>OY755039.1:144277868-144775368 GCA_963576565.1 Aspidapion aeneum | reverse complement strand
TTTTGTAATCTGGGCAAAAATTCGTAATCGTCATCCTTAAAAACCCCCAGATACCAATTTTGGTGGAAATCCAACAAACTAAAATTTTACCCCCTCTCCGCCCTCCACGTTAGGGGGGTGGTAGGCAGTCAGTGATACCACATTATTGGATTGTCATCGGAACTATAACGGTATGCGAAATTTGAAGTCAATCGGATACGTGAAAGTCAGTTGAAAGTCATCAGAAAATCTTAACATTAAATCGTCCATTTTGAGTCCGCCATATTGAATTTTTGTAATCTGAGCAAAAATTCGTAATCGTCATCCTTAAAAACTCCCAGATACCAATTTTGGTGGAATTCCAACAAACTAAAATTTTACCCCCTCTCCGCCCTCCAGGTTAGGGGTGAGGTAGGCAGTCAGTGATACCACATTATTGGATTGTCATCGGAACTATAACGGTATGCTAAATTTGAAGTCAATCGGATACGTGGAAGTCAGTTGAAAGTAATCAGAAAAACTTGACATTAAATCGTCCATTTTGAATCCGCCATATTGAATTTTGGTAATCTGATCAAAAATTCGTAATTCTCATTCACCAACTAAAGTTTTACCCCCTCTCCACCCCCCACGTTAGGGGGAAGGTAGGTACCCGATGAAACCGTACTATTGTATTGTCTTCGGACAGTGGCGGATCCAGGGGGGCACTAGGGGCATTTGCCCTCCCCGAGAATTTTTTAAATATACACAAAATGAGTAAAAAGTTATGTTTTTGCTAATAAAAATTCAAAATTTTTGCCTGCGGCGCATGAAAGTGTCTATTGTTATTATCATCGAAATTACAACCACTGACTAATTCAAAAAAATGCTGCAAAAAAATTATGTACCGTTTTTACCAACAGAGAATGTCACCTAAAGTGCCCCCCCCCCCCCGAGAGGCACCTCTGGATCCGCCCTTGTCTTCGGAACTAAGACGCTATGCAAAATTTGAAGTCATTCGGAGGTTTGGAAGTTCTTCAAAAATGAGTTATAAGATTTGATTACATACATACATACATACATACAGGTGAAGTTAAATAAAAGCTTGTAATAATAGAAAGCTTGTAAAAAGCAATAAATCTAATAAAAATAAATAAACAAATGTAAATAAACAAAAACATGAAGCAGTGTGAAACTACTAAATTAACGCTTGTGTTATGCTTATCTTTAGTGTTCCAAAATCTCTCTTTTTTGCCCTGAATGTTACCTTTATTCTTAGCAACAATACCGTTAACAGCTGTCAATTTTTCTGTTATTTTAACTGACCCAAAATGTCCCTAATCGGAAAAGTTTCTTTACCGCACTCTTTTTTTTTACATTTTTTGAGTGCCGAAAAGTGACGTTATTGCACAAGTGAAAAAAAAGCAACTTTTCGGCACACAAAAAATTTAAAAAACAAGAGTGCGTTAAAGGAACTTTTCCGATTAGGGACATTTTGGGTCAGTTAAAATAACAGAAAATTTGACAGCTGTGCGAAAAAGTAACTTGGCTGCACTAGTACAAATACTATGTGAAAAAATCACACAGCGTTTGAAGGTTTCCAAAAACATAATTTATAATTTTTTTTGGATCAAATTGCATTAGCTTCATATCGCGAAATTTTAAATTCATATCTTTGTAGTTGCATGTTATAACTGCAGGTTTGAAATCCCAAAGTCAGTGGCGCACCCAGGAATATGTCTTGGGGGGGGGCAAAGTCTCTTGGGGGGGCCCGAAGCCTCATGATGTCGCTTTTTAAGCTATTTTTTGTGTTTATTTTTTGAAATATGTTGAAAATATGTAAAAAAAATCTAAGGCTTGGGGGGGGGCGGGCCCCCCCCTCTGGGTGCGCCCATGCCAAAGTCATTATTTATACAATTCAAAAATCATAAAATTTATTATACAAAATTAATTTAATTATTAACATATAAAATATAATCTATAGGTACCTAATACTTATTACTAAAACTTAGCTTAAAAGCTGTGTTGTACTTGGTTTTGCTAATCTTGTGAAGCTGCAACTTAATGCTATAAGAATAATATAAATTAAATTCAACTAAAATCAATCTAAAAATAATAAAAAAAACTAAACTATTCAACGGCCTTTTTATTTGTTCATGCAATTTTAATATTATATACATATTTTTCTGTCGTTATTTCTTCTAATATAAGGTCGTCTCTTTCTTTCCCGTGGGCGATGCAGTGGTCACATTGCTTGTTACGTTACTTGTGACATCTTCTTCGTCGCTTTCAGCGTCAGCTGTCAATTTTTTTGAAGCGGCTTCCTCTGCCCTCCTAAAAAGGCGAATAAGTATTTTTCTCTGAGTAAAGTCCACATTGAATAACCAACCCTTAAAGATATGTCACCTAACCAAAGAAATGCGAGTTCTTACTTTCCACTTTAAGAGTAGATGGCGTTATTCTTGTGGTACATACAATCATAGGAGGGCGTTGTTTTCAAGAACTTTGACAATTACGAGTCGCCCTCTATCCACAATACACTGAAACTTACTTATCATAAAGCTATCGGCAATGGTAATGGTATGGCAATCGATATATTTTATTCTATGCATTGAATACGGTAGAAATCAGTACAATTTCAATGATTTTATAAAAATGTTATTTGGACAAATTTTTTTGTTATATTCCTACTACTATCTTACCTTCTTTGTTCATAATACGCCTTATTTTCCAGTTCTTCCTCTTCCCTCTCTTTTTGTTTCCTTTTTAAGAAAAGGTACGCCAAATAGACCAGAAGTAAAATAAGAGGAATTAAAATTGCCATGACTATTCCTGATGCTACAGCTGCTGTTCTTTGAGCGTATTCCTGTTGTCCTAAAGTATAGGAATTTAAATAAAATAATAGTAACATATTTATCTTTTTTAAATTATTCCAGCTAAAAGGAAAGAAACACACAAAATTATTTAAGAAATACAAAACGCAAAAGCTATTACTCCACATCCTAGGAACGTTTAAGTTTAGCAATACACAAAAACTAAATCATAAAAAATATTGTTGACATTCCTAGCATGTGGAATCAGCCTTAACTAATTTTTCTGCTTAAAAATTATTTTTATTTATCTATACACAGGTACAAAATAATTAAGTATGAAAAAATTAATGATATAAAAATACGCAAAATATTGTGTGTATTTAAACGTAAATATGTTTCCCTAAATGTCCTTAAATGAAAAAAAACTATAATAATTATTATTCCACATGCTAGGCTTAAGGAAAGAGAATATACCAAGGATATTAAAATTTCTAGTGGGTAAAAACTCTCTAAAAATTCTATAAACTTTGTGATGATTTTTTATTATACTATACAGGATTCATAAAGTGGGATATGAGAATAGAATCTTTATAAGCTAATCAGAAATAGTAGAGTAAATTTGTAAAAGAAAGCTGCAAAAAGGGTATATTTTGTTATATTTGGCATAGTAGTACCTAAACCCAAAAGCTAAATTTTCAGTCGAGGATCCCCGATTTTCCGGCCTCAGAATCCAAGATGGCGGCTGCCAAAGTGAAGAAAAAAAAATGATTTCCTTGTTTTAAGAGAAATTAAATTAATTTTGATAAATTTACTTTAAGTGGGACCTACTCAATTTAAAAATGTAAAAAAAATTTACACCTGTCACTGTAAAACAAAATGGCGGCTATATTTTAAAAAAATAGTTTTTCTTCGATATTTTCTGTATTTTTTGTGCGATATTTACTTTTAATACCTCATATTAAAGCTACTGACCAGCTCTCTAAATATGCTTTAAAAAAATGATAAGTTTCCCAGCCGACACAAAGATGGCGCTTAATTTGTCAAAAATAAAACAGACCTTTTCAATCTGTAGACCAAATAAAATTTTTATAATTTTTTTTTTGTATTTTATCAGTCGTTTTGTAAATATTTATAAAAAGTTACAATTTGACATTTAACATTTTAAGATGGCGGCCGAAGTTCGGATAAAAAAGTTATTTTTTTGTTCTTGTTTGACACAACTAGTATTGCCGTGTAATATATCGATTTATACTAAATGGGGGTCGCCGATTTTAAATATTTGATAATAAATGACATATGTCTATTATTATCCAAGATGGCGGCGTTCAAAATATAAATACAACAGTATCTTTTTGGTTTGGTAATTTTTTTTACCAAGATATGTAGTTTTATATTAAAGTTAATTATTTTTAAATTGAAATGTAAAAAAAAAATATAATTTATTTATTTTTAAAAGATGGTGGGCGACAAAGTAAAAAAAAAATTTTTGTTTATTTTTTCGAAATTTAACAAAAAAAACTGAAGAAAACAAAACATCTCGTTAAACAAAACACAGATATTTTAAAAATGTCAAAAAAGTTGACATATGTCACGTGCCGGGTGATTTGAATAAATTGACCATATTTTACTTAATAGCCATCTCCGTTAATATTGATCTAACAGCAGCGATAAATTAACAAAGTTAAATAATTTTTCATAAATCATCAGAATCTGTTGTCAAAAATAACATATGTCATAAACTTGTCAAATAATTGACATATGGTTTATTCTTTTAAATAAAACACCCTGTATATATTGTTTTTAATTGATAGGGCTCCTTTTTCTGATTTCAAAAATATATAATATGTTGACATTTAGTCCAGCCGTTGTTGAAATATTTGCATTTTAAAAATTATATTCATTAATAAAATGGCAACATCCTTATTGTTTATTTAGGTTATTAACATGCAAATATTTCAATAACGGCTGGACTAAATGTCAACATATTATATATTTTTGAAATCAGAAAAATGAGCCTTATCAACTAAAAAATTATATACAGGGTATTTTATTTTAAAAAATAAATCATATGTCAAAAGTTTGACAAGTGTATGACATATGTCATTTTTGACATCAGATTCTGATAATCTAGGAAAAATTATTAAACTTCGCTTATATAAACGTTACTGTTAGATCAATATTACCGGAGATAGCTATTAGGTAAAATATGGTCAATTCAATCAAATCACCCGGTACGTGACATATGTCAACTTTTTTGACATTTTAAAAATATCTATGTTTTGTTTAACGAGACGTCTTGTTTTTTCCAGTTTCTTTTGTTAAATTTCGAAAAAATAAACAAAAATGTTTTTTTTTACTTTTTCGGCCGCCATCTTTAAAAAATAAATAAATTATATTTTTTTTGTACATTACAATTTAAAACTAATTAAGGGTAATATAAAACTACATATCTTGGTAAAAAAATTATGAAACCAAGAAGATACTGTTGTTTTTATATTTTGAACGCCGCCATCTTGATTAATAATAGACATGTCTTATTTATTATGAAATATTTAAAATTGGCGACCCCTATTTAGTATAAATCGATATATTACACGGCAATACTGGTTGTGTCAAACAAAAACAAAAAAATAACTTTTTTATTTGAACTTCAGCCGCCATATTAAAATTTTAAATGTCACATTGTAACTTTTTATAAATTTTTACAAAACATGGCCTACTATTGATAAAATCCAAAAAAAAAATTTTTCAAACTTTAATTTGGTCTACAGGTTATAAAGGTCTCTTTTATTTTTGACATATTAAGCGCCATCTTTGTGTCGGCTGGGAAACTTATAACTTTTTTTCGGCAGGTTTAAAGAGCTGGTCAGTGGCTTTAATATGAGTTACTAAACATAAATATCGCGCAATATTTAAAGAAAATGTCGAAGAAAAACCATTTTTTAAAAAATATACCCGCCATTTTGTTTTAAAATGACAGATGTAATTTTTTTTTACATTTTTGAATTAAATGGGTCCCACTTAAAGTAAATTTAACAAAATTAATTTAATTTCTCTTAAAACAGTGAATTCATTTTTTTTCTTAACTTTGGCAGCCGCCATCTTGGATTCTGATGCCGGAAAATAAGGGATCCTCGATTGAAAATTTAGCTCTTGATGTTAGCTACCACCATGCCAAATAGAAAAAAAATATACCCTTTTTGCAGCTTGTTCTTGAAATACCCTACAAATTTACTCTATTAAAAAGCCATATAAAATTTATGCCGATTAAAAAACTCCGAATTGTATTTAAAATAATGCTCTTACTCGATTAGCAAAGTAACTGATTTATAAATCCCGCGCCGTGCAGATTTTTTACTACTAACACCATCTTTGCGATCAGCTTCGAATTAAAAATAACAAACGTAGAATCCCGTCGAGCAATCAGTTCGAATTTTTCGACAGTTAGTCGAAGTTAAAAGAACCTCTATAAACTTAGCATTACCACTTAAGAATTGGATATTCGCAATATATGCATTAATTGTCGTAAATTTGTCGTAAATTTGTCGTGAAAGAAAAAAATTTGTCGCGCCATCCGTTTTCCTAAAAAGGGTATGTAATGCTAAGTTGAGTCTCAACTTAGCATTACCACCCCAGAAAAAATTAAAATTTTTAAAAACTAATCTATGGAATAATTGTCGTAAATTTGTCGTGAAAGAAAAAAATTTGTCGCGCCACCCGTTTTCCTAAAAAGGGTATGTAATGCTAAGTTGAGTCTCAACTTAGCACTACCACCCCAGAAAAAATTAACATTTTCAAAAAGTAATAAATGCATTAATTGTCGTGAATTTCTCGTAAATTTGTCGTAAAAGAAAAACAATTGTCGCGTCATCCGTTTTCCCGGAAACGGGCAGTGAGCAATTTTGAGATTTCTTAGCCAAATCTTAGTGATCTTTAAGCTTTTTCACAATACTTACGAAGATGTAGTATATTTAACTTTGTCGCGCGATTGTAACTTTTTGGTGAAACAATCATTATATTACGTCCCGTTTTTACTTTTCAATATAACCCTTTGTGGTGTTAATATAAATATTCATTGCTCGCTGTTTTCAATAATCAAGCTAACGCCAGGATTTTGCGTTGTTTTAGTATAAAAAAAAAGCGAACTTCTCAAGAAATACTATGTTGTCCTTTTAACAATCATAGGCATTTTGCTACAAAGAACGAATATAAATATGTTTCATACTAACAAAACACCATCTTCTAGTAATACTAGGTACCTACTAGTTGTATAGCTTTATTTATTTTATTGTAGGCAAAAGTTGTTACCTAACAAAGTCAAAAATCAAGCATAGCATAGTCAATTGTTACGAAAGAACTTTTCGGACGCGTGTAAACGTGTTATGTCGACCTGGCAACATTGAAAGCCCTGCACTAAAGCATCGAAAAAATAATATCTTTGACCAAAGTTCTTTGAAGACGTTTTTGTTTAATTTTATTTATTAATTATTTCGAAAGTAAACAATGAAAAGAGGGAAACCTCGTAAAATCCCACAGGAGGATATAGAAAAGACAGTGTTCAGATATAAAAAACGGGAGGTAATATAATGATTGTTTCACCAAAAATTTACAATCGCGCGACAAGGTTAAATATACTACATCTTCGTATTGTGAAAAAGCTTAAAGATCACTAAGATTTGGCTGAGAAATCTCAAAATTGCTCACTGCCCGTTTCCGGGAAAACGGATGACGCGACAATTGTTTTTCTTTTACGACAAATTTACGAGAAATTCACGACAATTAATGCATTTATTACTTTTTGAAAATGTTAATTTTTTCTGGGGTGGTAGTTCTAAGTTGAGACTCAACTTAGCATTACATACCCTTTTCAGGAAAACGGGAGGCGCGACAAATTTTTTTCTTTCACGACAAATTTACGACAAATTTACGACAATTAATGCATATATTGCGAAAATCCAATTCTTAAGTGGTAATGCTAAGTTTATAGAGGTGTTAAAAGAGTATTAACAACGGATTGAAATTGGTTAGAAAAATTTTAATATGGTTTTCATAATTTCTAAGGAAAAGTTTATAAAAAAAGCATTTTTCTATCTAAAGTGAAAACTAAAAAAATAAAAAATCAGAAAAACTGTAGGACTATGCGGTCCCTCTTTTTATCGTGTCATTTTCTATCTGTCAACACTCGAATGCACGGCTGTTTGTCACCCTAGAACTAGCTTTTGCTTTAAAAATTACATTTCAAACATTTAAAAAAAATTAAACATCAGTAACGACACTACTTTGGCTACTGAATCGCTCTTTGGGTAATTTTTGGTTTTTCTTAGGCATTGCATAATCATCTGAGCCATAAGCTACCCGAGTAGGGCTACTTGGGTTTAGTTTAGTTTGACTATAAGGGGCTACCTTAGGGCTAGTTTGAACAGTTGTTGGCTTGTAAGGTGTGGTGTATCTTGGGCTAGTGTTAGAAACTAAGTCTGGTTTGCTTTCAAACGGTGTGCTATAAACTTGTGAGTTTATTGGACTCACAGATTGTCGTAACGGTTTTGTTTCAACATCAAAAGTTTCATCATTGGGATCTAAAGATTTTTCATCGAATTTTGTATCTGGTAACCCTTCTAAAGGCTCGTGAGTTCTATAAACTTTGTCATAACTACGCCTTTTGGACGACCTGTCGCTTTCAGGACTCAAAGTAAAGTCAGACCCACTTGTCGGACTAAGAGATCTTTGTAAAGTAGTTGGTTTCTGATATTGCCAAGAACTGTCTTCCGAGTTGAGATATCTTTGGTATATTTTCCAACCGATATACAAAATTAATAAAATTAAAGGAATGAGTATTGCTAAAACGATCCCGGACGTGATGGCAGCTTGGCGGGAGGAATATTCTTGCTGGCCTATAAAGAAAATTTCATTAGAACTGGTTCATTAGTTCCCAAATAAAACCAAACTCAAACATGCTTTTTTTCAATAAGCTTTTTTTCTAAAAAAGAATCTGGTAATGTTTTTGGTCTTAAACAAGTAATTGAGAAAAGGAGCGCCAGAAATATAGAGACTCATGTTACCTTTGTCGACCTACAAAAAGCATATGATACCATTCCAGTAGAAAAATTATGGACAGTGTTAGAGCAAACTAATATCAATCATACATACATAAAAGCGATAAAAGAACCATACAAAGGGTCAAAATCTAAAATTAAAATTGGAAATCGACTTTCAAAGGAATTCCTGGTAACAAAAGGCTTAAGACAGGAATGTTGTCTTTTTAAAATATATATCGCAGTAGCTCTAAAAAACTGGAAACTTAAAGTGCACGGCATGGGAGTACAACTTAACGACCGATTTACCATATACACACTACAGTTCGCTGAGGACCAAGTAATTGTGGCTAATGATAAAGAAGACATGGAGTATATGATGAGAAAGTTAACAGAAGAATACCAAAAGTGAGGATTAACAGTGAACGTGGACAAGACACAGTACTTATGTATTGGAAACGAATCCAGTCAGTTAGTACTAGAAAATGGACAAACAATATCTCCATGCAATGAGTATGTATACTTCACATTTGATAAGAGAGGAACAGACTGTAAAGAATTGGAAAAAAGAATAGTAAAAGCAAAAAAAGTTATTGGATGTCTTAACAGTATTTTATGGAGCAGATAGATAAAAAAGAATGTAAAATTTAACATATATGAAACAATGGTCAAAAGCACGCTGTTCTATGGAATAGAGACTTGTCGCGTAACAGAAAAA
Organism: Aspidapion aeneum; assembly: GCA_963576565.1. Lineage (NCBI taxonomy): Eukaryota > Metazoa > Arthropoda > Insecta > Coleoptera > Brentidae > Aspidapion > Aspidapion aeneum. Next base: position 144,765,847 of record OY755039.1, on the reverse strand, counting down.
TACAAAACAAAAATGGAAAGTGTCGAAATAGATGCAATAAGAAGATCAATGAGAATATCTAGAATATATCACATAAGAAATGAGATCATAAAAAAAAGAATGGGAATCGAGGGAAGCATAACGGATGGCATCACTAAAAGGCAACTGATATGGTACGGCCATGTACAACGGATGAACGACGAAAGATTACCAAAGCAGGTCCTAGAATGGCAACCAATAGGGCGCAGAAAAAGAGGGCGTCCTCAACTAGAATGGCAACAGTCAATCCAAAGATCAATGAGTCAAAAAAATCTGACAGAGGATGATTGTCAGGATCGAAGGAGGTGGAGAATAGGCGTCGGACAACGTAGAAAAACGTTCTAAACCGACATAGTAGTAGTAGAATCTGGTAAACTTACGTAAGCATTCAGTATATCCATAATCTGGTATGTCCCATTGGCCATTGGCCTGGCATGTTCGTCTGGGATCTCCAACCAAAACAAAGTCTTGATCGCATTCATACGTAACTTTTGTTCCGGGTGTGAATAGGAAGGTACTCTTGCGTCCGAATCGAGGCGTTTCCAGAACCCCACAAGAAACAATCTGTGAAAAAAATTAACATAATTATTTTAGATTCTAGTTTAACTCCATTTGTTGTTTGGTTTGTGTGATGTAATAGGTTGAATGTCTAAGACTATCAAAAGTCTTTAAGCAAGGTTAAAGAAGAAGGTTAATATCAATAAGGCAGAGTATATGTGTAGTGGTGGAATGAAACAGGATCTAATCTTAAATACTGGGCAGCGAATAAAGTCCTGTGATGAGTATAAATACTTAGGTCTAAAAATTAAAGCTGACGGAACACTAGACAAAGCTATAAAAGATAGAAACGTACAAGGAAGAAAAGCAATAACTTTATTAAATGGAATAATTTGGGACCAAAGTATATCAAAACCTAACCAAAAGCCTATATATAACATCATTGTAAAAAGTATTATTACATACGGCTCAGAAGTATGGCCAATCAAAGATAGAACAGAAAAAATGCTTTCCGCTACGGAGATGGACTATTGGAGAAGAGCAGCAGGGAAATCAAAAAGAGAAAGAGTTACAAATCAAAGAATAAGAGAAATTATGACAGTGGGTGAACGTACTTTAGTGGATGATATAAGAACAAAACTACCTAAACAAATATTACAATGGAAACCAACTGGCCGAAGAAAACGAGGAAGGCGGAGGAGAAGCTGGAGAGAAGGAATTGACAGTAAAATAAGAATAAGAGGCCTAGATGATGAATTATGGGCAAACAGAAACGAGTAGAGATTGGGTATCGGAAGACGTAGAACGTTGTGAAACCGATAAATAAATAAATATATATATATATATATATATATATATATATATATATATATATATATATAAAGAAGAATTAAAATAAACAAAAAAATATATCTGCAAAAAGAGGCAACGGGTAAATATCCATTGAAGTGTGTTGGTTTAAAAGCCGATAGTCTATTTATAGCCTGCAAATTTTATCATTAAGAGTATATTGAGAAATATTTGTTGCTTCTTACTAGTACCTTTGTTCTTGAAGTTTCTACTTTATTAATGTAAATTTGATAGGTTTAAAATCTAAATCTGTCAAAACAGTCTACATTAAAGGTTTAGCGAAAAGCAGAAGAAGCCTCAAAATTTTTCTGCGAAAAGAGGTAATGGATAAAAGCCTTTGTTAATGTGTTGGTTTAGAAACCGGTAATCTACACATAGTCTGAAATTACCATCGTTGAAGAAGCCTCAAAATTCTTCTGCGAAACGAGGTAATGGATAAAAGCCTTTGTTAATGTGTTGGTTTAGAAACCGATAATCTATACATAGTCTGAAATTACCACCGTTGCTTTTTAATATTAAACATAAATTTTGTAGCTTTGTATGTTAAGAAATTATTATTTCTTTTTTACTAGTACCTTTGGTTTTGTACTTTCTACTTTAACTTTATTGAGGCGAATTTGATAGGTTTAAAGTCCAAATTTGTCAAAAGAGTCTCTTTTAAACGTTAAACAACGAGTGAATAAACATTTATCTTTGGCCGAAGGCAACGGGTAAAAGTCCTAAGTAATGCGTGGGTTTAGAAACCGATAGTCTACACATACTCTGAAATTATCATCGATGCTTTTTAATATTAAAAGGAAATTTCTTTCTCACTTTTATTGATACGTTTAATCTTGTAGTTTCTACTGTAACTGTTTTATTACTAATTTAATGAGTTGAATCTAAAACTATCAAAACGGTCTTCAAAAAAGGTTGAATAGAAATTAGAATTAGCGGCAACATACATCTGCATCTACAGGCAAAGTAAGAGTCTTTATTAATGTGTTAGTTTATAAGTCGGTAGTCTGGACATAATCTGAAATCGCTATCAGTGCGTTTCATTATTAAACAAACGTTATGCAGCTTAGTAAGTTAAAAAATTCTCCTTTCTTGCTTATTAATACCTTTGATCTTGCAGTTTCCTTCAACTGATAAATTGTAGACTTGTAGTTTTGTGTGTAATGCGCCAAATCTCTGTTCAAGGTCATCGCATAGTCGTAGTAACATTCGTACGTCTGTCTGGAACAAGCTGCGTACGTATTTGATATTTGTATTGAATTGTTCAGAATTTGTTCTGGAGTCATAAAAAACTGCGGCACAAAGGAGACGTTGTTGTAATTCGAAGATGAGACGCCGTTCTCTCGGAAGAATAACGCTCTTCCTAAAATTAATGAAAAATTGTTTTATAAGGCAAATCTATGAATCTCTAAATCCACAGTTTAACAGACCAGTGATTAATTCTTTTAGCTTTTTGATACATATTGACTAAAGATAACATTGTCTCTCTCTCATATAGCAAGTAGCTCCAGGCTGAAAAGAAAGAGACAATGTTTAATCTACAGTCAGCATGTATGAGAAAGCCAAAAGAACAAGATATTTGTCTGTTATATTTTAAATTTGGAGGAAATCCATTTTTTTCTCGTATTCAGAAAGGGATGCTTCACATAGTCACTTTGTTTAATCTGTTTCGTATCACACTGTGGCACAATTTTGAAATATATTAGCATTGCGCCTTATAAAAAAACTCTTTCGTTAAACTCCACCCGCCATAAACAGAGTGTCCCATTTCCAATATCTTTGAGGGGATTTTTCGTAGCAAGTTTACCTTTTTGTGGATCCAAGACGTCATCAATCATCCATTTTGTGCCAAAGCTTTCATAGACTCGCTGCATATCATTGATATTGTTTACAACACTGACGATGGTGCCATCGGGTAGTGTAAAATCGTCTTCTTTGTTAAAACTCCAGTTTCCAAATAGACCTACAGTCTTATTCTGAAAGACAAATAATAGAAAATGTCTTAAGTCTCCACAGCTTAAAAAACAACTAATTTCTAAAGTACTCTAATTTCTATTTAGATAAATGGATTCATGACGGATACCTTCCTAACTGATTAGCACACTCTAGAGTCCCTGTATGTTGACATATTTATCCAAATATGTCAACATACAGGGACTCTAGCACACTCCAAGTGAACCTAACGCTATATCACTCTTACAAAATTTGGACGTTTTTCAATTTTTGACTGTCAGAAAGCTGTCATTAACAATAATAGATTTTGACCGAGATCTAATCAGCTCGTGCTATTTTTGATAAATAAAAAATAGGTGAATTTTTTTTAATCAAAAACAATACAATCTCTAGCCATTGCTGCGCGAACTAGGACGATAAAAAATAACTAAAATACTTTTCATCGGCAATTTTACAACTTTGATTCAAACCTTTGAATCGTCAAACTGTCAATAAATGTGATCTCAATATTCTGGAAAAAAGTTTACTTACAATAAAACTCCAAGGCAAATATACTCTAGCCGTCAAAAATCCTTGGTTATCCATAACTTCAACACCTACTCCGTTGTCAAACATCATGATGACTTCAGATTGGTTCAGAATGTATGTCGGAGTGTAAACTGTGACTCCAGGAAAGTGCTGGAATTTGAGCGAGGGACGATCAAAGTAGATTCGTTTACCATCAGCTATAACGTCCAGTCTGTATCGCCATCTGGCGTATTCGGGTCGGCGACGAACTTCCACGATTGTTGAAGAATTACCTGTCAAAAAAACGCTGTCAAATAGGCCCCTATCTATACTTATTATTCACTTGCGATATTCCAAAGCCAGAAAATTGTCACTTAGCAACATTTGCCGATGATGCTGGTTTATTGACGGTAGAAAAATCTATTAAAAAATGCATAGAAAAACTTCAGGATGCAGTCACCGAAGTTCAGAGTTGGACCACAAAGTGGCAAATAAAATTAAATGAAACCAAATCAATTCATGTTGATTTTACAAACAAAAATATAAATCACATACAAATAACAATTAACAACATTCCCGTATCATATTCAAATCAGGCAAAATATCTCGGTATAACACTTGATGCCAAATTGCGCTGGAAAGGACATGTTAAGAAAAAAAGAAGAACTTGAGATAAGGTATAGAAAAATGAACTGGTTAATTGGAAGGAAGTCCAATTTAACAATTCATAATAAGTTACTGCTTTATAGACAAATACTGAAACCAGTATGGACATATGGTATTCAACTATGGGGTTGTGCTAAAGAGAGTAACATTCTAGTTTTACAGAGATTTCAAAATAAAGTATTAAGAAACATTGTAAATGCACCTTGGTACGTTCGAAATAGTGACCTTCATCGAGATCTAAAAATCGAAACTGTAGCAGAGACTATAAAAAAGTACGCAAAAAGTCATGAAGATAGACTCCATCGGCATGTGAATGTGGAAGCAATTCGGCTTCTAGACAATACTATGCTAGTTCGAAGACTAAAAAGAGTGAAGCCGTTTGAGCTAGTAAACTAAGTGAATTACATAAAACAAATTAATGCTATAAACACAACACAATTGTGAGTTACAGACTAAAAAAAGCGGGGAGAACTGTTGAGTGAACCCTAGGTTTAAATCTGACTTTTCTAGTAAATTAAGTTAAAACAAAATTGCTAATTAGTCTTACTGACTAGATTGTAATACAATAAACACAGTGTATTTAACAAATAAAAAAAAATAGTGGCTAACAAAATGGATATTCAATGTAAGGCAGAGGGAAAAAGTGATTAGAAGTGTTTTCTTTTAGAAGCCGATGGTCTAAACATATTCGTAAGTTATCATAAAAATAACTGCAATAATAATTACCTCTAGCAACAACAGATGTCAACTGGGTAGCCCTAACTTCTCCGTTAATATTGGGATGCATTTGTTCAAAACGACCTTGGATTTCGATGTTGTCAAGTTTGGTATTTTTGGATTTAACCAAAACAAATTCACCCATTCCGTTGAAAGTATAATCCACGTCATCAAAGGTGACAAAGTGAGGGTCGCCGTAAACACCAGCAATACCTGTAAAAAAGGTAAAGTAGTATTTGGTTTAGGTTTTAAGGTTTTAATATCTTGTTGGATGTTTTTGTTAAGATGATAAGATACTCTTAAAAAATATAAACAATGTTTACCACTGTAAAGGAGTTGTGACATAAAGAATATGGGACTAAGATGGCAGCGAAGAATTGTACCAGTGGGTACAGAATAGAGGGCTCACGTTAATCAGGCTAGAACCTACCAGAGGTTAAAATGTTACTTGAAGAAGTTGTTATGAGAAAGGTCAAAATAGTTACTTACCTGGTGCTTGGTAAGCGACACAGTCTTGTGTAGGTCTTCTTTCAAACCTCAAAGTTTCACAACCAACAGCCTGTTCATTTTGCCATAGACAACACAAATACTTCGGGGTAAAATCGTTGTACCATTGGGACAAAGTTGGGACTTTAGTTGCTTCGTTGTAGGGCATAAGTCCCAGATTGTGGCATCTTCTGGGACTGGATCCCCATTGCTGATCGTAGGAGAGCATTAGATAGTGGTTCTTGTCATAGCAGCATTGCTGTTCGGAACCTTCAAGACTAGAAAAAGACAGAAATATATAGAGGCTATCTAAAACTTGATGTTTTTGGATTTCAGGTATTTCTAGAGATGTCAGTTTTTTCGATCGCCCCAAAAACATCTGAAATCCCCCAAAACATTCATATTGAAACACCCTATACAAGGAAAAATTACTCATTGGCTTTAAAGGAAAATGGTTAACCAGGCAAAAATTAAAAATTTAAGAAGAAAAATATTAAATTAGTACTTACGTTGGTGATCCGGTCTTGACACAATGCACAGCTTGGTTATTGTAATAGCAGGTGGGATTGGAGTCCTTGTCACAATCAAAATCTGGCATATACTTGCCCTTATCGGCCAGGGCTTGCTTCAATGTGCAAGGACATTGTGGAAGTTCATGAGCAAAGTTTTTCAGGTATCTGTCACTCCTCAGCCAATCGTCACACAGCCAGTTCGGCCAATTTTTTCCGTACATGCGCTCCCATTGGTAGTTGAAGTACCAGCCTAACGGGATAGGCCTAAATATTATAAAGAATAGATTAGTAGCAACAAGTGTTTAGTAGCAACAATTTTTTGTTTGACACTTGAAATCGGCACATACAACAAAAGGATCGGCGAAGTTTTTCTGAAAGGAAATTACGAATTACTTCACAAAAGATCTAACAACAACCATAGAAGAACGAATTTACAGGACGTTGAAAAAATATGCTGACATTATTATATTGTTGGAGCTCTGTCTCCGTAACTCTTATTTTTAAGTGGAAGATTAGTTTTGGAAGTCAAGTCAAAACTATGGTTACTATACATGGATGACACATTATTATATGCCCGGAAAATGATGACGAACTGCAGAATTTTCTACATCTCCTTAACCAGTTGCGGATCCAGGGGGGGGCAGAGGAGCCCGCCCCCCCTACCCACCCAAACATATTAACTTATTTTTTAGTTTAGCAGCTTCATTTATTTAAAATTTGTCACAAATTCTACTTATTTTTTAAAAAATTTCGCCTGCGGCGCTATTAATCTTCTTTAGCTACTAAATTTCACACCTCAATTTCTATCAAAAACCACAAAAAATTTTTTTTTTGATGTTTGCTGCCACTTTGGCTCCTCCCCCCCGGAAATCCTGGATCCGCCACTGACCTTAACGGTTTTCGACCAACAATCAAGTGCACAATGGAAAATGTGTTTGTCAAACGAATAGGCAGAAGCATTCAAACCACTGTATATAGGAAACCTACACACACAGGACTCTACCTTAATTTGAAGTTCAACTATTCTGTAGCTTCGAAACAAGGAATAATCAGGCTACTGCAAACTTAAAGGATTATAAATTATAAATTCACACCATTTTTTCATGTAAACTGGTAAAGTTTTTGCAAAGTCAGTTGCACAAAGGTTAAAGCCGACCATCGGCATATCCTTTAAAGAAAGTGACATGGGCGGCGGTAAATATACTCATGAAAATTATTTCATTTAATTATGGCGTAAACTAAAGAAATAAAAATAGATAATAAAACTTTCTATTCCTACACCTACAGAAACGATATTGATTGATTTTCTAACTCTGCATACTGCCGACTAAAGGGGTTCCGAAACGAACACCTGAAAGCAATTAAAAGCGCATCTCAAAAAAATCTGCCAATCAGGTGCCGTCTATCCACCTGTGCTGGGTCGGTCAGAAAACAAATATTTTGTGCTCGGACCGCAAAGAGCTGCGCCTTTTCTTTGTCGGTAGGGTTGAAATTATACCAGGAAGATTTTAAATGAATTTGGATAACTTTTGAAGGGCAGATTGAAGCAAAATTTCATGAAATCGATAGAACCCCGTATTAGGAGCATTTCAGGTGACTTTGCAAAAACTATACCTATTTTGTTCAGAAATACATACATCGGGAATCTTGCGTTACAAAGCGTGTTCCATTATCACAAATAATAAAATGCGGTACTCCAGACACAAGAAATTCTACAAAACTAGAAAAAACGGCATCTAATTTTTTTGCGGTTTGGGATTTTTTGATGTTTTGGGGTAGAATTAAATTCTGAATTTAAAAACAGTTTTCTGGGAAAAAGATATATTTTCTTTAAAAAACACCTTTGACAGATGCGGAATTTGGTTTTGCACCTAAGTATTAATGAAGTGCAGGATCGAAAAGAGTGACATAGAGGTTTTTCTTTTTTTATTCTTAAATACACTTTCCCATGCAATATCTAGGTTTGTGAACTTGTATACAGTGGCGGCGCGTGATAAAAAGCTTTGGGGGTTCACACCAAAAAATAAAAATTAAAATTGCGGCGCAGGCGAAAATCTTTTCTCAGTGCCACGCTAACTTTTTGGGCATTCGAGTGGGCCGTCATATCATATAATTTAGAGCAAATAATTAAACATTGATATATTTAGTTAGATATTAGTTACCTACCTATTATTATTGTAATTATAAATAAATAATAAATGTATCATACCCAGTGGCGGCGCGTGATAAAAAGCTTTGGGGGTGCACACCAAAAAATAAAAATAAAAATTGCGGCGCAGGAAAAATTTTTTTTTCAATGCCACACTAACTTTTTGGGCCTTCGAGTGGGCCGTCATATCATATAATTTAGAGCAAATAATTAAAAAATGAGATATTTAGTTAGATATTAGTTACCTACCTATTATTATTGTTTTTATAAATAAATAATAAATTATCACACCTAGTTTATTTTCTCCTCTAATGGCAAAGATGAAAATTTATTTAAATATTGCACGCTAATGCTATCAGAATTAGAAACTTCCGCCATTGTCAAAATTTCCCAGATTATTATATCTACATTTTCGTAATAAAAAAAAATTGTGTGTGCTTAAGACCACACAGCAGAAGTGTAAACTTCAACAAGGCGAAATTAATAATACTGGCCCATAACATATTCTGCAAAGCGGACCGAACCGAACTCTTCTGTGTACTGGCCTTCATCTGCATCATCATATCGCTCGCTGAATATTTCTCATAGTTAGTCGACTTGAGCCGATTTCACCCGAATGAGCGTTACATAGCCGAGCCTGACGGCTCAGTTGAATTCACTACCCACCAAAACTGCTAAACGCGCCTAAAGAAATTTACACTTCAAAAACTACAAACATGTAAAACATCAATATTTTTATTTTTTGCACACTTAGTACTTAAAATTTCAACTCTACTCAGTGCTATATAATATAATGATTACTTAGTACCGAATACAAAATATCTGATACTCGAATAGGAAGTATCAGTATCTATTCGATACTTGCAAAAGTAATCGTTGCACACACAACTACTAAGTGCACGAATTAAAAGTGCCGGTAATCTGCTCTAACATGCAACGCGAACCGACGACGCAGGGGTCATCACGGGGGTGCGGGCGGCATTGAGGCTGGTCTTGGTATACGCGCCGTGCAGAAGGAAGGTTCAGATTCTATGTACTGTAAAATTGTATTGGGACATGTCGTCCTCTCTTTCTATATTTCGTAATTAGCATGCGACATAACATCTAGGGTGCATAGAATTTCGTTCCAGTAAATAAAAGCGTTGTTTGCATATACGTAGTCCTCCGTATATGGCGAGTTTGAACACGAATACAATCACTTACATCAGGTATTAATTCCTAGAGTATATTCCAGTCTTTAGTGAATTTCTTTTGGGATAATTATGAATTAAATTAAGGAATGATCAAAGTTTAATATTTTTTTAAGTAAAATTTGGGAGTGCCCGTGCACATGTGCACTTATGGAGAAACCGCCACTGCCTGTATATAAGCAAAAGCAATAAATTGACTTACCTGCTCCAAACCACAGGTTGGATCACAACATTGGTGTTACTAGAGCTAGTTGTAGTTCCTGAGGTGTCAACCACAACCGGTATGGATTCTGTCAAGTTGATCTGCAAAAATCCAAACTTAATATCGGTCAAAAAAGTGTTGTCTCTATCTCTGAACTGAGATGGAGCGATGGTATATTCTCCAGTGTTCTGAACATTGGTCGCGATCTCCGTGATGTACAACAGAGAAGGACGGATAGTTGTTTCTCTGTAGCCCCAGAGGGAGATGGCGATGTTTGCGTTGTCGTTTGTAGTAAGATTGTATTTCTCCCAGGTGATTTTAATTTCGGCCGGTTGACGTTCGTGGATTCTTTGGTCTTTGAAGTAGATTTTTTGAGAGGCAGTAGCTGGAGTCTCTACAAAAAGAAAATACGCAGTGACGCTTTGTCAAATATCTTTAATTGAGATCAGTAGCTCCATACGATGTTTTACAACGAGTTTAGTTTTATGCTGCCGTCTTTGAAATTTTGTCTGTCAAAGTTGGCCCTGCTTAATCTTTAATTTGTTCCCATTTCCTGAAATCTGCGAAGGTTTAACAAGCTTTCTATTTCTATTTTAGATAATAATTGGGCTTGAAGGTAATATAATTAGAACAAGTAAGTTGGAACATTCCAACAAAAGAAAAAGTAAACATCCAGATCATCACTCCAGAACAATGGACAGAACACTACACGGGACTGCTGCAGGAGACGTGACCCGAATATCTGGCAGCCTCTCCGAGGAGAGACATAGAAGTACATGGAGAGGAAGAAATCATTGAAAAAGAAATGATAAGGAATAGTATTAAAACGCTTAAATCCGGAAAAGCTAGCGGGCCTGGAGGAATATATGCTGAAATGCTCAAATATGGATCAGAAAAACTACTCGAAAATCTCACATATATTATCAATCAATGCATAAACGGACATCCAGTACCTAATGATTGGAAAATTGCATTCATATCCTCAATACATAAAAAAGGAAACAAGCTGGATTGCAACAATTACAGAGGAATTTCAGTAACCAGGACTCTAAGTAGATTGTACGGTAGGATTCTTAGAAATCTTACAGAAAATTTTCATGAACAAGAAGAAGAAGAAGAGCAACGTGGGTTTCGTGCAGGCAGATCTTGTGATAATATTTTTTGTCTTAAACAAGTAATTGAGAAAAGGAGCGCCAGAAATATAGAGACTTATGTTACCTTTGTGGACCTACAAAAAGCATATGATACCGTTCCAGCAGAAAAATTATGAACAGTGTTAGCACAGCCTAATATCAATCATATATACATAATAGCGATAAAAGAACTATACAAAGGGTCAAAATTCCTGGGAACAAAAGGCTTAAGACAGGAATATTGTATCTCTTCAACTTCTTTTAAAATATATATAGCAGTAGCTCCAAAAAATTGGAAACGTAAAGTGCACGGCATGGGAATACAACTTAAAGACCGATTTACCATATACACACTACAGTTTGCTGACGACCAAATAATTGTAGCTAATGATAAGAAGACATGGAGTATATGATGAGAAAGTTAATGGAAGAATACCAAAAGTGGATATTAATAGTGAACGTGGACAAGACTCAGTACTTATGTATTGGAAACAAGTCCATTGAGTTAGAACTAGACAATGGACAAGTAATATTTCCATGCAATGAGTATGTATACTTGGGCGTCCCATTTGATAAGACAGGAACAAACTGTAAAGAACTGGAAAAAAGAATAGTAAAAGCAAAAAAGGTTATTGGATGTCTTAACAGTATTTTATGAAGCAGAGATAAAAAATAATGTAAAACTTAACATATATGAAACAATGGTGAAAAGCACGGTGTTGTATGGAGTAGACTTGTCGCGTAACAGAAAAATACAAAACAAAAATGGAAAGTGTTGAAATGAATGCAATAAGAAGATCAATGAGAATATCTGCAACAGACCACATAAGAAATGAGATCATAAAAGAAAGAATGGGAATCGAGGGAAGCATAACGGATGACATCACTAAAAGGCAACTGATATGGTACGGCCATGTACAACGGATGAACGACAAATGATTACCAAAGCAGGTCCTAGAATGGCAACCAATAGGGCGCAGAAAAAGAGAGCGTCCGAAACTGAAATGACAACAGGCAATCCAAAGATCAATGAGTCAAAAAAATCTGACAGAAGATGATTGTCAGGATCGAAGGTGGTGGAGAATAGGCGTCGGACAACGTAGAAAATCGTTCTAAACCGACATAATAGTAATAGTAAGTTGGAGAGAGAGAAGAAAATCGTTATAAGGGTCCGTGTATCAATAAAGAAGAAACACTTACCAACGTAATATCTTCCCTTCCACTTATAAGTTCCAGGTCCAATGGCAATCTCTAAACGGACATATCCTTCAACATATAATGGTGGTTGAATACAAATAGCACGATTTCTGCTGACGACTACTCCGTAAACGATGTCTGCCACATCAAACTTGCACAAAACTTGATCTGTAGGGTTGAAGCAGGGTCCGGTGATGTTTACTACGGTACCTCCTAACATGTTTCCACTTTCAGGGGCGAACATCAAGGGCAGGTTGGCGCCATCTATAAGAAAATTGTTTTATCAAACACCAAATTGAAAATAATGCAAGGACCTAAAACTATAAACAACAAGTGAAATTAAAGAAAAAAAATAAGAAAAAAGTTTTTGCTTCGGCTGGGACTCGAACCCGGGATCTCTTGCTCTGTACCCAAACATTCTAAACATTGAACTACCATACATAAATTTTCGGAAAACTTTCATCTATGCAGGCTGCGGTGTCTCAATACAAGAACGAGAAATTCTCAGGGTATTAACTCAAATTTTTCTTTAATTTCACTTGTTGTTTATTGTTTTAGGTCCTTGCATTATTTGCAATTTGGTATTTGATAATTATATTCGCAATCGCCCATTTGCGATCAGAAATTTTAACACACGAAAAGGTGATCTCATGCTTTTAGACGTTGATTCTTTACGTCTAATTTGAGTTATCATACTTTTGACAGTAGGAAAGAAATATTAAAGAGATCAGTTGGATGACTTGTTCGAGTTAATACCCTGAGAATTTCTCGTTCTTGTATTGAGACACCGCAGCCTGCATAGATGAAAGTTTTCCGAAAATTTATGTATGGCTTCGGTAGTTCAATGTTTAGAATGTTTGCGTACGGAGCAAGAGATCCCGGGTTCGAGTCCCGGCCGAAGCAAACACTTTTTTCTTATTTTTCTTTCTTTAATTTCACTTGTTGTTTAAAAGGGTTTTACTTAAAGAATGATTGAGATTAAATTTTTTGTGTAGGATGTTGGCAAAATTACCTTTTGCATCGATACTAACCGATATCTTTGTTGCAAGTTCCAACCAAAATATTTTCGTCAATTCTGAACAAATGCCTTCCAGGGAACCTATTGGCGAATCCAGTCGCTGAGAGATCTCTAATTACAGATTCCTGACTGTAAGGTTTATATTCATAAGATCTAGTTCCGTTTCCAGCGTTGAAACCGACGTATGCCGTGACACCTAAAAAAATTCGGTATAAATTCGTTTCTCATCTCTATTTTATAAAAACAACTACCACTAAGTTTGTTCAGAATACATTCAGTAGGATTTGGTTCAGTAAACCCATGAAACTGTGTCCCGTTGTCACTTATAATTACACGCGGTACTCCAAACACAAGAAACGCATGTTTTTTGGGCGCCATATAGAAACGTAATTATTCATATTATTCTGAGCTGCCTATCGAAGAATACCTACCTATATTAATTATCTACCTTAGATCAAATATTTGTTATGAGTCAAATTCTAGAAAAACTATTTATAGATTAGAGAGGCTTGTGACAGCGTCAATCGGTAATGAATAATACAGGAGCTACCATGGCTTGGACCAACCTACATACATTAAATACTTTAACTTCTCAAAAAACAACGAGATATATGCTCATAAGTTTCTGGTACTTAATTATAGTTTCGAACAAGTGGAAAAGTTTACATACTTGGGAGCAAATGTAAACAAAGAAAACTCTATAACAGAGGAATTCATCTCATCCCTTTTTGAAAGAAACTTATACTACGTTTGTCCCGAAATACATTCAGCAGGATTTGGATTGGTTCAGTATACCCAAGAAACTCTGTTACTGTTACATTTTATCACAAAGAATTACAGGCCATACTCCATAGACATGAAACACATTCTTCTCGATGCGATTGATGATATTTTTAGTTGTACTGTTTGCCTGACTCACTTCTCACTGACACATTTTTTGTGACTTAATAGGAAAAGAAATTGAGCACCTACCTCCCTCTCCAGCACGTGTATCTCCTCCGGCTTCTGTGTGACTGGTCCAGGCAAGATTAAGGTAGTTAAACATGGCATAAGTGTAGACTTCGTCAGTGGCTAAGACCATTTGGAATGTGTTTGTCTAAAAATCGAAATAGTTTTGATAACAAGGTCATGAGAAAGATTTTGGAAAAGATCAAAACAATGAACCAAATTCTTATAGGCGATTAATGATTTTGGATGATGGTGATTAATTACCTTGTAAAGGGCGTTAGCAAATCCTCCGTTGAACGAGACATTTTTCCAGGTAACGATGACGGCATGCTTGGGATTAAATGTTTCTGACCCGATCACTCCTTCCATGATATCCCATTTTAGACGTTCTCTAATTTCCACTCCCATTTGGTCAGTTCTTTCTCTGAGATCACGCTCCATTCGGAAGTAGACTCCTGGTTTACGTTGATCAATGTCGTCATCCTGCAGATTACCTACAAAAAGTCACACTTATTTAATTTTTTATTGTTTGATCGTCATTTGATTCCTAGTAGGGTTTTGATTAGTTAACTTTTCGTTTTTTTCCAATTTCAGAATTCATTGGCCTTGGAATTTCTTTTAGATCGTATGCCTCTGCTGCTTTGCCACATGCGTTATTAAATATTTCATTTCTTTGCTGTTTTGTCATTATGTCGTTTTATGAATTAGGGCCGGGTCGTCACACTTGAGTGCAGGCCAAGCAGTAAAAATAGTAGCCCGTAGAGTGGATTGTGTGTGGAATTTAAAACGCACCTATTCTACATTTGCTGAAGAAGATGCCTATAAACGAGGGGTCGTTCTTCTTGGGCCACTCCTTGATGGGGAAAGTAAGAGGATAGTCGTAGTTCGGTGGAGGATCGCTGAACTCCAAGAAACCGTTTAGAGAGACTCGTGTGTAGTTAAATCTGAATCCGAAGAAAGGCAGTTGGAAGTTAAAGTTTTTATGAACCTAAAAGCAATCAAAAAATCATTTTAGTACCTATATTATAAATGTTTAAATGTATTTTTTCTACAAGCGCACAATAGGCCATCCTGTAGCAAAAAATGATATTCGTGGGGATAAGGAATGTCGACCATAAAAATGTTTAACAGTTTTTTTGGAATTTATTTTTTATCGAACCGGCCCCACCCAGGGTCGAAATCTCAATTTTTTATAAGGACTCCAATGTGTAATATATAATAACTTTTTGTTTATTCATAAAATTACTGTAGATATTCCGATTCCGATTTGGATGAAATTTGGTACACACATAGTGGTCCCATGACAATACATTAAAATATCCACCCACCCCTACCCCCACCCCTTCTATAGAAAAATGTATTTTTGACACACTTCTCGTCATCCGATTTCGATAAAATTTGGTATACACATAGTGGTCCGATGACAATACAACATTAAAAAAATATATCCTCCCACGCCTACCCCCACCCCCTTCCATAGAAAAATTTGTTTTTGACACACATCCCGTTATCCGATTTGGATAAAATTTGGTATACATATAGTCATCCGATGACAGTACAATATTAAGAAAAAAATATCCTCCCACCCCTACCCCCACCCTTTCATAGAAAAATGAGTTTTTGACACACTTCCCATTATCCGATTTGGATGAAATTTGGTATCCATATAGTAGTCCGATGACAATACAACATTGAAAAAAAATCCTACTACTCCTACCCCCACCCCCATCTATAGAAAAATGCGTTTTTGACACACTTCCCACTATCCGATTTGGATGAAATTTGGTATACATATAGTGGTCCGATAACAATACAAAAATAATGAAAAAAGATTTTCATTTAATAGAGTAGATAGCTGAGACTAAAAAGTAGAAAATAAATTGGTAAAAAAATTTTTTTAAGTCACAAGCTTTTATAAAATGCACTAAAAATTAAAAAATAATTTTCTAACATTCTAATATTATCATAATAATAAAAGCGATGGCCGCAAATCAAAGCATAAGTTAATCTAAATTTGTGATCTAAACACTTAAAGAATATTCAACATAGCAGGTCATCAAAGATGTGCCGCAATGTTATGCCATTGCCATACCTATGTCAGAGAAATTCTGGGGTATCTTGGGTCGGGTTGGGTGGGTTTGGTACCTCTGCATTTTTCTGCTAGATTGATTCTTGCAAATAGTGATATTTAATTGATACGGATATCTTATCGTGCTAACATCGTCAAAATTTCCATCAGACGGCCATCGCTTTTATTATTATGATAATATTAGAATGTTAGAAAATTATTGTTTAATTTTTAGTGCATTTTATAAAAGCTTGTGACTTAAAAAAATTTTTACCAATTTATTCTCCATAAGATTTTACCTGTGGCGAGGAAGACTGAATTTCCCTCTGATAATCTCCATTGTTATCGGCGTTTCCACCTTGGTCGTAGAAAGGGTACATGAAAATTTTCCTGATGGTCTCTAAACGAGTTGGAGTTATCGTGTAAGGAGTTCCCCCGCTTCTTCCCCCCCTTTGATCCGTATCGGGAGGGGCGATTCTTGAGTTCATGGGATCTGTAGAAAAAAATAGGTATTTTTTTTATGGATCTACTTGATTTGTTTTTAGAAATAATGAGTGAATTTTTAGAAAATAATATTAAAAGTGTTGGAGTAAATACGTCGCCAAGACCACAAAGTGGCGTAAGTCACAAAAATGCGATTTTTAGATAAGTCCACTAACATACGTAAAAAAAGTCGCTCTACAAATCCACGAAGGGGTGTAACCAAATTCCAAGTAGTATTTTATAGAAGCCCGAATCGAATCAAACCGAACCGAACCGAACTATATCGAAATTTATTTTGACAGCTGTCAAAGCTGCTATGTGAAAATAAAAACAAATTTGGACGCTTTTCTGTAAAATAGTTAAAAATCAGTTACGCCACTTCGTGGTATTGACGACGAATAGTCTACACTTCTCCAAAAATTCTTCGTATTATGAATAAACTGCTGTGCGATAATGAAATTCAAAATTAGAATAAAAACATGAACATTTATAAATAAATATACAGAGTGTGATTTAAATGATCCACCAGAGTTTAGTAAACAAAAAGAAAAAAAATCCCTTTATATTTTGCAGTGGCGCACGCAGGAATATGTCTTGGGGGGCCTGAGGCCACAGGGGGGGCAAGGACAGATGATGTCATATTTTATGCATTTTATCTTAGATTTGGGGGGCCCCAAAGCTACCTACATGAAAGTGAAAAATACTTTTATTGTTTATCTTTTGTTGACTTTGTTACGATTTTAGTAAGGTACCAAATTGGGTCAGATAAAAAAAAATGTAAACAGTTTTTTTCAATCTTAACATATAAATTAGACGAACATTTTGGATACTTGTATGGCACTTATTTTTTGGAACAAAACCAAACCGTTTTTTATAAGGAGTTTTTGTTGGAATGGTAAATTTTTCTTTTTTATATAACGCGATTGTTTTTGCCATATTACTCACCCAAAATCTAGCATATGTGTTAAAATATATCTGAAATAAGATAACTAGTACGAAACTGAGTAAAAAACACACAGCGCGGTAATTTTATTATAATAATTAGGAAAATATATCTTAAAAACTAATTTTTTTAGATTTTGGTTGGGTATTTCTAGTATTTTTCATACACAAAAATATATATATCGATCAATGAAAAGATCGATGACAAATAAAAAGAAACAAACTCCGTTACCTACGACAGCTCTTCTGCTTTTCAGGCCAGATCAACGCTTATTGCGTTTTTGTCCGCCATCAGACACGTGAGCGTCAAATTAGCGGAATTTTTAAGCCAAATAATACTAACAAACGTGAAATTTAGTACCCGTGAATGGTACTAGGTCACGAATTAGTTTGTTTCTTTTTATTTGTAATCGATCTTCAGTTTATTTTCGCCTGCTATTGTTCTGGTTTCTCTCGTATCTCGATAGATGGCGCTTCTTGCGAGAGTTTTCTCACTATTTACATAAGATTAGAAACAAAACCGTCTAATTAACTTCGCAAGAGTGTCACATTGACCAAGCAGTGTTCTGAGGAGTCCCATAAGGACGAAACAGTTAACTGTCAACACTTATTAGGTGTCCATTAGATCTTGGACCCCGTGAGGTTAAGCTTTCAAGCTACCCACGGAAAATTATGAGAGAAACAAAAACTCCTTTTTACCCGATTAGCCACGAAACTTGTTTGATTTTCAAATTCACGGGTACTAAATTTTACGTTTAGCAGTAATTTTTTTTTGCAAGAAAATGCTTAATAATTATTTTATCTAAAATTAAAATTGAAAATCGACTTTCAAAAGATTCCTGATAACGAAAGGCTTAAGGAATACAACTTAACCACCGATTTACCATATACACACTACAGTTTGCTGACGACCAAATAATTGTAGCTAATGACATAGAAAAGATGGAGTATATAATGAGAAAGTTACCGGAGAAATACCAAAAGTGGGGGGATAACAGTGAACGTGGACAAGACACAGTACTTATGTATTGGAAACGAATCAAGTTAGTTAGAACTAGACAATTCCCAGGTAGCAAGGTCACGTTTTTTAAACGTCAAAAACAGGTAATTTTTAATGACCATTGACGTCTCTAATCTGACGTGTAAATGACCTTTAAATGACTTTCAAAAGACACACCCAAAATGACGTCATTTTTAGACGTTTTAAAGACGTCAGCAATATGACGTATTTGGGACCAAATCAGAACATTAGACACACACACAGACAAAAACCTAATTATGACTTCTTTTAAACTCGTCTGAATATATCAAATATTCCCTGCAGTTGAGAACACTGAAGGAAACTAAGACACAGAAGGTGACTCTTCTGTGACTTAGACCTGGAAGTACTGGAACAGGTACAGCGGTGTTCGTCTGTGAGGTACAGATCAAAATAGACCTATACTTAGACTTACGCATCTCCATCTTGCAGCGAAAGCTGCCTCGAAGTTTGTCTTGATTTAATATTTAATTTATTTCACATACGTACCCCCACATTCCGTATAAATCCGGTCAAGTACTGGGGGCACCATCTATGTAAGTATGAGTGTATGTCGCTTGGACAAAGTGTGCAGTGTGGGTAGTGACCAATATATGACGTTTTTCAGACGTCAAAAACTACACTACGAAAAGACGTCAAGTAACTGACGCCTTAAAGACAACATTTTTTGGTAGATGAGCTGCTAGTCATCCAAATGACCACTTTTCGACGAAAAAAAGACGTCATTTGATGACCCCTTGCTACCTGGGTTGACGAACAATATCTCCATGCAATGGGTATATATTCTTGGGTGTCACATTTGATAAGACAGGAAGAGACTGTAAAGAACTGGAATAAAGAATAGTAAAAGCAAAAAAGGTTATTGGATGTCTTAACAGTATTTTATGAAGCAGAGAGATAAAAAAGAATGTAACATTTAACATATATGAAACAATGATGAAAAGCATGCTATTGTATGGAATAGAGACTTGTTGCGTAACAGAAAAATACAAAACAAAGATGGAAAGTGTCAAAAGGAATGAAATAAGAAGATCAATGAGAATAGAACAGATCATATAATAAATGAGATCATAAAAGAAAAAAATGGGAATCGAGGGAAGCATAACGGATGACATCACTAAAAGACAACTGATATGGTACGGCCATGTACAATGGATGAACGACAAAAGATTACCAAAGCAGGTCCTAGAATGGCAACCAATTGGGCGCAGAAAAAGAGGGCGTCTGTAACTAGAATGGCAACAGTCAATCCAAAGATCAATGAGTCAAAAAAACCTGACAGAAAGTGATTGTCGGGATTGAAGGAGGTGGAGAATAGGCGTCAGACAACGTAGAAAAACCTTCTAAATCGACATAGTAGTAGTATATTTTAATATTTTAAAATGCTTCTCATATTATTTAAATAAAGGAAATTGATGCCTGTTTGGTTTCTTGGTTGATTCCAACTTTAAATTTTGTAAGGTATACAATAACAACAGGTAAAAATAAGTTGATATGTTTATCTAAACATTTTGATAAACACAAGAACCAAGATTAGATTTTATATGAGATTTTGTTGGTTTATTACTTGAGTTATTATAAATATGTGGGTAAATAAAATAATTTTTCATTTATTTTAAGACTTTTTATCTTATAGCGTTTTCGATCAACACTGGAAATAATTTTTAAAAGAAATTAAACCAAATAGAATATCTGTATAAAATAGAAGACAAATAAAGTATACATTTAGGACAAAAATTTTGATCCACCTAAAATATTTGATAATAAACAATGAGTATATAACCCACTTCAGATTATCTCTTTTGTAAAACCCAAGTTATTCAAAAGAAAATGGCATACGGTCAAGAGATGCATTTGCTTTACGTCGATTTGCAGAAGGCATATGATAGTATACCACTAAATCTACTTTGGAAAGCGTTGGAAAATACAAACATAAGCGTACAACTAATTAAGGCCATTAAAGAGTTATACCGCAATAGTAAGGCAAAAGTTAAAATAAAAGCAAAACTAGGCTTTCAAGTAAATAAAGGTCTTAAACAAGGTTGCTGTATCTCGCCTACGCTCTTCAAGATATATTTGGAACAAGGCCTTAAAGTCTGGATGAGAAAATGCCAAAACATGGGAATTCCGTTGGATAAAACCACCTTGTATATGTTTCGCCGATGATCAGATAGTGGTGGCACTGGTGGCTCAGGATTATGACGACCTCGAATATATGACACTAACACAATAAGTGGGGACTAGAGGTTAATATCAATAAGACAGAGTATATGTGCATTGGTGGAACGAAACAGGATCTAATCTTAAATACTGGGCAGCGAATTTAGTCCTGTGATGAGTAAAAATACTTAGGTCTAAAAATTGCAGCTGACGGAACACTAGACTAAGCTATAAAAGATAGAAACGTACAAGGAAGAAAAGCAATAACTTTATTAAATGGAATAATTTGGAACCAAAGTATATTAAAACGTAACAAAAAGCTTATATATAACACCATTGTAAAAAGTATTATTACATACGGCTCAGAAGTATGGCCAATCAAAGATAGAACAGAAAAAATGCTTTCCGCTACGGAGATGGACTAATGGAGAAGAGCAGCAGGGAAATCAAAAAGAGAAAGAGTTACAAATCAAAGAATAAGAGAAATTATGACAGTGGGTGAACGTACTTTAGTGGATGATATAAGAACAAAACAACTGGTGTGGTACGGACATGTACAAAGAATGGATGATGGAAGACTACTTAAACAAATATTACAATGGAAACTAACTGGCCGAAGAAAACGAGGAAGGCCGAGGAGAAGATGGAGAGAAGGAATAGACAGTGAAACAAGAATAAGAGGCCTAGATGATGAATTATATGCAAACAGAAACGAGTGGAGATTGGGTATCGGAAGACGTAGAACGTTGTGAAACCGATAAATATATATAGTATATGACCCATATAGAGTGGTAACCGGCGAGCCTTGCAAAATTGAGGGGCAGATGGCGCTGAAATAAATTCGTCTAGTACGCAATATATGATCTAATGGCATTTCTATGATAGGCATAAACCTCGAAACTCGAACATGCAACTAAAACGCACTAGTTGTCTCTGAATATTGCGTACTAGACGAATTTATTAAAGCGCCATCTGCCCCTCAATGTTGCAAGGTTCGCCGGTTGCCACTCTATAACTATTTAAGAAAAATAGATAAAATATTGAAAACAAATATTTTATATATTAAAAAAAATCTTTCTTTGTTTTTAGTAGGTCATATTATAAATATATTAAATAGTGGATCAAGTTTTTTTTTAAAGTTATACATTGGAACATCCAGCTACCTTAGGGAAATACTATTCCGATCCCGAGCTTCTCTAGAGTAGTGTTGCCAGACTTTTCTGACGACTTTCCTTCAACTAAGTGACAAAAACCCTTTATATCCTTCAAAACTGTAAGGGGTGGGTGGTTGACACTAAACCAAAAAAAAACTTTACACCATTAACAAATTTTTTTAATAGAAATCGAAGAAAAAACCAAATTATAAAAACCAGTACTATTTCATTAAGAATCTATTTGGGTTTAATATATGACCTACTAAAAACAAATAAAGAATTTTTTTAAATATATCTGAGCAAGTTCGCGGAGTAAACTGCTATACCATTTTTTCTTAAAACATGTCAGCCCATATTTGACCTATCTAAAACTCTAATTCGGAATGAGCTAAGAAATTCAAACTTTGCAATTAAGTCGTATATCTTCATAAAGTTAACAACCCCTCTAAGTTTCATGGACTTCTATAAAGTAGTAAAGTAGTTACGAAATTTCAAAAAACGTCGAAATTGCCACTCACGCACTCAAAATTCTGCTGTACTTCCAGACATGCTACAAAGCTAAAATTTGGCAGACTGATAGAAATTATGACCAAACCCTTGGAAAAAATCAAAAAACCCCAAAATTCTAATTTACTCCCCTCCCCTATACATGTAAAGTTATGTAAAAGTAACATTGCCCACTTCCAGAAGCGCTAGAGAGCTGAGCTTTGGCAGACTGTTAGGAAATATGATAAAACCTTAGAGTAATTTTATTACTCTAAGGATAAAACTATGGGAAAAAATTTAAAAACCCTAAAAATTTGCTTTCTTCCCCTATAAATGTAAAGTTATGGAAAAGTAACATTGCCCACTTCCAGAAACGCTAGAGAGCTGAGCTTTGGTAGGCCGATAGGAACTGTGATAAAACTAAAGAAAAAAATTAAAAACGCCAATATTTGAATTAACTTCCGGTCCCTATAAATGTAAAGTTATGTAAAAGCAATGTTTGCAAGACAGAGTTGTATAATATAATCTAAGGTAAAAGTAACATTGCCTACTTACAGAAACGCTAGAGAGCTGAGCTTTGGAAGGCCGATAGGAACTATGATAAAACTACAAAAAAAAATTTAAAAACACCAAAATTTTGATGTATTGCCCTCCCCCATAAATGTAGAGTTATGGAAAAGTAACATTGTCCACTTCCAGCAACGCTAGAGAGCTGAGCTTCGAAAGGCTGATAGGAACTATAATAGAACCATAAAAAAAATAAAAAACCTCAAAAATTTTAATAAGTCAAAAGTTTTAAACAATACTTCGCATATTTTACTCTTTAAAACTTAAGAATTATCCAAATCCTTTAAAAAAGGAGTGAAATCACAACAAAAACATTTTATGTCAAAAAAATCAAGTACGAAAAAATGTTATTCCGTAAAAAGAATTGAGATAAAATTAAAGCCAAGTTCTCTAATACAAATTTAAAAATGAAAGGTTCTTAGTAGCTTGGAAATGTTTTTCTAAACTTTTACTAAACTTTACTATTACGGCTGCAAATGACTCTAAAGTATTATTCATACTCGTCTTAGTCTTTTGTTTTTGATTAGTCTTTGTCCTTTGATTAGTCTTAGCTGTCTTAAACAAAATCGGCTGTTTATACTCGTCTTTTGTTTTTGATTAGTCTTAGTCATAACCCACTGAAAAAAAAATTCAATTTCAATAAAAAGGCCCTCTTCAAAAGTCATTTTCTACAAAAAACAATCTTATTTAACCTAATCTGTGCACGAAACACAGACACGAAAGAACAAAAGCGAAAAATAAGAAAAAAAACAAATAAAATTTTGAGGTTATGTTGAGATTTTCTGTTAAAAACATGATTAATGGCGGTAAATTCAAAATATCGACCGCGCGCTTGCGCTCTTCGGACGCCCTGTAAAAAAAACAACAAATATCAGCTGATGTCTGTCACTCGTCTTAGTCGTTGTCCTAAGGATTGAAAGTTGGCAACTCTTAAGACAAAGACTATTCAAAAACAAATAAAGCATTGTATGAACACTCCCATAAGAAACAGTGGTTTTAACTTTCTTATGACAAGACATATGACTAAACCAAGACAAAAGACTAGACAAAAGACGAGTATGAACGATCCATTAGACACAGTGCTAAATTGAACATAAAGAAGTTTGGCTGTAATAGCAAAGTTTAAACAAACATTTCCAAACTAGTAAGAACCTTTCATTTTAAAATTTGTATTAGAGAACTTGGTTTTACTTTTATCTCAATTCTTTTTACGGAATACCATTTTCGCCTACTTGGCTTTTTTTACATAAAATGTTTGTGTTATGTTAAAATATTTCTTTCTAATGGTGGGTGTGCTTTCGGGCTGTTCGGCCGTCGTCGTTGGAAATTCGTTCTCGACGTTTCACCATCTCGAGTGGATGGCATCTTCAGGAGAGAAGCCGACAAGCAGTCAACATCTCCTGAAGATGCCATCCACTCGAGATGGTAAAACGTCGAGAACGAATTTCCAACGACGACGGCCGAACAGCCCGAAAGCACACCCACCATTGGACGATGGCCGCGAAAGCCTTTCACAATTTGTATTTATTTCTAATATTTTATCTATTTTTCCTGAATGATTTTTCTATTTATTTCCGTAATGTATTATGAAATATTTTTAGATCGAAATTTTTCTTCTAAATTTATACTTTATTTATCTTCTATTTTATACAGATATTCTATTTGGTTTATTATTTTTTTTTCAACTAGATTTTTTTCTCAGTGTAGGAGGTCAAATAGTGTAGGTGAACCAAAAAACTTATAAAAAATGATGCAAATATTTAAAACAGTTGAATTTAATATTGTTTCCAAGCACACAAAAGTCAGGTCGATAATCTATTTGACCGATTTTTCTCAGTGTAGGTACCTTAAATCCCCCCAAAAGTACCCAATTTGGATTACCTTGGAAGTTTGTTATTTCTCTTTTTTTTTTTAAATTATGATTATCTACTTAATAAATCATTAGTTTTAATAAGAAAAATTCTTGGTAAATGACTCATCCAATTTTCCCCTACTCCATTTTCGCTGAAGTCATCATACTTGATCAAACAAACTTATCATTTTATCTAAAGCTAAAAACATTCACAATTAGTATTTATTTCGCAATAAAAAAATTGTTTGCCTGAACATTATTTTTCATACGACCGCAGCGTGCCGAAAACAGCTATTTACGCACTCAATTCCGTGCGGAAACTACCACTTTACTCCACAGCGTGCGTGTAATTTTTTTTACCTACTCGCGTGCGGTAAAGTTACTTTTTATACGACTGTCTTGTAAAAGGGGGTTTTGCGCACGGAGAACACGATATGAAAATGGCATTTTGCGCACGCTGTGTGCAAAACCTTTTGCACACGCTTATGTCATTTTGCGCACGCCTATGTCATTTCTGCATACGGGTCTCCCGTCATTGTGATTTTTGTTGTTGTCACCCATCAATATAAGTTGGCTTAGTTCCGTAGCAACCGTCACTGCTCGTATGTTTTGTTGATTAGATACGTCAAAAAATTGTTGAATTTTTAAGGTTTTGTTGCAAAAATGTCGGAATTAAAAACAAGTTAAATTAAAATTTGATTTTTCTTTCTTTATTAGCAGTCGTATAAAAAATATTGTAAAAAAACTCGTTTGAAAACCTCTTTGCACACTCCCTCGACTTGTAGACCTCGCCTTCGGCTCGGTCTACCAAACTGTCTCGATCGTGTGCAAAGAGTCGTTTTCAAACCTTGTTGTTTAAATAACTATTATCTACTCGCGTGCGGTAAAGTAATTACTTTACCGCACGCGCACCACTTAGAAACCTTAGCAACGCATCAATAAGACAGCTTCAATATTTGTTTACATTTTAATTTCATCTTATTTGACATGTTTATTTATAAATTACATTCAAATTTTTGAAAAAAAAAAGGTACTCATAGGTAAAATATTGTACCTAACCCATGCGGAAAGTGTTTTTACCACCCTTGACGGCTTGACCGAACTCCGCTCCGCGTCGTTCGGCCAACTGCCATCGCGTGCGGTAAAGTATCATTTTCTGCATTTGTTAGGTAAATAACTATTACCTAGTCGCGTGCGGTAACGTTACTTTACCGCACGCGCACTACTTAGGAACCTTAGCAACGCGTCAATATGACAGCTTCAATATTTGTTTACATTTGAATTTCGTCTAATTTGACATGTTCATTTATAAATTAAATTTAATTTTTTGAGAAAAAAGTTTCTCATAGGTAAAATATTGTACCTAACACATGCGGAAAGTGTCTTTACCACCCTTGACCGCTTCAGGGTCTGCCGTCACGTGCTGTAAAGTATCACTTTCCACACTTGTTAGATAAATAACTATTCCTACCACATGAAAATGGCGAAATTTGTACCATTTTCTGTTTTAGAAAGGTGCATATTTCACACGCATTTTTAGCCTCATAGCTCGCGCAGCAATGGCTAGAGAGGCACTATTTTTTTGGCGAAAAAATTTTATTTTGAGATAACGCCGAAAATGTATAATTCTTAGCAGTGGCCATTGGTGACGTTATAAATTGGGGGGGCAGAAATTTATATTGCATGGAAAAGGAGATTTAAAAAAATTGTGTGTGCTTAAGACCACACGGCAGAAGTGTAAACTTCAACAAGGCGAAATTAATAATATTGGCCTTCATCTGCATCATCATATCGCTCGCTGTTAGTCGACCCGAGCTGACTTCACCCGAATGAGCGTGACATAGCCGAGCCTGACGGCTCAGTTCAATTCACTAACCACAAAAACTGCTAAACGCGCCTAAAGAAGTTTACACTTCAAAAATTGTGTGTGCTTAAGACCACACGGCAGAAGTGTAAACTTCAACAAGGCGAAATTAATAATATTGGCCTTCATCTGCATCGTCATATCGCTCGCTGAATGTTCCTCTAACAGTTAGTCGACTCGAGCCGACTTTACCCCAATGAGCGTTACAAAGCCGAGCCTGACGGCTCAGTTCAATTCACTACCCACAAAAACTGTTAAACGCGCCTAAAGAAGTTTACACTTCAAAAAATCGGGTTAAAATCTTGCAGTCGCTGGAAAAACTGCGTATATAACATATTATTAAACAGTTGTATACAGGATAACACACCTACATTTCTAACCTACATATGTACAGTCAGGGACTTTTTTAAATTACCGGCGAATTTTTGCCAAACTCTATCATTTAAAAATATCAGAAAAAAAGAGTTTGTTTAACATTCAAATAGGTAGGTACAAAATATCGAAAACATACAAAATATCGAAGCTACAAAATATCGAAACCTCAAAATATCGAATCACAAAATATCGAAAATACAAAATATCGAAAATACAAAATATCGAAAATACAAAATATCAAAAATACAAAATATCGAAAATACCAAATATCGAAAATACAAGATATCAAAAATAAAAATATCGAAATTACCAAATATCGAAAATCCAAAATAGAAAATTTCGAAACCTTAACCTAACCTGAACCTGACCTAACCTAACCTAATCTGGCCTAATCACATGAAAATAGAAAGTTTCAAAAACCTAATCTGACGAAACCTAATCAAATCTAACCTTACTTAATCGAACCAAACCAAAGCAAACTGAACCAACAATTTTTTTTAGTGGTTACGTGAGATTAGGTTGAGTTAAATTAGGTTGAGTTAGATTAGGTCAGGGTCAGGTTAGGTGATGGTTCCGAAATTTTTTGTTTTTAATTTTCGATATTTTCGATATTATGTACTTTCGATATTTTAATTCGATATTTTGTGTTTCGATATTTTTCGCCCTTCCCCAGAATACACACATCCTATGCTAATAAACAAGTAATCAGCTAAAAAAATGTGTGTATTAAAAAAACGTGCATGGCTTCACCCGTTTATCGGCCAATATTCCAAATTGTTAATAATTTCAATAGCAAAATTTGCATTGCACAAACGTGCACAGCGACAGCCGATCAACGCCAACGTGCGGTCGAGGGAATGAAAGCGCGCGATACGATGTTCAATAATTCATTCACTCATAAACCTCGCCCGGTATTGGGATTCTCATCCAAGCTCTTCTTAAAACGGCAGCGGCCATTTATTATGTCCCCAACTGTACAACATACAGACAGGTAAGTTTATTTCTTTTTTTAGTTAAAACCGGTTTTGTGATTTTTTTCCTTTTTACAAGCATTTATTTAGCTTCAGATGTTCTGTCTAACTATCTAACTATCTATCAAATCTTGTGAAGCGTTTTTGACACACTTCCCATTGTCCGATTTGGATGAAATTTGGTACACATATAGTGGTCCCATGACAATACAACCATAAGAAAAAATATCCTCCCACCCCTACCCCCACCCCTTCCATAGAAAAATTTGTTTTTGACACACTTCCCTTTATCCGATTTGGATGAAATTTGGTATACATATAGTGATCCGATGACAATACAATATTAAGAAAAAAATATCCTCCCACCCCTACCCCTTCTATAGAAAAATGTGTTTTTGACACACTTCCCGTTATCCGATTTGGATAAAATTTGGTATACACATAGTGGTCCGATGATAATACAACAATAAGAAAAAAATATCCTCACTTCTACCCCCACCCCCTTCCATAGAAAAATTTGTTTTTGACACACTTCCTTTCATCCGATTTGGATGAAATTTGGTATACATATAGTGATCCGATGACAATACAATATTAAGAAAAAAATATCCTCCCACCCCTACCCCCACCCCCTTTATAGAAAAATGAGTTTTTAACACACTTCCCATTATCCGATTTGGATGAAATTTGGTATTCACATAGTGGTCCGATGACAATACAACATTGAAAAAAAAATCCTACCGCTCCTACCCCCACCCCCATCTATGGAAAAATGCGTTTTTGACACACTTCCCATTATCCGATTTGGATGAAATTTGGTATACATCTAGTGGTCCGATGACAATACAAAAATAATGAAAAATTGTCATCACACCCTACCCCCCACCCCCTTCCATAAAAAATGCGTTTTTGACACACTTCACTTCAAATGACTTTTATAAAATTTGGTATATGCATAAAGGTCCGATGGCAATACAGCCCAAACAAAAAATATATTTCTACCTCTACCCCCACCCTCTCTTTCCCCCAATAGAGAAATGAGTTTCCAAACAACTCACTATCAGCGATTTCATTATAATCTAGAATAAACTCTTCTGTCTGTTATTGAACAAATATTTTCATTTAATAGAGTAGATAGCTGAGACTTAAAAGTAGAAAATAAATTGGTAAAAAAAATTTCAGTCACAAGCTTTTATAAAATGCACTAAAAATTAAAAAATAATTTTCTAACATTCTAATATTATCATAATAATAAAAGCGATGGCCGCAAATCAAAGCATAAGTTAATCTAAATTTGTGATCTAAACACTTAAAGAATATTCAACATAGCAGGGCATCAAAGATATGTTTGATGTGCCGCAATGCTATGCCATTGCCATACCTATGTCAAAGAAATGCTGGGGTATCTTGGGTCGGGTTGGCTGGGTTTGGCACCTCTGCATTTTTCTGCTAGATTGATTCTTGCAAATAGTGATATTTAATTGATACGGATATCTTATCGTTATTATTATTATGATAATATTAGAATGTTAGAAAATTATTTTTTAATTTTTAGTGCATTTTATAAAAGCTTGTGACTTAAAATTTTTTTTTTACCAATTTATTGATGTGGTAATTTAAAAAGTCCCTGATTGTACAAATGGCCAAAACAGTTAAGCACGAAAGGTATGGATATGAGAATGATTATCTAGCAAGTTTTTTTTGATGTGTGTAAGGAGGACTCGACCTAAACCAAAAAAATATCTATATTTTTAAAAATTTTAATGAATTTTGGACATTTATCCAAATATATATTTTGAATGTACACCTGTGTCAATATATCTCAACCCCTGTCAACATTTCGAGGTGGCAACAAGTAATATAAAATGATTCTAGAAAATCGATTTTCCGTCATCTTGACTTAACTAGTTAAAATATGCCATACATGGTTTCTGGACATAGGTACTGTATATTGAGGGGATGGGACAATTCTCCGCGGCCGATTCGCCGCGGGACAATTCGCCGCCGCGAGATTTTTTGTTTTATGATATTACCATAGGCAATTGTTTAAACAGTTTTATTTAGCTTGACTTCATATAATATATTTGTTTGTTTGTTTGATCATAACGTTTTCAAACTTTTCCAACTAGTTATTTGGTGGTTAGTATAATACAATTCAACATTTTTTTTATTAGAAAAATAAATAAAATGGCGGATTTTCCTATTTAAGAACCGATTTGCCTCAAACTTGAAACATCGCGGCGCTTAAGGTAACTTAATACAATTTTTGACTTAAATTTAAAAAAATGAAAATGGTGGATCCAAAATGGCGGATTTCCCCATTTATGGACCGATTTGCATCAAACTCGGAACTTTGAGATCTTTCAGCTCGCTGATTATTATTTTTAACTAAAATTTAAAAAAATCAAAATGGCAGTCCACAATGGCGCACTTTCTTGTTTATAAACCGATTTGCCTCAAAATTGGGGAGGGGGGCTGATTTCTCTAAGGGGGGGGGGGCGAAGCCTCATGATGGCGAATTTTATACTCTTTAATCTTTCTATTCATGAAATATGTGAAAAATATCTAAAAAAATCTTAGCTTGGGGGGGGGGCCTAGGCCTCGAGGAATCCGCCATTTTCAGGTTTTAAAATTTAAATCAAAAATTGTATTGAGTTACTTTAGGCGCCGCGATGCTTCAAGTTTGAGGCAAATCGGTTTATAAATAAGAAAGTGCGCCATTGTGGAACCACCATTTAGATTTTTTAAAATTAAGTTAAAGATAATAATCAGCGACCTGAAACATCTCAAAGTTCCGAGTTTCGTGCAGATCGGTTGATAAATGGGAAAATCCGCCATTTTGGATCCGCTATTTTATTTATTTTTCTAATAGAAAAAATTGTTGAATTGTATACTTACCCCAAATAGCTAGTTGGAAAAGTTTCAAAAAAGTTATGATCAAACAAATAAACAAATATATTATATGAAGTCAAGCTAAATAAAACTGTTTAAACAATTGCCAATCATAAAATAAAAAATATCGCGGCGAATTGTCCCCGCGGCGAATCGGTCGGCGGCGAATTGTCCCGCGGCGAATTGGCTGCGGCGAATCGGCCGCGGCGAATTGTCCCCTACCCGTATATTGAAGTGATAATGGATTAAGGTGAATTAATGCAAAAATGTTCTGAACAAAGCCATTTAGACTAACCATAATCTGTAGGATACTGTATAATATACTTCCCCGACTTTCTAAGGGCCTTTGAGTCGGTCAAGCCCGACGCTTCATCATCAACAGGGATCGATTCGACGTCGTCACCTGACGTGTGTTCTGTGTCTGAAGATGGTCGGAGGGGGATGAGTTCGGGGGGTGGTGGTGGTAGGGTAGGTTCTACTGAGGAACTAGAGGGTTCTACAACAAATTAAAATTGTTATACTACCTCATAAGGGGTAATTCATTTGGAGGTATTTTTTTCAGTAAATATTTTTTAAAACAATAAACTGTCAAACTATCATTAATTTTTGTTTCTCTTTCTTTAGCTTTTTAAAATTTGAAATTTTAATTTTTTTTAAATCTACTATTTTAGGTTTTTTAATTTTTTAAACATTTTTAACATTTATAACTTTTCCAAATAATTCAAATGTTTTTGATCGATTAGCAAAAAGTGTGCTTAATAGGCCGATTGAGGCAGGGGGTGGTTCCTCCCCTTAAACGTGCTTTTTGACGGTTTTTTGCTAATAACTCGAACACGGTCAACTTTTCTAAAAATATTCTTAAGATCATTTTGCAAGCGGATAAAATTTAATTTTTAATCTTGTACCTTAGTATCTTCTAAAGGCAGTGGTGCACGTTCCATAGGCAGATGAAAAAAGGGGAAAATGTTTAAAATATGTTTTTTTTTCTTGTGGCATTTTGTATTCTCACCACATTGTTTTTTTTAAAAAAGAATTTTTGTTCAAAAACCCATTGTATACAGTTAAATATTTAGTAAGTTAGACATAACTTTTAAAAGTAGCCACCTTGAAATAAAACATTCGTTTTTGTAACTCAGTAAATGAGTGAGTAAAAAAATATTTTTGATTAGTATTAACTTTAAACTTAATTTTTCGAATTGAATTCGTTTAAATTGAGGGAGGGGGCATCCCCCCTCTCGCCCCACTCAAAAGTGATCTTTTACAGTATTTATCTAATTATTTGCAAATTTTTAACTTGCCGCAAAACAACTAAGTAATAGTTATCGGCGCTGACCAAAAGTCCGCCCCAACGATGTATAACACGCCCCCCCCTTATATTAGTGGCTCACCTTTTATGGGCATTTAAATAAATGAGAGGTGTGGAAAAAACAATATTTTTTTGATTTTCTTGATTTTTATTGTCCTACATATCTGGTTCTAAAAGTCATTTTTAAAGCTGATAAAATTTTCTTTCCAACGATGTAATGAACGCACCACAAATGGTCAAATTTGGTATACACTTGAAATCTTTATTTAAGACAACCATGTTGGAACAGTACTAATACACACACTGCGTTCAATGAGAGAAGCAACACACTTGGGGAACCATCCGCCCACTCTTATTAAAGGGGGGGTGGTTCCCCCCTAAATGTTTTTTTTTTTGAGCGTCTATGGAAGATCTACTGCTGCGTTGAGGGAGAAGTGATGTACATCGTTGGAAAGAAAATTTCTTCGGCTTTAAAAATAAGTTTTAAATGTGGGAGAGTAAAATTAAGGAAAATTAAAAAAAATAGTTTTTGCCACACCTCCCATTTATTTAAATGCCTATAAAAGGTGTGCCAATGATGTAAGGAAGGCTTGTTATAAATCGTTAGAGAGGACTTTTCATCAGCCGCAATAATTGTAACTTAGTTGTTTTTCTCCAACATAAAATAAATAATTGGGAAAATACTTTTTTTTTTTTATTTGTCAAACACACTGTGTTTTTTTATTACAATCTAGTCAGTAAGACTAATTAGCAATTTTGTTTTAACTTAATTTACTAGAAAAGTCAGATTTAAACTTAGGGTTCACTCAACAGTTCTCCCCGCTTTGTTTAGTCTGTAACTCACAATTGTGTTGTGTTTATAGCATTATTTTGTTTTATGTGTAATTCACTTAGTTTACTAGCTCAAACGGCTTCACTCTTTTTAGTCTTCGAACTAGCATAGTATTGTCTAGAAGCTGAATTGCTTCCACATTTACATGCCGATGGAGTCTATCTTCATGACTTTTTGCGTACTTTTTTATAGTCTCTGCTACAGTTTCGATTTTTAGATCTCGATGAAGGTCACTATTTCGAACGTACCAAGGTGCATTCACAATGTTTCTTAATACTTTATTTTGAAATCTCTGTACAACTAGAATGTTACTCTCTTTAGCACAACCCCATAGTTGAATACCATATGTCCATACTGGTTTCAGTATTTGTCTATAAAGCAGTAACTTATTATGAATTGTTAAATTGGACTTCCTTCCAATTAGCCAGTTCATTTTTCTATACCTTATCTCAAGTTCTTCTTTTTTTTTCTTAACATGTGCTTTCCAGCGCAATTTGGCATCAAGTGTCATACCTAGATATTTTGCCTGATTCGAATATGGTACTGGAATGTTGTTAATTGTTATTTGTATGTGATTTATATTTTTGTTTGTAAAATCAACATGAATTGATTTGGTTTCATTTAATTTTATTCGCCACTTTGTGGTCCAGGGAAAATACTGAGAGCACTTTTGAGGGGGTTGAGAGGAGGGATGCCCCACACCCACAGTTAAAAAAATGAATGTTCAACATTTTTGTTTGATTTAAGGATTTCTACAAACACATTTATTTTATTTCAAGTCGGTTGTTTAATAAAAATATGTCTAGCTTAATAAGTATTTAACTGTATACAATGGGCTTTTAACCAAAAATATTTTTTTGAGACAAAAATAGTGGTGGACTGTCCTTAAATTACGTAACGCTCTAGGGGGGAAGGGGGAATTTGGTCTTGCGTTACACTCGATGTTTTTTAAAGTGCTTTTTGTTAAAAATTCGTTACGAGGGGGGCAGGGGGGGTTAAATATCCTGAATTTTTGCGTTTAAAATATTTAAAAAATTTCCCCTTTTTTTCGTACGCTAATGGAATGTGCACCACTGCCGTCAAAGGGTACTAAGGTACATCGTTGAAAAGGAAATTGTATCCGCTTGAAAAATGATCTCCAGAAGATTTTTGGAAAAGTTGACTGTTTTCGAGTTATTAGCAAAAAACTATCAAAAAGCACGTTTAAGGAGGGGAACCACCTCCCTGCCAGGGTGGGGGGGTGGTTCCATACCAAGTGTGTTGTTTCTATCATTAAAGGGCCTGAACTAAAATACAACGACAGTTTGAAGATTTAACAGTGCGATCTGACTAGAAATTTCTTCTGAAAAAAGTAGGTATACCTCCAAATAAATCACCCTATAGATTAACTTAGAGTTGGTTAAGTTGGGTTAATACACAATTAGTGAGTGTTAAAGTTTCTTATATCTATAACAAAGTTACATTTCCAACTAGCTATCTGCTCCAAGGTGTACAGAGTGTCTCAGGCTTTTCTGCGTTTATAATCAAAAGTCATCGTTTATCATGTGTAGGAAAATCAGCTCTTATTCTTGAATCTTAACTTTTTTTATACAAAAAAATTAAAAACATTTTTCGAAAACAATTAAATTTTATTTTATTCTGCAAAACATTTTACATATACATAAGTCAATTTTTTTAAAATTTTGTTAACAAATTTATTTGCTTTTATATATTGTTCCAAATTGTTTTTTAAGTAACTTTTTTGACGAGTCGTTAAATACCGAGATGAATTCCAAAACGTGCGCAAGCGTTGATCTGTCACTTCTGCCAACCAATCAACTGAGAGATATTTCAGTATGGTTTTATACAGCAAAAACTTTAATAATTCCTAGTTCTTTTTGATGAAAATTCGTCGTTTTTGTGCTGTGAAAATGCCGGTGACGTGCAAGTTGTGTGACAAATTATTTAGTGCCCAATTTAATTTGAATAAACACTGTCATCGGGGTTCTACTGTATGTCTATGCTACGATAAACATTTTTTTTAAGATTTAGCGCAATTAAATTTGTCAATACTCCCATGGCAAAACAAAATAAACGTGAAATGCATATAGAAGAAATACTGCATATACCTCAAAAAATATTAATAGCAGCACATAGATATTGTA
Source organism: Aspidapion aeneum (assembly GCA_963576565.1). Classification (NCBI taxonomy): domain Eukaryota; kingdom Metazoa; phylum Arthropoda; class Insecta; order Coleoptera; family Brentidae; genus Aspidapion; species Aspidapion aeneum. The sequence continues at coordinate 144,730,672 of OY755039.1, read as the reverse complement.
TATTTTTGAAATCAAAAAGAAAAGACGAATCTTAAAATGCAAAAATATACAGGGTGTTCCCTCTCAAAAAATCGACTTTATTGTCACACCCTGTACAGGGTGTCCCAAATTCGTTGTTTTTTTGTGATGTCGGGTATTTCTAGGGGAGAAAGAAAAAACTGAGCCCCCTTTGCGACGCTCAAATTTTAAGAGAAGCCTAAAGGTGAAAACTACATTTAGATATAGCAAGCCGTTTTTAAGCTACGGAGTGTTTTTGTCTGCATTTTGCTTTTGTGTAAATAGCTTTCTTATAGATCTTTTCTTTTAAAATATTACATAAAGTTGTTATTTTTCTTACAGAATAACTCTAAAACTCTCTCTAAAATTTCCTTTAAAATGATGTATCACACTCAATATTTTAATTTTTAATTTGTTTTTAATATGTTTTCTTTATTTTTATTTTTTAATCACCTCTTTATTATATTTTTATTTTTATAATTTTATAATATTAAAATATTTTTAACCCATTAAGCAAACTAAAATATGTGGTAAAAATAAAAAAAAACAAAAATATAAAGAAATCCCACTAATCCCATAAAGAAAAATTAATTTTATGTGATATCTCAAAAACTAAACGTGACAAATGAAATTTAATTTAACAGTTGAATTCCTCTTAAAAAAGTGTCTAAATAATGTTTTCACAGAAATAAAAATATTAATAAATAAACAAGTTATAGACCCCTTCCCAAAATGCAGACTTTTTAAAAACACCCCGTAGTTTAAAAACGGCTTGCTATATCAAAATGCCTTTAACCTTCACCTTTAAGCTTCTTTTGAAATTTGAGTGTCGCAAAGGTGGATCAGGTCTTTTTAGCCCCTCTAGAAATACCCGAAACTCCCCAAAAACATCGAATTTGGGACACCCTGTACATGGTGACGGATAGAAAAAAATTATGTTGGCTTTTAAAGTTCATCATCATCATAATTAACCAAAAAAAATCTACAATTTATTATAGCCCTTTATTTTCAATGATAAAGTTGCTGAGTGCTCCGGTTATAAAAAACCACCCGGTACCTACATAAAATCATACCTAAAAATTAGAATTGACCATTATTTTATACCTTGAATTTTTTATTATACGTTAAGCTCTTCGATCTCGCGCCAATCCCGGTATTCGCGCCAATAATTGAAATTAGACATTTTGACGTTAATTTTGGCGCATGCTCCTTTGATGGAATTCATCTCAGTATTTAACGACTCGTCTTTTTTGGCACAACTTTTATAAAAATTTTAGGTTACCCAAATCACAGTCTAGGAACGTACCTACACAGTCCCAAATACGCAGTAGTTTTTTTCCTACAAATGATAAATGAGCTCATATTCATATTTCTTTTAAATTAGCTCATAAAAAACTTATAAAAGCTATTTAGTATCTCTGCAATTTTCTAGAAAAAGCCACTTTCACACTTCGGCTTATCTTAAGTTTTAACTTAAGTAGTAACGCAACTTAAGTTATAAATTTACTTTCTGAACTTCCACTTATCTTATTCTTAAATTAAGTTGCAAAATCTCTGGCAACGCTGCAAAAATCACATTTAAAACGTCAATCAATAATGTTTTTGACAGAAAACATCTGATTTTTTGTGGAATTTGCTTTGTTTATTATTTAAATAAAAAAAAAATTAGAGCAACTTGTATTCTGATGTATGTGCATCTGAACCAAATTTGTACACCGCCCTAAAGGATTTTATTAAATTTTTGGTCCTTTAGTGTCCTGTATAGTCCTATGGAAGTCCTGTATAGACCTGTACGGAGGTGCTGTGGACGTCCTGTAAACAAATTTGTACACCTACTGTGCGCAGCTGATCACTCTTCGGTGTAGTCTCATTTACCCCGGGCCAGCGAGCCTTTGTACAAAAGCCTAATTCGGATTTGTATTTTTCCAAGCACGGATTTGAGGGGGTAATGTAGCATTACCCCCCCTTAACCCCCCTAGATTTTAATCTAGATCTGCGCTTGGTAGGTCCTGACTACCTGTCGGGCCCAAAAAGGACTTGGCAGGACCTAGAATATGGAACGCTTTTGCAGGAGATATACTAAATTTTAATATCGGTTTACCCCTCGGGGGTATTCAGTATCTATCTGTATTTTTTGATACAACAAAATACTTATGGTTTATAAAGTTTATATAGAAATATCGTAAAAAAAATAATCTTTCAGGTTAGAAGTTTAACTTAAATCCTCAAATTTTACCACTTATGCTAAGGTCCAAAATTTGATACTTAAGTAGAACTTTGACAGCATCAGCAAGTGCTTACCTTAAACTAAGGATCACTTAAGACTTAATCCGAAGTGAGAAAGTGGCCCCTAATAGTGAATTATGAAAGTGTTGCCGGTACGGTTAGCCTCCAAGCGCTGATTTAATGGGGTATGGCAATTATCCCCCCCAAAAAAAAAATATATATCGACTTTAAATTAATTATCGGGCTAGCCTCATAATTACCCCCCCCCCCCCCCCCCAAGAACTAGCACTAGCTCTTGATTTATTAAAAAACGTAAACCACGGGTCAATTTGTTAACCTCTCATAAAAGCGCTGGTTAGTGTTAGCCCAAAGTTATCTTGTTTGAGAAACCGGCTCTTAGAGTAAGAAAAAATATCTAACTCTAAGGGCATCCTATTTCCTATTATTTTATTTCGACATTCTATTTGTTCTAAAAATGTTGCTATCACAAATTCGTACCTACTTAGAATTGTTTTATCGCTATCAGCAATAAAGTTTTGGGTGTGACACAGTTTTTGATATCATGCAATGAATCTTGACGCATCTAGGACTTGCTCAACCAAAAACCAAAGGAAAAGTTTCCAAATATTTTTATAGGTCTTTCGTTTTCAAAATGGTTGCATTTTGGACAGTTTTAGTTTTTGTTTTGCAATATTTCGTCAAACATACATAATAGTAATATGACAGAAACATAGCAGAAATATTTATTTAAAAAAGTATATACATATCTAAATACAACTGAAGAAGTGAGCTAAAAAAATAAAAAACTTGAAAAAGTTACTTAAATATTGGATAATATTGAAGCTGCGTTTATAATGCAGAATAAAGAAGTTTTCAGTCAACCAAGTACGGACATACCAAACATAAGGAAATCACTCCTTAAGGAGAACAAGCGTCTTAAGTAGTATAAGTAATAGCCTGTAGGCTGGATTGTTTAGTTTACACTTGAAAACGGTTAGAGATACTATATTATAAAGACAATAGAAGTCCGAAATTCTGTTTCTATTGAACAATATTATTCCTCTGTTTCTGTTCTTTTTTGTACAATTTTGGCATTTCATCTCCTTAATAAATATAAATCAAAATTAAGAGGAAGAAAGTCTCCCCGTAGATGGTCATTACAATAGTATATTACATAACAAGAAAAGAACGTGAAAAATTTTACACGACCGTGAATGTTGTGAACGAGCTTTTTTTAATGTTTTTTTCACAAATTTTGGCTTATAACTTTCAGTAAATTAGTTTGACAAAAAAACTGTTAATATATTTTTTCTTTCCAAGAAAACGCCAATTAATATAGTGATAAAATTAGCTTTATATCCCAAAAACTGATAAAGATATAATTTTTTTCAAAAATACAAAAAAAATGTAACTTGTAAAAATTAAAGAAGGAAGAAGAAGACACGAGGGCTACCGAAAATATCTGCCGAATACCGATAGAGAACGAATCTTCCCATGTCCAAACTCACCCCAACTTCCCCTAAATTATTGCAGAAAAAAACTATTTGCTAATACGTACCATAGGCAGTATCGTTTCCAGTACCGCTAGCAGGTACCGCTTCATCTACAGGAACAGGATTTGGATTATCCTCTACTTCAGGGTTCCACAAAACTCCTGGAACAGATTCCACATCAGTGTTATAGTCATAGTCCTGCGTATACACTGCACTACACAAAAACGCGATCCCTAGGATCACTCTAAAAAGTTCCATATTGTAAAAGAGTAAATAATAAAAAAACTAAACCATTTAATAAATGTTTTTTTGTGAATATGGATAGCAATATGGCGACAGGTGAAATCTTAATGTGTGATAGTATGTATAGAAAAAGTAATGAGTAATTTTCATCGATTATAATTTTTGTCTTATCAGCTCAAAGAGATAACTAAAATGATGTTATCTAGGTGTGTGTTCTAGTCAAGTGTGTTTAATACGGATGACACACATATCTTTATTTTTGTGAAATATTTACCTAATCGTAAAAATTGTTAGGAAGTCTAATGATCCTAGATACGAAATAACGAATCCCTATGCCACATCCATCGTCGAGTGGCGGAATAAAGATCGAAAGACAAAAGATCGAATACAAGAGATCGAAAAACAAAAGATCGAAAGGCAAAAGATCGAAAAACAAAAGATCGAAAGTAGAACAGATCAAGTGACAAAAGACACTGGTCGGCATCAAACCCCGGCCCTGACACCATTCTTGACGATTCTTATGTAAAATGACCTCCTGAACCCAAATATGAACTCCGTTTTTGCCCATCACCCCCCATTTGCGGGGGAGACCCCTTACCTATTTTTACTGCTTTTCGATAGTTTGGTGGGACGGAAAGGATTTTTTTTTGGCCTTAACATCATTATTTCTGAGAGACTGAAGAGTTTAGTGTTCTCAAACATTAATATTTATAGCAAGGTGGTAAGCTATTTGTTGGGGGGGTGTTTTGCATAAATGGTAAATGGACATTGTCGATTTTACCGTTTTATATGCATTTTAAGCAATTCCACGCCAAGTCATCCAATTTACAAAAAAAGTGTTGCTGACATTTAATTTTTTTCTTTAATCATGCTTACTAAATGAAACAGCTCATGCTTAACCACTTTTGCACAATTTTAGATTTTTTAATCCAATTAGTATGTTGTACACGTATTTGAAAAGTCTAAAAACGGACAAAATGGGACTTTAAAGAAAAAAATTATGCTCATAGTAAACAGCATCTAAAAAAAATTAACCTATAATTTTAAAAACATGCATAAAAGTAGTTTTTAAAAATATGTGATGTTTAGCAAAATCTTTTATACTGGCTTAATTAGAGCAATTTACAGAATATCCAAAAAACGCAGAAATTTTCGAAGTTTTCATATTTTTTTGGGGTATAAATGTAATGTTTTCTTAAATTTTTGATACAGTGTTGGAAAGCTATACTCAAGGACTATATCTTACTTGTATAAAACATATTTAAAAAGTAGACGTTACCTTGGAGTTCTACGAATAAGTTAAGAATATCTGGGAAATTCCTCAACTTCAGCATCAAAAATGACCCTGTCTATCGGGGTGCTGTGGTAATCAAGTAGGGTAAATTTTTCACTGTATCATATACTTTAAAAAACAAGAATAAAAAATCTGGGTCTGTAATCCTCAAGGTCACTACACATTTTTTTGTTATTTCAATATTTTTAGTGATGTTAAATTGCATCACAAATTACAGGCGTGGATCTACGGGGGGCATGCCCCCCCCAAATCTGAAACTTTACTCAGTTTTGACACACAGAATACACCTCCTAGTCATTATGCAAAATAGTTTTGTGAAATATTTATTATGATATTTTCCCCCAAAATAAAGTTTCTAGATCCGCCCCTGCAAATTAAGGTTTATCAGAAGGTAAAGTTTATTTATATGAGCACTGTACAATAAATTATGATCTAAACTCTCTTCATAAGGTTACTACATAAATTTTTTAAAAGTTTATTTACTTTTTTAGTAGTTACCTACTGTGTCATATTTAAAAAATTGGAAAAGAAGATGAGTTCTATAATTTAGGAAACCAAAAAAAAAATTTTCTGAGCTTGAAGTAAATTTAGCATCTATAGTTAAATCATCCAGAGGAGTGAAAAAATGGTGTCCAGTTGTTGTTTGTTTGAGATTTTAATGTAAAACAAATCGTTTCACAGTACCTCCAAACGCATCACATGGGCTTTTACCATGCGTTAGTTTTGTAGTTAGTCTTTTTAATGCCCAGTGGCGTATGCAGAAATTTTCCAAGGGGGTTGCGAGAGGGGGCTTGAGTAAAAGCAAAGTCCTGGGAAACTATTTATTTCTTCTTTGAGAAAAATTCAATCTTTAGGAGAAGTTATTTAATGGCTTTGGAAAGATTAGGCCTCCAACCCCCCTCCCTCCTGCGTACGCCACTGTTAAACCTGAACCATTTCATTTACCAAAGAAACAAACAAATTAATGTCCGTGTCTCACCAAAAATGTATTCTTAAAACTAAAAAAAAATTTCCGATAGTGTACGAAGATGGGACTTGAACCCACAAACTAGGATGTCACGCAAAACAGTATGCGGCTATAAATAAGATCCCCTGACGATGATTTTTATATATAATTTTTTTCCTTTTGCGACTCAATAAAAAAATTTGATTTTTTACATGCTTTAACCAAATAGCTTAAAAGTTGATGTTAAAATGACAGACCCAGATTTTTAATTTTACCTTTATTTAGACGATACATTGTCAAGTAAAACAAGGCACAAGCAAAGTTTTAATAGACAGATAGACATGACAATTTTTTTAGTCAAAAGTTGCCAATTCTGAGGTTTTTGCGGTTTTTCCAATTTTAAAATATTCAGTTTGCTGAAAGCAATAGACTAACCCTCATATGCACCGTAAGCACATAAGCGAGATTATGGGTTTAAGCGAGATTGGACGGCTATTTTGCTATGCACCGTGCACTAAACCGGATTAAAGGAACGCTTAAGCCAAGCCCCCGACTTTGCTGGCTTAAGCCGGTGATTGACAAATGATGGGATTGTAATGTCAAAAAAGTTTTGTTTTTTTTGTGAAATTTTTTATAATATAACAAAATAATCATGGAAATCGAAGATGAACTTTTTATTGATGACGATCAAGAACTATTAGACATAATGAATTTTGGATTTCCACGACATAGGTGGGCACGAACCGATCATTTTGAAACCATGGATAATATGTCCTTCTTTAGAAAGGAAACAATTCTTGATTTCCTTCCTAATATTGAAGAAGAACTAGAATATGATAATGATTTGTAAGTTTTTTGAGATCAGTAGAGGCTGGTTTAAGCTGGGTTTATCCAGGAAATAAATATATAAATTAGAACTGTCCGTCACATTATCAAACTCAACCAATTGCAGATCTAAATCTTTTTATGTTGTTTCATGAATAAATCCACCTTAATTCAGGGGTACACAAGCATAGCTAGTAGTAGTAGTGGTAGTGTGGGGTAGTGGCGGCTCGTCCATAGGTTTGCAGGTTTGCGCAACCCCGAAAAAATATAGGTAAAATGATAAAAGAACTATTAATTATATATTTTTAAATGTTATTTCCTGGATAAACCCAGCTTCCACTGATCTCAACAAACTTACAAATCATTATTATATTCTAGTTCTTCTTCAATATTGGGAAGGAAATCCAGAACTGTTTCCTTTCTTAGAAGAAATCGTCTAAAGAAGGACATATTATCCATGGTTTCAAAATAATGGGCTCGTGCCCACCTATGTTGTGGAAATCCAAAGTTTATGATGTCTAATATTTTTTGATCGTCATCAATAAAAAGTTTATTACATCAAATATCTCAAATATAAAAAGTTCGTCTACGATTAGTCATGTTAATACAGTCATAAAGTATTGAACAAATATCTTATCAAATTGTTTAAGAGCTACCCAGATCTTTTCGCTATAGCCATGATTAAATTAAACTGGTTAAACTTAAAAAACTCATTCATAAAAAAATTTTTGAAAGGTGTCTACATTTGAGCCACTGAGACACATTAACTCAAACACCATTTGACTTTAGAGCAAAACTAATTGCAGATTCGGATTAGCGCACTCTATTTAGTATCGTTGATAGGAGGTAGGAAATTTTAATTTTCCAGGTAAGAATTTTGATCAAAATAGTTAATGCCTAATTTGACAAAAAATAGTTTCTTTAAAATGCAAAGTTAAAGTGGCGCAAATGTAGACCCCTCGATCCCCAAAGATTTTTAGGAATCAGATTTTAAGTTGAACCAATTTCAATTTCATGGGTAAAAAAAAGGCCGTTGGTAGCTGTAAAAAAATTAGACATGGTAGATAAAAATTAATATAAACAGATAAGTTTTTAATTGTAAAAAATATTGTTTTGACTACGTTTGCTGAAAATTTAAGTAGGAAGTTAAGGAAAAGTTCTTTTTTATTATTGAGTTTGGAAAAAGTACACTAATATGAAACTGAAATTAAAACTTTATTTTATATACACCTACCTATTAATACTTTTTATTTTTTTATACAGAGCAAAATAAAGAGGTACACCAAGGTAAAAAAAATGATACGATGTGATTTAAAATATCAATGCTGTATCATTTTGTTTTTAAATCAGCAGTACCAAATAACTAATTAAATTAATAAAACATTAACATTTCACTTAAATATTGGAAGAGATAACTGCTTTTTTATATTTTATTTCTGCTTTTAGCAACTCTATTTTTAATAATTTTTCTTCCTTTTCTAGTGAAAGATTTTCGGTTTGGTGCTTCAAAATTTTAACCTTATACTCATGTTCGTCCCTAAACTTTTTTTCTTTATTGCAGCTCTGTTGTATTTGTTTGTCAACCAAAATTACTCGTTTATCTAAAAGGAGGTTGTACTTTTCCGCCACATCTGACGATGTAAGGACCCGAACCCCGCCCATTGGTCTCCTCCTGTCAGTTCTTGTAGGGGTCAAGGAAGTTTTCTTAGTAGTGTTTCTGCTGCCCGAAACATTTTATTTCTCAGGAATATCAATAACCTCCTAAAAAACATAATAAATAAACTGTATGTCCCTGAAGGTTACAAGCAAAAAAAATATAGCTTTTTCTGCTAGCACAACAGAACATAGTAAGTGGCGTATTTAGAAAAAAAAATTGGGGTGGGCCTCAGACAGTTTTGGGGGGGGGCTATTTTTTTATTGTATTCATGAATTATTTGTGAAAAATATCTAAAAAAATGTCAGCTTCGGGGGGGGGGGGGTAGGACGGGGGGTGGTCACTCCTTATATACCCCACTGGAACATACTACATCTAATAGAAAAGAAATAATTGATTCTTTTGGTTAATTGTGAAAATATTTATATAAGTACATAAAATTTTTATAAAATCCAAGGAGGAAACATCTGACTGACTATAATTTTTTCCCCTCGATTAAATCTTTAATACACACATACATCATTGGAAAGGGAACTTTGTTCTGCCCAGAAAAATTGGATTTTGCAGGTTTTGGGGGCGTTAGAGGGGTTTTCTGTCCCTTTTAAATCTTGACATAAGGCTAAGAAATTTGTAGGTACATGTATTGCCGTAATACTATGCTAATTTATTGGGGTTAATGACCATTTTCCCAAAAGTATTATAAAATGCTTTTGGACTGGAAACAATGAGCTTTTTCAGATTTTGGCCTAACTAATAAGCAGTAAGCTTAGGAATAAAAATAAAAGCTTGTAATAACTCACCTTTTCAGTTGATCAACTGTTTGATAGGACACAAAAGGAGCTTTGTTGTTAAAAGTTTTCTTAATATTGTACCACACTTCATTTTTCTTTTCTATTGTGGATCTGTTCGTTTTTTTGTCTTCCAAAATATTGGCATGCTGTAAAGCCAAATTAAACAAAATTTCTTTTGCTGCTTGCGTAAAATTCGGGATCCGGTTGGCCATTTTGGTATTACAATTACCAAAAATACAAACAAAAATTTATGAGGTTAGTTGATGGCTTGATTATATTGTTTTGACCCGGACCCAGTTAAGGGTCATGGATGCAGCAACTAAATAAATAAATATCGTTGGCCCCCAGCATAACAAATAGACCTAAACGGACCGAACGAACTTTTTTGTGGCCCCCTGAAGAATTTTTATTTTTGAGGTTGTCTTGACAGAGCTTTCAGTTTCAGTAAATAAACCTACGATGTGCCCAAAAGACCGAAAAAATCCAGTGTTGCCGCAATTCTAATCTCGATGGTCCGAGCCACCTGCGGTGCATAGGAATGAGCAACGCTTAAGTTAAGCGAGATTCACAAAGCGAGATGAGACTGTTCATACGGAGCATCTAGGCTCTAGACATTTTTCTTTTGCCTTTTATGATAGTCAAGCCACTAAGCTTTAATGTGCGTATAGACTTTTTTTGATGGACCATATTCAGCAACGGTGTAAATAATAAAAAATCGAGAAAATCATAAAATTTACTATTTTTTTAAAACTATTTTTGCCATGTTATAAAGGTAAGGTTATTTTTTTTTCTCTATAGGATTATCCAACCAATATTAAAGATTTCTTCCATCAAATTTCTTTTTACATAAGATTTAATTTTTTTTTTTTTACGGGTATGCGCATTCGCAAGGAGATCCCTATCACGCTCGACAAGCGGCAAGTGCGCGGAAATGTTGGTGTGTGTTGGTTTTGAAACGGTTCAGGTTGTAACCTGCAGGGAAAACTGTCGCAGGGAGTTTATTCCACAGCGATGCTGTTCTCCAGAGATATGAATTCTGATATAATGAGGTTCTTGGTGCCTCTATTTTGACAGTAAATTGATGGTTACCGTCTGTTTGACGTGTTCGCCTAGTAGGTGCTACTCCCGGGGGATCATACGTGCCAACTCTTTAGAGCATTTTCCGTGATAATACCTGTAGAAGAGAGAGAGATCGCCCACAGTTCTTCGATGTTCGAGACTATCCAAGCTACGGGTAAGTGCGGGGTCATTGATCAGCTTGATAGCTCGCTTGTGTACGGTGTTCAAAAGCATTAAGGTATGTTTGGGTGCCGCACTCCATATATGTGAGCAGTACTCCATAGTTGGTCGAATCTGGGCTTTGTAGAGTGTCAGCAGTTGGCTTGGTGTATACAGATGTCTTGTACGAAATAGCACCCCAAGCTTTTGGGACGCCCTTTTAGCTATATCTGCCACGGGACTGTGTCAAGACATGTTGGTCTCTGCAGTGACTCCTAAGATGTTCAACTGGCTCTGCAATGTGACAGCACTTCCAGATAGCATGATGTTTGGCTCACCGGTGCTGGTCTTTTTTGAAAACAGGGCTGCTTGGGTTTTTATACAATAGAAATAAAAAAAAAATAAGGCCACAACTGATTTTCTTCTTTTTTTTTTTACTTTTAAAGTGGCCTGTAAAATACGGAAGGCGACATTAAAAATTAAAATTTGTTAATTTGGTATTCCTAAGGACACTAATACATATTATCAAAATTTGGATTTTTTTCGTGACATGAAAGCTACCCCCATTGGATGATTTGGCGTGGAATTACTCTTTTCTAATTATTTTTATTAAATTTTAGCTGCCAACAGCTTAAAGCCCCCCTCCCCCCTTGTATACGCTCATGCAAAAACTATAATAAAAATATAAAATATTTTTGCTTTATTTGTTAATGGGACAGCCGAACACGGGAAAAACATTACTGGCCTTTGCGAGAAAGATTTACTCCAGGTCAGAAAAATATCGCCAACGATCCTTATTAGTCCCGCAAGATAATATTTACTTGCCGCCTTTGCACATCAAACTTTGTTTGATCAGTTTGTAAAAGCACTGGACAAAACAGGCGACGCATACATATTTTTGAAAACTAAATTTCCTCGTCTTAGTGAGGCTAAAATCAAGGAAGGTGTTTTTGTGGGGCCCCAAAATAGACAACTTTTTCAAGATTCGGCGTTTATTGAACACCTGAATCAAAAAGAAAACTTGGTTTGCATTCCAAAACGTGTGTAAGAATTTTTTGGGTAACCATAAAAGTGATGATTATGTCGCTCAGGTCGAGGAATTGCTCTTAGCGAACAAGGCCATGGGATGTAACTCTCTCGCATCTGGACTTCTTTCCTGAAAATTTAAGTTATTTCCTGAAAATTTAAAAGCAGGCTTGGATGAATACGGGGAACGGTTTCATCAAGACATTGAAAGTTGGATAAGCGGTTTTTAGGGAAGTGAAATGCAAGCATGTTGGCCGAGTGCTGCTGGTTTTTGAAACGAGAGGGTTGTACCGTAGGGTATAAAAAGCAAGCACCAAGTGAAGGTACGAAAGTTCTTATTTATCAGTGGCGCACCCAGGAATATGTCTTGGGGGCCCGACGCCTCTATAGCCTCATGATGTCGAATTTTAAGCTATTTTTTGTGTTTTTTTATGAAACATGTGGAATATATGTAAAAAAATCTAAGGCTTGGCGAGCCCCAAGCCCCCCCCCCCCTGGGTGCGCCCATGTACTTATTATTGTTCATTTATTTTAACTAAAATAACTCTCTTTATACTTAAAGATTTAAATTTATGATATATAATAATTATTATCGAAAAATAATAAAAATAGGTAAAAGGGCTGCTCCCTCAAAAATGGTGGGTGGTAGAAGAAAACGCAAGCTATATTTGTAGCCGCCATCTTGGATTTATGACGTCACACTGAGTCTCCCACTCAAATTGGAGGCAAACATTCGGTGACGTAAAATTGTATGATTTATTATCAATATAACTATTTAAAAAAGCAACCCTCTTTTCATAATTTAATACAAAATAAATAAACCAATAAACCCGCCTTGGTGTCAAATCGTTAAAAAGGAATCAGATCTAGGGAAATTTTTTGCGACATTATAAAACATTTCATGTAAAAAAAAGCGAAAAATGATATTTCGTAACAAAAATTCAGATAAAAGTAAACCCAACTTCTCTTGTACAAAATCTAAAGTGAAATCAAAATCAAAATCAAATCAAAATATTTATTCGTTACTTAGGCCTATTAACAATAGAATGTAACAAGTCAGTAATTGTATTTAAATAGGTACAAGAGTACTATACTAAAATGAAATTACATTGCGTTCTTACACTAGAACATGTCATATGTATATATGTATAACAAATGGTAGATATATACACAAATTACAAAAGAAAACACAGAACCGCTTACACACATACTTTTAATAACACACAATAGTGTTTTGTTACGCCAAATGTGATTTTGTTCATTTATTTTTTTGACAAAAACAATTTTAGTTCTTTTAGTTTGTAAAATGTTTCAGTACAAAGAAGTTTTTTAAGTACTTTTTTAAACTTATTCAAAGATAAAGGTTTGAAATCATTTGGTAATATATTATATAAAGAAATTCCAGCATATACTGGACTCTTTTTAAAAAACTCATGTTTATGGAATGCTAAACAGAAATTGTTACCATACCGGGTAGGTATACAATGAAAAAAGTCATTTTGAGAATACATATGTTTAGTTTTATGTATATGTATTAATAATTTGTAAACATATAGTGAAGTAACAGTGAGAATACTGTTCTCTTTAAAAATTTGTCGGCACGAATCCGATGGTTTTAGGTTAAAAATTATTCACAGGACCCCTTTCTGCGAGACCAACACTCTTTCCAAATCTGAAGATTGACCCCACAATATTATACCGTAGCTGATAATGGAATGTATGTTGGCGAAATATGCAGTTAGCAATGTCGACCTGCCTAGAGAGTTTTTCAAACATGTTATGGCATAGGTGTTTTTGTTAATTTTAGAGCACAATTGATTAATATGTTCACTAAAGTTCAGATGTGTATCAAATGTAACACCCAAAAGCTTAGCGGTTGCAGAAAATCCAACAGGGACGTCGCCAAAATGTGTTATAATTTCCAATGGTTTGCTGTTATTGGTTTTAAATTCCAAATAAACCGTTTTGTTAAAGTTTATAAGATTGTTGGAAGAACACCAGTCTGAAAATTTGGATAAAATAAGATTTAATTTTTCCGTGATATCATTTTTATTTTTGCCATGGATAATAATTGTGGTATCATCAGCGTACATTAAGATAATTCCAATCTGGATATGTTTAGGAAGGTCATTAACAACTATTAAAAAGATTAGGGGCCCTAGAATACTTCCCTGGGGCGTGCCTATGTCAGAATCATATGTATTTAAAATTTGTTACTGATTTTTATTTTGAACTTTTTTCCCTTGATCAGTGAAGTTAGCCATTGAAAGGTTCTTACTAGTTTGGAAATGTTTTTTTTAAACTGTTATCACAGTCAAACTTCTTTATGTTCAATTTGCGTTGCATTTCTGGAAGTGGGCAATATTAGTTTTACATAATTTTACATTTATAGGGAAAGGAAGTAAAATAAAATTTTGGTATTTTAAATTTTTTTCCTATACAGTCGAACCTCTATAACTCGAACTCGAAGGGACAACCAAAACAGTTCGAGTTATGGAGAGTTCGAGTTATAGAAATTTGAATAAAAGAGGTTAAAATACACATAAAAAGTGCAGGGACCAGTTAAAAGGTTCGAGTTATAGAGGTTCGACTGTAGTTTTATAATAGTTCCTATCGGCTCAGCTCTCTAGCGTTTCTAGAAGTGGGCAATGTTACTTTTACATAATTTTAGCCAAATTTCAGCTTTGTAGCATGTCTAGAAGTACAGTAGAATTTTGATGACCTATACATGAGTAAGTGAGGGAGTGGCAATTTCGACGTTTTTTGAAATTTCGTAACTACTTTACTACTTTACGGAAGTCCATTAAACTTGAAGAGTTTGTTAACTCTATGAAGATCTACGACTGTGCAAAGTTTGAGGTTCGTAGCTTATTCCAAACTATATTTTCAGATAGTTCAAATATAGGCTGAAATGTTTTAAGAAAAGATGGTACAACAGATGCGCGAACTTGACCGGGCACCGCCGTGCCCTCAGATTGGTGAAACCGTCTGTACAAAAAAATGTTCTTGGATATCGCTGAATGTCATTTTACTAGATATTTGACATTCAATAGAATGAAAGATCTTCGATAATAAAACGAATAAATTTGCACCCTCTGCAAACAATTTGACTATTCATGCGGACGAGATATATTTGCGATCTTCCGCACGCGGCCCAATATTGCAAATAGGTTCGCTGGAATTTAAATGCATCTGCTGCGATTCTGCATTAAACGGACAAAACCTAGTAACTCCATATTTTCTCTCTTCAATACCACAGTCGTTTCGACCAAAGCCCACTGGAGAATAAGGTCTGTGGAAGTGTTGAGATGGGTAAGGCTAGAGACCCTGTATGTATGTATGTATGTATTTTAAACATTTGGATGATTCTACAAAAATGGTGCTGTGAAATATGCATATTTTTCAAACACAGACTGCAAACGTAGCATAGTTTTCGTTATAAGATTTAAAACGAAATGTTTTCTTTATGGAACATTTGAGTTTAATGTATAAAAAAATTGCAAGTTTATAATTTTTTTTATTACAAAGCAAATACCTCATTCCTCTGGTGTAGTCCCAAACCAAATATTAAAAACTCAAATTGAAAAAAATATCCTAATAAATAATATTTAACCAAGTCTTAACTGTTTATCAAAAAATTGATAAAACTTAAGTTTGCAGTCATATTTTTGAAAATCCGAATTTACATCTTCTCCGGAAAATTTTACAATTTTAAACGTGCTCCATTTTTAATAACACAATATTTGTGAATATCACCGGTTAATTTCTAGAGAAAGTGACGGCCCTGGATATCTAATTTACTTGTGAGGGTGACAAATTGTGACAGATAATGTCAACTTTAGTTTGGTTTAAGTTATAGATCTTTTTATTTTCGGCAGAAAATTAGTTTTTTTCGGAAAAATCAAAAAGGAACGGCTCAATTATCATCCCTCTGGTAAGTAAATATTCGATTGATATCAATAGTATAATTTTTTTGTTGATTGTTTTAAAATTATAAGTATAGGAACTTTGTTTATATAAAACTTAAGTTAAGTAGTCTAAATAGATTTTGATTTAAATTGGAAAACCATTAAAAAACTCATTCCTCTGGTACTCATCCCTCTGGAATTTTTATGCAATAATTCCTGAAATTCGGGAAAATAAATGTTTTTTAGCTTACACCTAATTAGTTACAAAAATTTTAAAAAACAAAATTATTTATTGTGCTGTACTGTTATTTAAAGGCAATGACCAAAAATGATATTCATATAGCCCACTTTTGGTAGAATCATCCTAATAGCGACGCAACAAACTCTTCAAAGTCAAATTTATTTGAGTCAAAATCAAAGGATGAAAATATCGGTCCTCTATACTCTAGCGATATTTAGAGAGAGATGCACCTTCTGTCCTTGTTAATTCATAAGCGTTGGAAAATAAATATAAACGTTATAACAAAACCTATTTGCAGTGGCGGATACAGGGGGGGGCCAAAGGGCTATTTTATTTGTTAGTACCATTCTTTTTATAATTTTTTATTTTTTTTATTTTATTTTATAACTATTTTTATAGATTTTATCTATTTAACTTCTTATTATAATTTTTTTAATAGCACCATGACATTAAAATCAATTCGATTGTAATAGTTTGTTAGGTAATATTGACATTAATTAGGTTTTATTATTTATTTATGGATCTACTGGTATGGATTTTAATTTTAATAACTTACCCTTAAAATTAATGGGTTAACACGTAGATCTTAATAAATAGCAGTAACGCACCCAGGAATATGTCTTGGGGGGGCCCGAGGCCTCATAATATCGTATTTCATGCTATTTTTTGTATTTATTCATGAAATATGTGGAAAATATATACAAAAATCATAGGCTTGGGGGGGGGCCCGGGCCCCGGGGCCCCCCCCCTGGGTGCGCCCTTGTAAATAGGCACACATTTTTCGGACAATTACAAGATGTCAGGTACATGGTCAACACTAAACACAAAGACAAGAATCGCAGCATAACTATGAAACCAACAACTTTTTGTAAAAATTAATTAATATTATTATATATGTTTTCCAATTTCTGTTAAAATTACTATTTAAGAATATATCTTATGTATTAATGTTATTTATTAATTGAATTAAAAAAAACCTATTATTTATTTATTTATAATATTTATGAATGTATAATAATATTGCTATATTGTCTTCTAACGTCATTCTACATTTTTATTGTGTTTGTTTTATAGCTTGAAAAAGACGGAAAACAACCGTCGAAATGTCGCCAGAAAATAAAGAGGGTTAAATCTCTAACGTTGTCCTTATTTCCCGCTAACCCTTCCTTATTTTTAGAAAAGTTGACCGTTTTCGAGTTATTAGCAAAAAACCGTCAAAAAGCACGTTTAAGAAGCGAAGGGAACCACCCCCCTGCCAGGATTGGGGGGGTGGTTTTCTTTTGTAAAATATTCAGGCGAGTCTTATGTCTAGCCATACCAAATGTGTTGCTTCTATCATTAAACGCAGTATCGGACCACGTAGGGCCTGAACTAATAACTCCTAAACCGCTGAACCAATTTTCATGAAATTTTCAGGAAAAATAGTGTTCGACAGTCCAAGAAGCTGATTAGATTTTGGTTAAAATCCATCAATGCTAATGACAGTTTCTTAAAAATCAAAAAAATTAAAAAATACTTACTTTTTAACGGAGCATTGTATCAATATGCGGTTTTTGAAATATAGTAGAATACATTTTGCTCGATAATTTGTGTTATAACCAAATACTTCGTAAGAGCTTTAATTTCTGAGATATTTACAAAGAACTGTTTTCATGGCTTCATTTGAAGTGTGCTTAGTGCTAATAGGCCAGCTAGGAACATATCAGATCCGTCATGGATCCAAGTTAATTTATAACTAAGTGTGTAGAAACCGTCATCTAGGAATTAGCTCAAAAGTAACTTCGAAAACTCTAGTAGATATAGCTATTAATTTTGTATATAAAATTTTGTTTTAAAATTATTGTAATTTTTCGAAAATTAAATTTTACTTTTTACACTCCGCTTTTTAATGATTATTTGCCATTGCATTTATGGAGGAAATCTTCTTACTTTAACCTTTATTACCTAGCACTCTGCTCGATAAGTTATAGAACACTCTGTACAATAAGGTTTGTTACAAATTAACTTTTTTGCGCTGAAAAGATGTGATATCCACTTATAAATTCGTTATAACTGAGAAGAGTTTATGCTGTACAGTTTACTTTTAATACTAAAAAGAAAATGACGAATTACTACGTTTTGCGAAATTCGGGGGTGAATTTCAAGCGTTAACAATTGGGCCAAATTAAACGGTTTTGGCACCCTTTCAATCAATTTTCGCCGTTCGCCTCTGTGTTTGCTCTATCTCTATATTGCTTTGGTCACCGGCGTAGGTGAGGGGGGAAGGTAATAACTGATTACTCCCAAAAGATCCGTAGAAATATTATAAAAAACTAAGTAAATTATTATACGATCACAAAGCACAAGTAGGGGAAGGGGCGGCGAAACGGGGTAAGAGATGTTTTATCCCCATGACTGGTGCCGGTCGGCTGAGCTTTAGTTGGTTTTTGCTCAACATATGATGTTGTGCGCTATTTATTGTAAAAATAAATTGCGTATTTTGTGAATAAATGAAAGTTGTCTTTATTGATTCTAAATTACACAACCGCTTCGCCCGTTTTGCCACATATAGGTACCCCATTTTACTCCGTATGCGGGTCAAAATGCGGTAAAGTCAACTTTTTACAAAAAAAGAAATAAAATGATAGATAGATAACATCTTTCCAAATGACAAACGCAATGGTGGTCATTTATTAGGAGCAATAAACCCATAAAATTAAGTACCCCATATTGCCTCCTCTTTCCCCTACTTTTAAAATTCGTTTTAGTGAGCACCTCGCTCGGCATGCTCCGGTTCATTTTACGCTCGCTTTTGAAAACCATAAAATACCAAAAGATTGACTGTTCGTTTGGCACGGTAGGGTTTACTGTGATTTTTTTGTTGATTAAATTGCCCCCTTTTTTAAATCATGAGATCGATACGCCACTGACATTGTTTGATTTTGTTACACAATCAGCACAGAGACATAGAGATATAGAGCATTGAGCTCTTAATGATAGGGTCACGCTTTTGTGTTACATGCATTTATGTTACTTGAAATATGCCAATTCCTCAATTTGAATTTAAGTAAAAAATACACAAAATTTTTAATAAAATAAAAACCAGCTGGTTCACAGATTACTAACAGGTTAGACGATATTGCTAAGATAGGTCATAATACACCCAAATAACAAATTTTCGGTGTTATCTCAAATACTCTGCCAATATATGGGCCCCTAAGCTCACACTAGGTACTATAGTTATAGTGTACGTGTGAGCTAATATAACTAAAAACTGAAATATATTTTATTCAACTCCGGACTAAATTACCTTTTGTTTGATACCACACAAGCCATGTTTTGACTTAAACTCAAATTTTTGAAATCTACCCCCACCCTTAAAAAAACAAAAACTAAAATGTATTTTGTTAAACTCCGGACTCAATTACCTTTCGTTTGATATCACACACGCCATATTTTCACTTAAACTCTAATTTTTAAAATATACCCCCACCCTTTTTTTAAAATAAATTAAAATGTATTTTGTTCAACAGCAGACTCAATTACCTTTCGTTTGATATCACACACGCCATATTTTCACATAAACTCTAATTTTTGAAATCTACCCCCACCCTTTTGTTTGGTTTGTGTTTGGTGGATTTTGTTCATTTTTAAATGGGACCATCTCGAGCCAAGACCCAGCCTAGGTACCAAATTTCATTAAAATCTGCCAAGCGGTTTTTGAGTTATGCGCGTTGGTCGTTACAGACAGACAGACAGACAGACAGACATACAGACATACAGACAGACAGAAAGACAAAAAAGTTTCAAAATCATCTGAAACGCAAAGATATATAAAAATTTTTGAAATCGGAGCAACTTTTTTTTTCTCGAAAAAATTAGGATCACCATAGCTCACACTACTATAGTATAGTATATGTGTGAGCTAAAAAATTTTTTTCGTCGAAACTAATACCTTTTCTTGGCGGATCTGACACCTTCAAGGGAAGCCATAATAATATATTAGCCTTGAAAACAGTTTTTTGTAAATATCTCAGAAACTAAAGCTCTTACGGAGTTTTTGGTCATAACTCGAATTATTAAGCAAAATATAGTCTACTATATTCCGAAAACAGTGTATTGATATGATGCTCCGTTAAAAAGTTAGCATTTTTTTTGGTTTTTAATTGTCATTAGCATTAATGGATTTTGACCAAAATCTAATCAGCCATTTTACCTGAAAATTTTATGAAAATCGGTTCAGCGGTTTTGGAGCTATCGTGTTACGTTGTTATCTGAAAAAAAAATTCGTCGAGAATAATAACTTCTCTAGCCATTGCTACGCGGGCTAAGAAGTTAAAAACTAGTAAAAGTCAAACAAAAAGGGAGATATAAAAGATTACAAAAAACATGATTATTTTTTTAAAAGCTGTTAAAAATGGTCTCCATTTGACATGAATGCAAGCTTGGGTGTTTTGTATTCAATTTAGAACAATTGTAAAGTCCTCTTGTTTAAAGAAATGGATGATGGATCTGATACCTTCCTAGCCCACTCCAAGTGAACTATATCAGCCCTGAAAACAGTTTTTGTAAATATCTTAGAATCGGAAGCTTCTATGAAGTGTTTAGTAATAATATTATTATTACCAGTGGCGTATATAAGGGAGGAAGCGGGGGGTTCGCCCCCCCCCCCCCCCCGAAGCATAGAGTTTGTTAGATATTTTCCACATATTTCATGAATACCAACATAAAATATCATAAAATACGGCCCCCAAACTGTCTCGGGCCCACCCCAAAACTTTTTTCTATATACGCTACTGATTGTTACTATACTTAAATTATTGAAAAAAATATGTTGTACGAGATTCCGGTAACCGCATATTGATGCGTTGCTCCATTAAGGGCCGGTTTATCCATGGAGGGATACCCCTCGAGTTAGAGATAGCCCGGGGTTAAAGTTGTTGTTGTTGTGTAGTGTTTATCCATCCAAGGTTAACTGCAAAATCGAGGGTTAACCCTAGGCTAACTTGACCCGCGCTCGGACGGCAGAGTAACGTATTTAGCTCTGGGTTAACCACAAAATTTCGAATTATTTTAAAGTGTTTCTTTTTTATTTTGGTCGATTTTTCTCAAAAGCATAACATTTAAATTGTATACTTTAATTTTATAAGTGTTAAATAGGATGCTCTTAAATTTTGAGAACAGCAGCGGCGATACACTTTATATGGTGTGAGGTTGAGATGATGGAATTCCCCACAGACAGCAAGCCTAAAATAAATTTTCTTTTTTCTATGAGCAGTAGTAGTAGTAGTGGGGGGTTGACCCGCAGGTCTGACAAGTAGGCCAGAGTAGGCCCTTTTTGCCATGCCCCAAGTCTGTCCCTTAACCCAATCTCTGCACTTCCCTTTGATGGTCGGGTAACTCATTGGGCCTTCCTGTTCTCTTTACAAAGTCCAGTAAGTCTGCCCATTTGAGCATGTGCAGTTCTTCCTCGCTCAGAGTTGGCGCTCCGAGTGTCTGTTGTCTCATCCTTGCGTAGGCCTCGCATTCTTCCACGAGGTGTCTTGATGTCTCTTCTTCCTGTCCACAGGCTGGGCAGGTAGGGTCATTCTCGACTCCTATACGTGTCATGTGCTTCCTCAACCGGTTATGTCCGGTTAGAGTACCTATCAGCAGTCCGAGATCTTTTCGTGTCCGTCCCAGCATCCATCTAATTCTGGTCGCTTTTGGACGGTCTACGAATTTTCTATGAGCAAGATAATGTTTAATAGAAAAGCACTCCATGAATAACCTAATCCCATCCGCCAACAGAGCTATACCTACTATTTGTACCGAGCTAGGGTCACTGCATCCTGGAAGCCTGTGATCCTAGTACCGAGCCACAATATAGACCCTCTGGTGGTCGCAGTGAAAGGGCTGCAAGTCCCATTCACATATGAATCATCATCAATACCATAGTTTTATTATAATACTAATTTATGTAAATATAGTGTTAACACTTTTTATATTTATTTAAAAATGCAAAATAAAAAATGAATGTATTTTAAACACTGAGTTTTTTACATTTTTATTTGGCAGCCCCTGACAAATGACTAACAAGTTCTTTTGTTATACAACAGTATTTTAGGAATCAGAAATAATCAACAATTATAACTTTATAAAGTAATATCAAAATAAAATACTGAAATCATTCAAACATGCTAGAGCACTTTTATAATTTAAAAAAATATGCACAGGGTGTTTGTAAATCAGTCATTCCGGGATAACAGTTTGATGTGCCAGAAACTAGTACCATTATTTCTTGTTGATGTACCTTGTTAATATTTCTTCATTAGAATGCCCAAGTTTAGAGAAGTTTGTTTGTTTCCTTACAAAGAAATGATCTGTAACAAAAATAAAATAGGTGTAGTAGTTTAGAAATAAACTTAAAAAATACAGTATTATGATCCAATATGGACAATAATCCATTTGCTTTTAACTTATTTTATCTCTTAAATTATGTAATGTATAAATCTAGCTTTAATAGGTAGACAGGTACCTATAGATGCATTTTTATGTTATACTAACTTTTATGTAGGTAAAGAAGGGGAATAGGGTGTTTCCAAATCATTTTTTTTAACAAAATACCCAAAACGAAAAATACAAAAACAAAAACATACCACAAAATATCAAAAAATACCAAAGACTATCAAATAAGAAGGGAAAACTTAGATGGTCGATTGTTATTAGCATTGCCAACCTGCGAGTTTCGGAGCTCTGGGTTAAAATGGTGTGGATAACACTTTTCTCTTTAACTCGAGGGTTACCCCAAGGTTAGAGTTGGCCCTGGGCTAGCTAACACGACGAGATACCCCTCCATTGATAAACCGGCCCTAAGACGTTAGCATGAATGGATTTTGACCCTTTAGTCAGCTTTATATTATCGCACAGTATTTTACAAAATACAAAATACACCCAAATAACACATTTTTCGCGTTTTCGTCGAAAACAATAACTTCTCTGCCATTTGCTGCACAGGCTAGGAAGGTAAAAAAATAGCTATCAAAAACTAAAAAAAAAAAACTTTTTTTAATAAATTTACTTCTTATGTAACCCAGAACTTGTGGCTAAAGCTTATCGGAATAGCAGTGAAACACCCTGTATATGGGTTAAAAATCTTTTTTTTTTTTGGTTGTGACTTCTTTAAAAAAGAGAAAAATATAGAATTTGTTAAAATTGTGTATCATAAACAAAATAATAATATTTAAAAACAAAAAATAAAAATTATTGAAAACAAAATTGTATATCAGTCAAATTATTTTAGGGAAAGCTGTTTTTTTTTATAAGCTTTTATAAATTATACATTTTTCCATAATAATCATTCAGCGGAGGCTAAAATCTGCCTTTTTGTCAAGCTCCTGTAAATTTAAAAATCCAATATCTTAAAAATAGGGGAATGTTAACCCCTTATTATGATTTATGAACTTTTTTCTTATTTTGACCTCCGTGATTACAGTTTACGACATGTGTTAAGAAATCCAATATATCCTTATAACTTTATTATTTTATTTTATACCATTTGCAATATCGTAACTCCTTATTACCTTTCAAATTATGTATTTTCACAACAATTTAGGGTTGAAAGCCCTTGATATAAAAGTCCCCACCTGTTTATAGTTACCCCAATGACCAATGCTTGCTACAAAACTTTGACTGTTTCCGGTGTTGGGCAAGTAAATTAACCACCCCGCACTTTTTAAGTTTATTTATTCAACATTTTGTTTGATTTCTTAAAATTAGTCATTCTATAATTTAAATAAAAGATTTCATTTATACATAAATCAACAGTAAAATAAATATTTTAGCAACAAAAACAGTTTTTTCTGAAAAACAGTGGCAAAATAATTTTTTTTTTGTAATGAAAGGTGCACTTTTTATTCCGCATTTTAGGGATAAAAATGGCACCTGTTATCCTTTAGATGCAGTGGCGTTCTCAGAGGGGGGGGCAGAGGGGGCAATACCTTCCTAGCCCGCACAGCAATGGCTAGAGAAGGTATAGTTTTCGACAAAATTTCTTTTTGAGATAACGCCGAAAATGTGTTATTTGGGTGTATTTTGACCTACCCTAGCAGTATCGTCGTGATATCCGTCTGTGTGTGTGTGTGTGTGTGTGTGTGTGTATGTAACTCTGTCCGTAACACGATAGCTCCTAAACAGCTCAACCGATTTTCATGAAATTTTTAGGAAAAATAGTATTCGATACTGTAACGAGCTGATTAGATTTTGGTCAAAATTCATTAATGCCTATGACAGTTTTTTGACAATTAAAACTTTAAAAAATGCAAACTTTTTAACGAAGCATCGTATGGTATGAATATACAGTTCGGAATATCGTAGAATACATTTTAGTCAATAATTTGTGTTAAAACCAAAAACTTCGTAAGAGCTTTAGTTTCTGAGATATTTACAAAAAACTGTTTTCATGTCTTCACTTGAAGTGTGCTAATAGGCTAGCTAGGAAGGTATCAGGTCCGTCATGGATCCATTTATTTGATAATTGTTTTTGTTTCTAATTGCTTATTCTCTTGTATATTTTTACTGGCGGGGCTAAATTAAACACATTTACATTTGTAAAAAAGCTGCAAAATGGTATATTTTTACCTTGCTAGCCCGCACAGCAATGGCTCGAGAAGGGATTGTTTTCGACGAAAAACCTCCTAGCAATATCGTCGTAATGTCTGTCTGTGTGTGTGTATATTTTTTTTCTGTTCGTAACACGATAGCTCCTAAGCTGCTGAACCGATTTTCATAAAATGTTCAGGAAAAATAGTGTTTGATACTCTAATGAACTGATTAGATTTTGGTCAAAATCCATTAATGTTAATGACAAGTTTTTGACAATTAAAAATTTAAGAAATGCCAACTTTTTAACGGAGCATTGCATTAATATGAGGTTTTCAGAATATAGTAGACTACATTTGGCTCAATAATTTGTGTTATAACCAAAAACTTCGTAGGAGCGTCAGTTTCTGAGATATTTACAAAAACCTGTTTTCAAGGCTGATTATCACTTAATCACTTGAAGTGTGCTAATAGGCTAGCTAGGAAAGCATCAGATCTGTCATAGATCCATTAATGTATATTTAGCATAGTAGTACCTATGACCCAAAGCTTAATTTTCATTCTAGGTTTCCTGATTTTACGGCTTCAGTATCCAAAATGGCGGTTGCCAAAGTTAATAAAAATTTTTTTTCCTGTTTTGGAAGAAATTTAAATTATATTTGATGGACCGCGGGACCCACTCATCCTAAAATTTTGAAAAAATTTGACACCTATCACGTTAAAACAAAATGGCGGCTATAGTTTAAAAAAATCGTTAATTTTTTCGATATTTTCTTTAATTTTTGTGCGATATTTATTTTTGACACCTCATTAATTACTTTTATTAAAGAGGTGGTCAACACACCTCATTAAACTTACTGAAAAAAAAATAAGTTCTTCAGTCGACACAAAGATGGCGCTTAATATGTCAAAAAGAAAAAATTCTGAAATTATTAATTTTTTTACCAAAAAATACCAAAAAATTTTCTTTTTAAAGGTGGCGGCCGACAAAGTAAAGAAAAAGCATTTTTATTTTTTTTTCGGAAGTATTTCAGATTTTTTAAAAATCTCAAAAATCTTGACTATGTCACGTACCGGGTTATTGGCCATATTTTACTCAATAGCTATCTCCGTTAATATTAATCTGACAGTATCGTTTAAATAAGCAAAGTTAAACGATTTTTCCGAAATCGTCAGAATCTGATTGTGAAAAGTGGTCAAGTGTTTGTACGATTAGACGTTTCGCTCTGATGGCCTTGGTGCCGGCAAAAAAACCGTTATTAAAAAGGAAAAAAATTATTAAGTAGGACCCTTTAGATGATGGTTTAATAAGAAAAAGAGGGATTAGAATTATAATGAAGCTGATGTTGCTTATCTGAAGGTCTTATCAAGAAATTTTAGCGACAATTTTTCTTAGCTAGTAGTTGAAAATGCTGTATTTTTGCGTCGCGACGGTAGTCAAGAAGAAGCGCGCGCGCGTCTCTATAGCGTCGATTTAAAGTTCCTCTGCTTAATTTGACATATTTTGTTTTCTTAGAAATTTCAAAGAAAGCTATTTTTAAGTTTGTATATCCTGCAGGTTCCTATCCACGGGTCGCTGTTCGTTTGTCGAAAACACTTTTATCGAAAACATCTTTATCGAAGACATTTTGATCGAAAATCTTAATTTCGAATGACATTTTGATCGAATAATGCTTTGATCGAAAACTTTTTTATCGAATAGAACTTTTTCGAATGACTTTTTAATCGAAAACATTTCTAACATACATATATTTTTTTAAAACATACTCTCCTGAAGTCTTTCCCGGGATCCTAGAGAATGTGAAACCTAACCGTTGTCAATCGATCGACAACGTAACCGAACCGTGTCAATGTAGATAGATATTAAGATTTTCGATCAAAATGTTATACATTTCTAACATACATATATTTTTTTAAAACATACTCTCCTGGACTCTTTCCCGGGATCCTAGAGAATGTGAAACCTAACCGTTGTCAATCGATCGACAACGTAACCGAACCGTGTCAATGTAGATAGAAATTAAGATTTTCGATCAAAATGTCATTCGAAATTAAGATTTTCGATCAAAATGTCATTCTAAATTAAGATTTTCGATCAAAATGTCATTCGAAATTAAGATTTTCGATCAAAATGTCTTCGATAAAGATGTTTTCGATAAACGTGTTTTCGACAAACGAACCGCGACCCCCTATCCACATAGCACAAACATCACATTAACGTTAAATTAACGTGAACAAAAATAACAAAGTTTTTTTTTTACTTGAAAACAACCTCATACCATGTTATATTTATTTTGTTAAATCTACATGCTTAAAGATAACTTAAAAACAAGGAGAAATCAAGCTATAAAAATCCACTTTTTGCTGAAGTTTCTGGTGCTGCGTATATAACGTGTTTTTACCCTCGTTATTTTCATTTACCAAATTCACACTTGAAAAGTCCTGCACAACATGTTCTAAAACGCCACTAGATTAAGACTTCTAAAACCTACTAACTTTCTGCGTCTTTTTTGGTCGCGTTTTTTTAATAACATTTTTTTAACTTAAAAGAGACGCGAAATGAAGTTATAAAAGTTCACTAGTTTAAGACTACACGCTTTAAGACAATTTTAAAGATGGCGCTCAAGGCAAGAGAAAATATTTATATATCTATCTATATACATTATGTTTCGTCAAAGTGAAAAATGCCGACAATAGGTGGCGCTGCTGCTAGTAAAATCTCAAAATTATTCGGTAGAAAAGTCATGCAAGTCGCGTTTTAAAATTCGTGTAGAAAAGGCGTGAATCTAATGTGCTTTTAACGTTCATAAAAATCACTTGAAACTAACGTAAAAACAGTGCTCTTTTAATTTGATAATGACGTTATTACAACGCAGTTTTTAGCAACGTTATTTTTTATAACGTTAATGAATGACCTATTAAGCTTGTTTTCATATATGAAATAAACATTTTTTTCTAGCAGCTTTTAAAATCAACGTTTTTTCTCACGCCTTTTTTACGTGTTAAACACGTGATTGTGCTATGTGTGTTATTGGAATAAAACCTGACTTTATTTTAGAGTCAACTTTAATATGACAGATTTACTAAGAAAACTGAACTCTCAAAATTGACATACCAACGTCAAATTTAAAAATAAAGTCGCTAACTTCCATTTAATTCCAGGTTCTTAAATACACAAAGGCCGAATTTTGAAAGAAAGCAGCTGCTTTTTATATGTAAATTTGTCACAATACGGTCGATATTAAAATATAGTCAGGTTTTATTCCGTGTCTAATATTTAGTATGTTCGGTATACAAGTTCCGTCATGGTCACACGCCTGCGTCTAGCGTCGATGCGCTTCGACGGCGACGTGCGTCGACGTAGCCACCGGCCGTCCGTCCGTCTGTAGTGTCACACCGACGACCAACCGACTAGTTTAGTCCCAAGACCGGCCAACTACGATACATCGAACGGTCAGCTCGGCATACATAATACCGACTCGCTCATACTCACACATCTATCCAGAGAGAGAAACACTCTACGCGATCGCGACTCACCAAAATCCAGAAATCCGGAAAAATTTCAAAAAAAAAAAACTTGGTTCTGTGACTGAAAGGCTCAGCGTGTTTTTATGAGTGCTTAACGCGTTTGTGACAGACTTATCTACAGATGTGAACCTGGGTTCTATCGCACCACTTTTCCAGACAAATCATTTTGCTTGCGGATCCCTAGGGGTGCCAAGGTTCATTGCTACTGCGTTTGAGGCCATGGGCCGCCGGCCTAGAAGAGCCTGCGGTTCAGGCTGACACGTAGAACCTTCTTCGTACGAGTCAGACGTTTTTGGAGTGAGCAAAGAGGTAGTTGGAAGTTCTGGAAAGGCATGATGGCTGCAGGCGTCAATTACAGCTTTTTAGGGATGTTTTTTTGGCTAGCTACAGGTAAATACTATTTTAATAAATTCTTCTTTCAAGACCATAAAAAATCTACCTATACCATCTTTTTTAGGATATTAAAACAAGATTTAAATAATTTTGACTTATCCAGATATTAATTTTTTGGATAGTGAAAATATTGTAAATACAAACACTAAAATCATACTTTTGTATTATACATTTTTTGTTTTAATTTTTAAACTAAAGCTAACTTTTTTTCTGGAAAATGAAGTTTCTAACCTTACTTGGTAATGATTTTCTTTTAAACTCAACTGAGCGGAAGTTTTGAGGTTAAATTTTCGATTTTATGAGGAGGCAAAGGGGTATATTGACCTACATATTCTCCAGTGACGTGCAAAATGCGAATAGAAGCTGGGTAGGCAAAAATTTGCATTCTTTTTGCCACTTACACGCTTAATGCACACACATGAGTATATACTAGACAACAATTTAAAAATTTCCGAAAAAAAAATCCCTCACCTAAACTCTATTGTCAAATATTTAAATAAAATAAGCAACACAAAATATCGTCATCAGTCCTTAAATAATCATAAATAAAATTTATTATAGTTATTATGAAATATGGAAAAAATAGTAACTAGCAAAAAAATCAAAATTTGTTTTCTTGTTACCAGTTAATATTATATTATTTTATATTTTGTGCCCAAATCCAACCTAAAAAAAGGTAAGAATTTATTTTATTTGTTATAAATATTCGATAAAACATTTGCTGCTTCCATAAATTTGTTAATTTGCAGATTTCATTTTTCTTAATAGTGGCCAGATTTAATTTTAACCAAGCAAAGCATACGTGTGCATGAGACACACGAACATTCAGTTCAGTTCAGTTCCGTTCCTTTATTGTTCTTTAGAAATATATTCCATAACCCGAAAATTCGAGTGCAAGGGAAGCGGACAAACGCGGACGCGAAAAAATCACGCGATGCCTCCTTGTTTTGTCTCTCTCATTCTTACAGCGCCAGCAGTCTGCAGAATATAACGACTCTCGGGAATCGAAAAACGCGCAGCCTTTTTCATCCCATTAGCGATAATAGAAATAAATCACGTCACCTTTACAAAAGTCTTATGGAACACCTATTAGGAGAATATTAGATGAGAAGAGTGCGATAATGCAGTATATGCAATTAATCACAATATGTCTTATGCAATCTTTAGAATAAAAATTAATTAAAAAATGCTTATTATAAATATTTTTGTTAAATATGAGGTATGTTACTTAAAACATGATAATATAAAAAAAAAGTTTTTGGAATTTTTTCTAGGGTAC
The DNA here is from genome assembly GCA_963576565.1 of Aspidapion aeneum. Lineage (NCBI taxonomy): Eukaryota > Metazoa > Arthropoda > Insecta > Coleoptera > Brentidae > Aspidapion > Aspidapion aeneum. The sequence goes on along the minus strand of OY755039.1, from coordinate 144,701,051 downwards.
ACGCCACTGATGTTGTCGTGAGGCAAAACTGATTTAAAAATTTTACTTGCCATGGCAAAAAATAGGTAAAATAGTAAAGAAAATTGCCGACTATCACTATTTTCCATGTTCCTTGTGTCAATATATCTAATTACTTGCATTTATATTGACGGAATTCCTACAAAGTATAAATAAAAATCCAACTAATCTTCTAGAGACTATGAAATTTTTCAAAAATTAGCACGCTATTTTATTTTGCCAGATTTTTTTAAAATTTTACTAATTAGTTAAATACAAGCATTTTAAATTAATATAGACCGGCACAGATGAAGTCCACAGTACAATGGTTATTTTTTATGTGATGAGAAATAGGCTGAATATTTGTAAATAATTTTATTTTGCCGAAACGCCCAACGTTTTCTTCTGCGAAAATTATTGAAACTGATTCCTAACAGAGTGAGCGGGCGCAGAAATCTTTCACAAGACGCTAGCGCTACCAAGTCCACTTCCAATCCCTGGTTTCGCATGCGTAGATCTACCAATATTATTTACCTCATGTATTAGAATAGATGCATACAGGGTGATTTTCACTTGAATGATTCTAACCACATGAAAATAGAAAGTTTCAAAAACCTAACCTAACGAAACCTAATCAGATCTAACCGAACCGAACCAAAGCAAACTAAACCAATATTTTTTTTCAAAAAAAAACTTTCCTGACTTCCTACCTGGGATGCTAGAGGATGTGAATCCGAACCGGACCGTACCGAACCGAACCTATCCAAACCTAACCCTACCCAACTAAACCTAATTAGCAGTACGTGTTGTAGTTTAGTTTGGTTAGGTTAGGTTTGGTTCAGTTTAGTTAGGTTCGGTTTGGTTCGGTTCGGATTCACATCCTCTAGGATCCCGGGCAGGAAGTCAGGAAAGTTTTTTTTTTGAAAAAAATTATTGATTCAGTTTCCTTCGGTTCGGTTAGATTTGATTAGGTTTTGTTAGGTTAGGTTTTTGAAACTTTCTATTTTCATGTGGTTAGAATCATTCAAGTGAAAATCACCCTGTATGCATCTATTCTAAGACATAAGGTAAATAATATTGGTAGATCTGCGCTTGCGAAGCCAGGGATTGAAATTGCACTTGGTAGCGCTAGCGTCTTGTAAATCTTTCGAGCTTCAGACTGACTAAACCAAGTTTGTGATTTTGGAGACAATGTTGCCATTTACTTTGAAACACATTTTTTAAGTCACAGAAAAAAAATCCGTTTACTTATTGTTTCTACTTTTTTCATCTTATAAATTAGGAGATGAAAAACTTTAACGTTAAAAATTAGTAACCGGCAGTTTCTTTTCTGTGACTTAAAAAATGTGTTTGAAAGTAAAGGACAACATTGTCTCGAAAATCTATATTTATGATTTTTTTTTCAAAACAAACAAAAATAACTATACTTATAATTTTTGTAGGATATTAAAAAAAGCTTTAAATGTTTTTTGGCAGTTCCAGACGCCAAATTTCATTTCCGGTGAAAAGTTAATTTTCTGGATAATGAAAATATTGTAAATGTACACATAAAAATCTTATTTTTTTTATTGTTCCATTTTTTGTTTCAATTTTTAAACTAAAACTAACTTTTTTCTGGAAAATTAAGCTTCTAACCTTACTGGGTAATGATTTTCTTTAAAACTCCTCTGAGCGGAAGATTTTGGGTCAAATTATAGTGCTTTTATAAGGCTGAATAAAAATTAAACCTAAAAGTTGGAAATAAAAAAATAAATAAATAAAAAAAACACCCAACTGCTTAATTAACTTGTAAGTACTAGTCTCAGTTAAGTACAAAATTGACAGGTATACCTATAATGTACGACATGCTTCAACTTTTAGTTTTGAAGCCCAAAACGCACTTACCAAATCGCAGATCGAATTCTGACTAGGTGGATAATTTGCCGTTAATTAGTCGTGAATTAGTTGTGGAAAAATTAATTTTGTCGCTCTTATTTTTGACCGTTTTTGAGGGTGCTTCGCTAACTTCATATGAAGTTAGCGAAGCACCCTCGTAAAAATGGCTTTTATCAAAATCGAATATGGTGGATAATTTGCCGCTAATCAGTCGTGAATTAGTTGTGGAAAAATTAATTTTGTCGCTCTTATTTTTGACCCTTTTTTTGGGTGCTTCGCTAACTTCATATTTTGGCACCCATCGCAAATCGAATCGCTACTAGGTGAATAATTTGCCGTTAATTAGTCGTGAATTAGTTGGGGAAAAATTAATTTTGTCGCTCTTATTTTTGATTGTTTTTTGGGTGCTTCGCTAAATTCATATGGTTAGAGAGGCACCCTCGTCAAAAATGGCTTTTGACATGACGTATCGAAATCGAATATCGTAGTCGTTAATTAGTTGTGGAAAAATTAATTTTGTCGCTCTTATTTTTGACCGTTTTTTGAGTGGTTCGCTTAATTCATATAAAGTTAGAGAGGCACCCAAAAAACACTCAAAACTAAACGCGACAAAATTAATTTTTCCACAACTAATTAACGACTAATTAGCGGCAAATCATCCACCATATTCGATTTCGATACGTCATGTCTAATGCCATTTTTACGAATGTGCTTATGAAGTTAGCGAAGCACCCAAAAAAAGGGTCAAAAATAAGAGCGACAAAATTAATTTTTCCAAAACTAATTCACGACTAATTAGCGGCAAATTATCCACCATATTCGATTTTGATAAAAGCCATTTTTACGAGGGTGCTTTGCTAACTTCATATGAAGTTAGCGAAGCACCCAAATAAAGGGTAAAAAATAAGAACGACAAAATTAATTTTTCCACAACTAATTCACGACTAATTAGCGGCAAATTATCCACCATATTCGATTTTGATAAAAGCCATTTTTACGAGGGTGCTTCGCTAACTTCATATGAAGTTAGCGAAGCACCCTCAAAAACGGTCAAAAATAAGAGCGACAAAATTAATTTTTCCACAACTAATTCACGACTAATTAACGGCAAATTATCCACCTAGTCACGATTCGATCTGCGATGGGTGCTTCGCTAACTTCATGCTCATTATAATTTGGTAAGTGCGTTTTGGGCTTCAAAACTAAAAGTTGAAGCATGTCGTACATTATAGGTATACCTATCAATTTTGTACTCAACTGAGACTAGTACTTACAAATTAATTTTAGCAGTTGGGTGTTGTTTTTATTTAAAATTTTTTCTCCTTTTTAAAAGCTAAATGCACTGGCCTATTCATGTAAACTCTTAAATGTTTTAACAAATAAATTAATTACACAAACTACTTTCGATCCAAAAATGAAATTCTCTGAAATTTAAAATTTGTTTGTTCCAGACTCGAGGCTTGCCAAAATTTAACAAGTAGTATTATTTATTGTTTTTTGGATTTAGTTAATCATAATATACTTAAGTAACACGAAAAATGCATTAGTTATAGTTAGTTTGAAAAATAGGCTTATTTAATATGTTTAAAAGTCTTGAAACTAGATTTACGACCCTATTTCCAAACCCATAAGTACACTTTTTTTAGTTCAGTAAAAAGCTGGTGACGTTATAAATTGGGGGGGAGGGGCAGAAATTTATATGGCATGAAAAAGGAGATAAAAAAACTTCCCTAAACAAGTTTATTTTAGAATTTTACAAACAAGCAGCTACTTGGTGTAGTTTTTAGTTTATTTGTTTATAGATAAAGTCTATTCGCCCTCTAGGGGGGAGGGGGGGTTTGGCTTTGCGTTACACTCAATGTATTTTTAATGTATTTTTTCTTGAAAATGCGTTACGAGGGGGGTAGGGGGGGTCAAAAATAATGAATTTTTGCGTTACGTAATTTAAGGACGTTGCCTCATGGCTCTGTAGAGCAACCTCAAAAATCCCACAGAATTTTAAACAGTCTATTAACCTACTAAGTATATGTCTATTTTTTACCACATTTTTATTATGTTCGGTAATGTTTTGCCTATAGGCACTATTCAATTGGCAACTAATATCAGTCTTGCCTAGCATAGAAAATTGTATGTGTATTGTTATTTAAATAAGTCTTACTTTGTGTATTTAACTTTTCACGAAAATGCTTGATATCACACATTCCCTTTGCCACCCACGCAGGATCACTTCGTGGATTTCAATTTTTTTTTTCAATTTATTTCTAAGATACATACATTTTTTTTTTTTTTGATTTTAGTACAACTTATCATAACAAAAATTATGCTCCTAGAAACATCACAATCCTAAAGACAAACGTCTCGCTAGGCATTTTTGTATAGTTACACAAGCAAATCTAATATGATAAATCACACTAATACCAATATTTGAATTTTTTTACTAATTATAAATCAGTTAATAGTTTACTTTATTGATACATGCACAATAGTAGTTTACCTAACTAGTGCGGAAAGTGCCTCTTTTCCGCACGCGATTGCAGATGGCCAAACGACGCGATAGCGGAGTTTGGCCAGCAATCAAGTGCGGAAAAGACAGTTTACGCACAAGTTAGGTACACTATTTTTTCTATAAGCGTGAGGAAAAAACTAAAAATTAATCAGAAAATTATTTATATTCAAAACGTTTTAATCAAATCAATTATTATTATTCACATTCTAGCGGCTTCTAGAACTGACTGGGGTAGATCTTCGTCCGAAGAATCCATTGAAAATCTGATTTTTTTGTTTGAAAAATTCAAAAGACGCTTGTATCTGCAAAATTGGCTTTGTTTTGACAGTTTGTTTGTACTTTGTTGCTATGGTGATTTAAGATGCCAAATCTAAAACCACTAGTGTTCATTGTGGTTTGACATTGACAAACTTATAATTTGAACCTATTTTACTGAAAACTTTATTTTATCGAAAATATTGAAAATATAGCAGAATTTTAGTCAATTTGAATATTTTTAGGATATTTCGTGTGCTAGGAAAGATACACATGTATTTTGAACGGTCTAAATGTTATAGAACACCTCAAAATCGTAACAAATTTACTTTTCCGCACTAGTGCGGAAAAAATATTTTCCGCACTAGTGCGGAAAAGTTGCACTTTCCACACTAAAATGCGTGCGGAAAAGTGGACTTTTCCGCACGCTTATAGAAAAAATATTTTTTGTAAAGATTAATTATAATTATTTATTATATCAAAGATTTATTATTTTATTGATTTCTTCACTAGAAAGCATAAAGAGTCTTGTTTTCACTAATGTTTTAAACGATTTTAAATTAACTGTATTTTGTAGTACAGATTTTTTCAATTCTGTTGGAAAGTGATTAAAGACTTTTGGAAATAAATACATGTGATATCTCTCACCTATATTTTTGGAAGCTTTTTGCTCTTTTATGTTGTACTGAGTGGTAGATCTCGTATTTTTTTCATGCGAGTGTAATTTTAAATTACTCCTATTTTTAAAGCAAAATAAGCTCAAGTGATAGTAATACATTTGTCTAATATCCAATACTTTTGATTCTTGGAATAATTGGATGGATTGTTCATAATAAGATAAATAAAGCAAAAAAAAGCATTTTGTTTTTCACAACTGCACAACCAGTTTTCAGCATCGTATTGTTTTTATTACTTGCACTAAAATTTTGGTTATTTTTTAGGTTTTTTAGATCCGGTCTATGTGGCCCTAAAGATTTTATTTGTAACCGAAGTTCATATGACAACGTATTTAAATTTGCACAGTTAATTATATAATCGACGGTATTAATTTCCATTTTGAAAACAAACAAAAACACTGACCGGCAAGGCTTTTAACTACTGACCTACCCCAAATCAAAACACACTCATACGCCTTTACTAAGCATAGAACAGGCAACACGTAGGAAGGGCAACGAACGTTTTCGCACGATGAATATGGTCGACGTTAACAAAAACACACATTCCTCCGGCCCCCACGCGAGAACAGCCACCCATACACCGCTGAAACACGGGTGAAATTGTAATCTTGTCCCGCGCGCTGCTGCCGGCTTGTAATTATTACGCTAAAAATGTTTACACAATTTATCGCCTTTTGTTAACCACGGATTAAAAAAAAATAACTAGGCATGTCGTACGGGAAGATTTAACTATAGGTAAATTTAGTGGGAATAAGGACACTGTTGTTCTGGTAAATATACGTTTTCGACAATGGTTTTTGTCTTTATCAGATTAAAAAGGTTACAACTCATTAGTAAGATAATACAAAATACGGCACATTAAAAATTATTATTCTTTTCTCAATAAATAACATTTAAAATGACCTTATTGACAATATATTATTTTTTTCCTAAATATTTTTTTCTTTTTTAATGTATATGTAACTAATTTTTTTATTTATTTATATAAAGAAATAATTATGGTTTATTTTTCTTCTTTTTTTTTTTAATATACATATATAAAATTTTTTATACAAAGGTTCAAAAAATTTTTTGCCACTATAGTAACTGATGGGTGGCTCAATAAAATACGCACAAAGAGATCAATCAGCTATTCATATAAAAACAACAATAACAAATAAAACCTGTAGCAAGCCATAATACCATGTAGAAAATAACAACAATGTACACATTATAAACCTATGTTAAAATTTAAAAAGGACTGTTAAAATATTTAAAATTCCGTACTCACCCTTCAGACTAGATCGTACATTGGAACAACAAAAAACAAGAATTCAAGCACATCAGGAAAACAAACGGCACAAAATTAAAAACGAAACCCAACCTTAATCTGCTAATTATTTATATTTTCTTTTGTTTTGTTTATCAGACAGGTTATATTATCCTCGGCAAAATTAGTCCGCATTGTTGTCACTATTCTGGATTTTCATTGTTCCGAAATATTAAAACAAATTAAAATTCTTTAAGTTTAAAGCAAAAGGCAACCTTGAATAGAGTGGAACTAGTAGTGTACGGTACTGATTTAATTTAGAGTGGGACAAGTGTATATAGTATGATACAATTAAGACAGTGATGGAACTTATTTTCTAGTTTGGAGTTGTTGTATATTAAAATGCATTGATAACATGCATTGTTGTCAGAACACAAAACTTTTCCTGTTTAAACCTTGGTATATACAATTAATTTTTAAAAAAGCAAAAAATATTTTTTGGTTGAACGCTAATTTTACGTATTCATGACTACTTACAAAGACACTTCGTATTTTGTTGTCGTGGTTTAATTGGGGAAAAGCTTTATTTTTTCCTTTTATATTATACATATACATACATACATACACTGTTAGTCTGATGAAGACAAAAACCATTGTCAAAACGTTACCGATGGATTAAAACGTATATTTACCAGAACAACAGTGTCCTTATTCCCACTAAATTTACCTATAGTTGCATTGCAAGGACGTGATAAGTTTACCAAATATGGAAGATTTAACTTTTTTTAAATAAATCAATGAAAAATAGGGTTTGTTGCAGTGGCGTATATAGAAAAATGTTTCGGGGGGGCCCGAACCATTTTGGGTTAGGGGGTGCTCGAGACCCCATGAGGCCGTATTTTATGCTATTTTATGTTTGTATTTATGAAATATGTGGAAAATATTTATAAAAACCTTAGCTTCGGGGGGCTGCCCGGCCCCCCCTTATATACGCCACTGGTTTGTTGTATTATTTTTATTTGATTTTTAACTTTTCGTTACAAAAAAGGTAAACTTTTCGTTTAAAAAAAGGTAAACTTTTAAAATCACCGCACTTATAAAACTAATTATTACAAATGCTTTTGCTTTGGCAAAGACTAAAATATAATATTCATTCATAAAAGTACCGCAATGACGTAAATTATGTCAACACTATACTAGGTACAAATTTGCAGTTCCCATCTGTTCTTAAAATATAAACGGGGCACTACCCTAAAATTTGCATAGCTGAGACGTCAGTTGAATAGTTCTATCCTTTTTAATGTGTGGTACATTTTGTATTCATCCGTCCATTAGTCGGGGGAGTTTGGTTAACAGACCCGGCAAAATCTACCGCGCATCTATACAGCGCACATCGCAAGCAGAGCGACGAGCCCACGAGCCCACTAGACCCAAGACTCTTCTATGCCCAAGAGCCCGAATAGCAACAGGCTTGCCCCTCGTACCATTTATACAAATGTTGCATGCTTAATTAGTGAGAAAAAAACAACAAAAAAATTCTGTACTAAGAAAATATATTACTGTACTCAAAATTAGCCGGTGCTGCAGCCCCGCAGCCCTTCTTGAATAACCTTCACTGACGCAAAGTAGCTTCTTACGGACACTCGTAGAAAAAAATCCTTATACTTTTCTGATATTTTGTCTGGAGATGTTTACAAAAAATTATGTAAAATTAAACCTACTTTGTGCGAAAAATACATAAACCAAACAAAATTATCCATAAGCCGGGTTTCCAGATGTTTTTGGCAGACCTCCCAAATTGCTTTCATAAATCAGGCAATTTTGCAGTTTACCTTAATCCACTTACTAAACAGATTGGAACAAATTATTGTATAGTCGATTCAGTTAATTAGGACCATTTTTAAAAGTTAGCCACTCGATTTCTTCTTCTTAGATTTTCGTTTACACTGGCAGATTCAGGATTTTCGGAGAGAAGGGGTCACCACATATACATAATATTCCAATACTCACGGTAACTGCCCATGCATGATGAAAACATGAGGGCCTTGGGGTCCTTAAGCAAAAAAGACCTGATTGGTTGCTTTCAAAGACATATGCATATATTATTTTCATATAGGACGTATTATTGCAATACCTACGGTACCTTACCAGAATGCAAACATATTTGAAATAACAATATTAATGGGTATAAATCTATTCTTTTTGCGGTCCTCAAGATAAAATGTCCTGATTGGTTATACTTTTACGCATAAATATTATTTTATTCTTGTATTCGTTACGTCAAATCATCGGCGTACAGTTGACAAAAACTCTATCTATGTAAATTTGGTATCTGTGCATTTTTCGTATCTTTATTTCTGAATGTTTGCATCAAACGCCAATCATTGTATAAATAGGTAACAGTCTATTATTATTCGGGAAATATTCAAATAAAATAGGTGCATTAAAATTTAAAATCATTCAGATAATGTTTACATTTCAGGAAGAAGCCCTTGTCTTGCGGAATTAGGCTTTTTCTCTTTAAATTATCGGTAACTTTTCTGCACTTATGCAATTTCCCGAAAATATTTTTTAAATTTAAACATTATTATGCATATTGAATATTTCATACATATTGGCGACATCTTGTAAAATATTATAGAAGTGTAAGTTGAATTTCGCATTTAATAAAGACAGCGAGCGACCTTTGCCCCTCTGTTTCCGAAATCGGGTTGTAGATGTCGTAAGGTTATATAAGACCTTTTTAAACTGTTTTTCTAAAATAAATATAATAATCGTTTTAGTTTTTTTGAGGTTAGCGTTTAGTGTCTTATGGACATTTTCCGATTTTGGTGACAATTTCATAACCATTTTCATATTAAGTTTTCCCACGTCCTTAAATGGAATAAATTCGTCGAGCAATACCGGGAAATTTTTAATATTAATACTTCTGCTCTAAGAGCAGAAATGACCGTTTTAAAGAATTGTATTTTTCGGTTAAATCAAACTGTTGGTCATGATTCTATCAAACAACATATAGCAGAAAACACCTATCCAAACCTCTACCAACTTTTTAAAGTTGCGAGTATTCTTCCAATTTCAAGTGCAACTTGCGAGAGGTATTTCTCTGCCATGAGGAGAGTTTTTAATTGGCTTAGAACAACTATCACTCAAGAGAGACACTCAGGTTTGTCATTGTTATTCATAGAAAAAGATGTTGAGGTCGACTTAGACAGTGTGGTAGACGCTTTCAGTCAGCGACGTAGAAAACTTTCTTTGTAGAATTGCTGAATTACATACTTCCTGTGTATACATATAAATAAGTTGGTAAATGTATTATTAAATTTGTTATATTAAAATATTAGAACATTTAATGTGCGTATTTTTTTTATTCATTGCACACTTTGCACGACTCTTTAAAACCTATGTTTGCTTTTTGTTCAAGATAGACCGGGGCCACGGCCCCCCCTGAAAAGCAAGGCTAGCTACGCCAATGTACGCGAAAATGGTAGTAGAGTGAGAGAGTAAAAAGAACTGAATAAAAGTTTGGGAATGTATTTTTTAAACTTTGCTATTACAACCAAACTTCTTTATGTTCAATTTAGCACTGTGCCTCAGAGTCATTTTCAGCCGCAATAGCCAAGTTTAGAAAAACATTTCCAAGCTAGTAAGAGCCTTTACTTTTATCTCAATTCAATTTATGGAATACCATTTTCGCAGACTTGGCTTTTTTACATGAAATGTTTTTATTATGATTTCAATCCTTTCTTAAAGGATTTGGATAAGAGGGACATTTTGGGTCGCGTATTTTACACTTTGTTACCGTTATTGTTATTACTGAGTCTGCGCATTAGCAGCTTCTCGCTCCTTTTTTGTTATGTACGGTAACGGCGCCCGGTAATTACGGTGGCCGGCCGTTAATGTTACCGCTATTTTTTAAGGTTAGTTTTGTATTGTTTTGTTTAATGCAGTCGAATTTTTTACTATAATTCGGTAGTTTGGCTTGTAAAAAGATATAAATTTAATAAAAATAAATTAACAAATATAAATAAACAAAAAGTTGAAGGTATGTGAAACTACTAAATTAAAGTTTGTGTTGTGTTAAATATTCTTTAAAATGTTTGCAATGCCTTGCTTAAATATTTTTAGGTATTTTTTCCCATGGTTTTATCATAGTTTGTATCAGCCTTCTAAAGCTCAGCTCCGTAGCGTTTTTGGAAGTGGGCAATGTTACTTTTACATAATTTTGTTTACATGTATAGGGGAAGGGAGTAAATTAGAATTTTGGGTTTTTTTGCAAGCGTTTGGTTATAATTTCTATCAGTTTGCCTAATTTCAGCTACGTAGCATGTCTAGAAGTACAGTAGAATGTTGATGATGTATACATGAGTGAGTGAATGAGTGGCAATTTCGACGTCTTTTAAAATTTCGAATTACTTTACTACTTTAGGAAAGTCCATAAAACTTGGAGTGGTTGTTAATTATGAAGATCTACGATTGTGCAAAGTTTGAGTTTCGTAGCTCATTCCGAAGTAGAGTTTTAGATAGGTCAGACATGATAAGGAAGACGCAAGAGACAATATAATTAGAACGATGGGATTTCCAGTACCCCTCACAATCTCTGAGGTCAAAAACGTGTGCACTACCTTAAAAAGCGGTAAATCTGTCGGACCCGGAAATATCCCAGCCGAACTTATTAAATATGGCACTGAAGTACTGTTTTGGAGATTACGGAATCTTTTCCAAAAATATTTAAATGGAACTGTAGTACCAACTGAGTGGAAAACGTCATATATATCCAGAATACACAAAAAAGGAAGGAAATATATATGTGACAATTATAGAGGTATATCTGTGACTAGTACACTAAGCAGAATATACGGTAAAATAATAAGAAATAAAGTGGAGAGCGAATATAAAGACATGGAGGCAGAAAACAAGCTGGTTTCAGGGCGGGTAGATCGACTTCAGATCATCTCTTTTGTATAACCCGTTATTGAAAAGAAAATGGCATACGGACAAGAGCTGCATCTGCTTTACGTCGATTTGCAGAAGGCATATGATAGTATACCACTAAATCTACTTTGGAAAGCGTTGGAAAACAAACATAAGCGTACAAGTAATTAAGGCCATCAAAGAGTTATACCGCAATAGTAAGGCAAAAGTTAAAATAAAAGCAAAACTAACCAAAGGCTTTCAAGTAAATAAAGGTCTTAAACAAGGTTGCTGTATCTCGCCTACGCTCTTCAAGATATACTTGGAACAAGTCCTTAAAGTATGGAAGAGAAAATGCCAAAACATGGGAATTACGTTGGACAAAACCACCTTGTATATTTTATGTTTCGCCGATGATCAGATAGTAGTGGCTCAGGATTATGACGACCTCGAATATATGACACGAAAACTAATAGAAGAGTACAATAAGTGGGGACTAGAGGTTAATCTCAATAAGACAGAGTATATGTGTATCGGTGGAATGAAACAGGATCTAATCTTAAATATCGGGCAGCGAATTCAGTCCTGTGATGAGTATAAATACTTAGGTGTAAACATTACAGCTGACGGAACATTAGACAAAGCTATAAAAGATCGAAACGTACAAGGAAGAAAAGCAATAACTTTATTAAATGGAATAATTTGGGACCAAAGTATATCAAAACATAACAAAAAGCTTATATATAACACCATTGTAAAAAGTATTATTACATACGGCTCAGAAGTATGGCCAATCAAGGATAGAACAGAAAAAATGCTTTCCGCTACGGAGATGGACTATTGGAGAAGAGCAGCAGGGAAATCAAAAAGAGAAAGAGTTACAAATCAAAGAATAAGAGAAATTATGACAGTGGGTGAACGTACTTTAGTGGATGATATAAGAACAAAACAACTAGTGTGGTACGGACCTGTACAAAGAATGAATGATGAAAGACTACCTAAACAAATACTACAATGGAAACCAACTGGCCGAAGAAAACGAGGACGGCCAAGGAGAAGCTGGAGAGAAGGAATAGACAGTGAAATAAGAATAAGAGGCCTAGATGATGAATTTTGGGCAAACAGAAACGAGTGGAGATTGCGTATCGGAAGACGTAGAACGTTGTGAAACCGATAAATATATATATAGATATGTGCTGAAATGTTTGACGAAAATATAGTACAGCAATTTACGCGAACTGGGCGGGGCACTGCCGCACCCCCAGATTCTTTTACTTTCCTAGCCCACGCAGCAATGGCTAAAAAAAGGTAGATTTGTGTGTGTGTGTGTGTGAGCCGAAAGGAGTTTGGTCAAACAGTTTTTTTAAAAGGTAAAAAATTGAACAGAAAAGTAGCGCCGCAGGTAAATTTTGTAAAAAATTGCGGTTTATTTTATACATTTGCTAAATTTTTCACCAGAACTAAACAATAAGTTTTATATCACAGAGGGGTGGGCAAGCCCGAGGGGTGCTCGGTATTTCGTTTTGGTGTACAGGTTGGGGGAAATACCAGAACATACTTGGGAAGTACTGGGAAATATACTAGGCAATACCGGGAAGTGCTTGAGAAATACTAGGAAATACCATTGAAATTTGTGGAAATACTGGGAAATACCTCAGAAAATACTGTAGGTATCTCCTTTAGGTGTGTACAAACATCGGCGATCGAGCCACCCCTCGGGCAAGCCCTTCCTGCGACGAGTCGTTAAATACCGAGATGAATTCCATCAAAGAAGCATGCGCCAAAATTAACGTCAAAATGTCTAATTTAAATTATTGCCGCGAATACCGGGATTGGCGCGAATACCGGGATTGGCGCGAGATCGAAGAGCTTAAGGTATAATAAAAAATTCAAGGTATAAAATAATGGTCAATTCTAATTTTTAGGTATGATTTTATGTAGGTATCGGGTGGTTTTTTATAACCGGATCACTCAGCAACTTTATCATTGAAAATAAAGGGCTATAATAAATTGTAGATTTTTTTTGGTTAATTATGATGATGATGAACTTTAAAAGCCAACATAATTTTTTTCTATCCGTCACCATGTACAGGGTGTCCCAAATTCGATGTTTTTGGGGAGTTTCGGGTATTTCTAGAGGGGCTAAAAAAACCTGATCAACCTTTGCGACACTCAAATTTCAAAAGAAGCTTAATGGTGAAAATCGCATTTTGATATAGCAAGCCGTTTTTAAACTACGGGGTGTTTTTAAAAAGTCTGCATTTTGGGAAGGGGTCTATAACTTGTTTATTTATTAATATTTTTATTTCTGTGAAAACATTCTTTAGACACTTTTTTAAGAGGAATTCAACTGTTAAATTAAATTTCATTTGTCACGTTTAGTTTTTGAGATATCACATAAAATTAATTTTTCTTTATGGGATTAGTGGGATTTCTTTATATTTTTGTTTTTTTTTATTTTTACCACATATTTTAGTTTGCTTAATGGGTTAAAAATATTTTAATATTATAAAATTATAAAAATAAAAAAATAATAAAGAGGTGATTAAAAAATAAAAATAAAGAAAACATTAATATAATAAAAAAAAAATAAAAATTAAAATATTGAGTGTGATACATCATTTTAAAGGAAATTTTAGAGAGAGTTTTAGAGTTATTCTGTAAGAAAAATAACAACTTTATGCAATATTTTAAAAACCAAAAGAGATAAATAAAAACCGTTTACATCTGTCAATTCTTCAAGAAAAGATCTATAAGAAAGCTATTTACACAAAAGCAAAATGCAGACAAAAACACTCCGTAGCTTAAAAACGGCTTGCTATATCTAAATGTAGTTTTCACCTTTAGGCTTCCCTTAAAATTTGAGCGTCGCAAAGGGGGCTCAGTTTTTTTCTTTCTCCCCTAGAAATATCCGACACCACAAAAAAACAACGAATTTGGGACACCCTGTACAGGGTGTGACAATAAAGTCGATTTTTTGAGAGGGAACACCCTGTATATTTTTGCATTTTAAGATTCGTCTTTTCTTTTTGATTTCAAAAATATACAATATCTATGTGCGATTAATATTTTTTGAGGTATATGCAGTATTTCTTCTATATGCATTTCACGTTTATTTTGTTTTGCCATGGGAGTATTGACAAATTTAAATGCGCTAAATCTTAAAAAAAAAATGTTTATCATAGCATAGACATACAGGAGAACCCCGATGACAGTGTTTATTCAAATTAAATTGGGCACTAAATAATTTGTCACACAACTTGCACGTCACCGGCATTTTCACAGCACAAAAACGACGAATTTTTATCAATAAGAACTGGGAATTATTAAAGTTTTGCTGTATAAAACCATACTGATATATCTCTCAGTTGATTGGTTGGCAGAAGTGACAGATCAACGCTTGCGCACGTTTTGGAATTCATCTCGGTATTTAACGACTCGTTTCCTGCGTCCCTTGATCCGCTATTGCTTTTTCGAGTGTTCTGGATCACAGGTCAGTTATCTACCTACACTACCTACCGGTGATATCTCTTAAACTACTGGTCTGACAATTTTTGATGTTTTTGGCATTTTTTTATTAAAAATTATAAATCTTGTGGTGGTTTCGCAAGCTGGAAATTTGATTTTTACGATTTCCTTTATAACTGTCTTACTAACGCTCATATATATCCACCAAAATAGTAGTTTACCTAACTAGTGCGGAAAGTGCCTCTTTTCCGCACGCGATTGCAGATGGCCAAACGACGCGATAGCGGAGTTTGGCCAGCAATCAAGTGCGGAAAAGACACTTTACGCACGAGTTAGGTACACTATTTTTTCTATAAGCGTGAGGAAAAAACTAAAAATTAATCAGAAAATTATTTATATTCAAAACGTTTTAATCAAATCAATTATTATTGTTCACATTCTAGCGGCTTCTAGAACTGACTGGGGTAGATCTTCGTCCGAAGAATCCATTGAAAATCTGATTTTTTTGTTTGAAAAATTCAAAAGACGCTTGTATCTGCAAAATTGACTTTGTTTTGACAGTTTGTTTGTACTTTGTTGCTATGGTGATTTAAGATGCCAAATCTAAAACCACTAGAGTGCATTGTTGTTTGACATTGACAATGATGATATTTATACCGGGGAGGTTTAAAACTTATAATTTGAACCTATTTTACTGAAAACTTTATTTTATCGAAAATATTAAAAATATAGCAGAATTTTAGTCAATTTGAATATTTTTAGGATATTTCGTGTGCTAGGAAAGATACAAATGTATTTTGAACGGTCTAAATGTTATAGAACACCTCAAAATCGTAACAAATTTACTTTTCCGCACTAGTGCGGCACTTTCCATACTAAAATGCGTGCGGAAAAGTGGACTTTTCCGCACGCTTATAGAAAAACTAATTTTCGGCCAATTCTATTCTTCTAATTTTGCATTTCGAAAAGAAATTTTACTGGTTTTTTTTAAATTATTTTTTAAAATGTAACAGAGGCTTTTTGAACATTTGTTGTATGTTTTTGGAATACTAATAAAAGCCCTTCATACATTAAGAAGACAAAATCAAAAATCGCAAAAATATAAATCGCGATCACTAACAAAGTCTACTATTAGCAGACTTTGTAACTTACTGCTTTAACAATGATAAAATACATTGTCTGTCTGTAAATCTTCAATAAAATACAGGGTGAAAATATGTGTAAAACTTTATCTTGTTCGTTGCGATTTTTGGATGTTCTTGTCAAACGATCAGACAGAAACATTCAAACCACTGTATATAGGAAACCTACACACACGGGACAGTACCTAAATTTTAAGTCTAATCATTATGTTGCTACCAAACAAGGAGTGATAAGAAGTTTGTATTTAAGAGCCGTAAATATTTGTAGTAATAATGAAGAATTAACCACAGAAATTAAGAACATTAAAAAGGACTTACAACAGAATGGTTATTCCGAGAAATTAATAAACTCAACGATATTTAAAATTAAAAACAAACTAAATGTACCAAATTCCCAAATAATAATCCGTTAGGTGTTATTAACGTTCCATATGTTCAAGGGATTTCAGAAAACATAAGACGAATAGCTAAACACTATAATATAAAAACAGTATTTTCTTCGGGAAATACGATAAGAAGTTTTGTAACTAAAACAAAACCAGACAATCCCTCAAATAATAAGGAATGTATTTACCAAATCCTGTGTGAGTGTGGTAAATCATATGTAGGTGAAACGAAACGCCCTCTTCAGGTTGGAGTAAATGAACATCTAAAAGGTACCCAATTAGGGGATATTGAAAAATCCGGTTTCGCAAATCATGCATGGTCAAATGATCACAGGATTCAGTGGTCAGAAGCTAAAATTTTACATAAGGAGTCGCATTGGCGAAAACGAAAGTTTATTGAAGCTGCGTTTACAATGCAGAATAAAGAAGTTTTCAGTCAACCAAGCACGGACATATCAAACATATGGAAACCACTCCTTAAGGAAAACAGGCGTCTTAGGATTAAAAAAGGGGGCGGGCCGTCACACCTGACTGCACACCAAGTAGTATAAGTAGTAGCCTAAAGACTAGATTGTTTAGTTTACACTTGATAATGGTTAGAGATACTTACTAACGGAAACGTCGTGTTTAAAATAAATAAAGACAATGAAAGTCCGACATTTTATTTTTAAACAATCATTTTTTGTTTTAGTTACAAAACTTCTTATCGTATTTCCCGACGAAAATACTTTAGCTCTTCGTCTTATGTTTTCTGAAATCCCTTGAACATGGGGAATGTTAATAACACCTAACGGATTATTATTTTGAGAATTTGGTACATTTAGTTTTTAATTTTAAATATCGTTGAGTTTATTAATTTCTCGTAATAACCATTCTGTTGTAAGTCCTTTTTAATGTTGTTAATTTCTGTGGTTAATTCTTCATTATTACTACAAATATTTACAGCTCTTAAATACAAACTTCTTATAACTCCTTGTTTTGTTGCAACAGAATGATTAGACTTAAAATTTAGGTACTGTCCCGTGTATGTAGGTTTCCTATATACAGTGGTTTGAGTGTTTCTGTCTAATCGTTTGACAAGAACATCCAAAAAAGTTCAGGCCGAATCTTTTTCAATTTCCATGGTGCACTTGATTGTTGGTCGAATACCGTTTAAATGGTGTAGTAGTGTTCTACACCATCATTATTAAATGTGTTGAAGCATCCTGTATTGCAGATTGGCAGTAGATAGGAATGTGGACGTTTGATTGGCGAAAAGGACCTTTTAAATAAGCTCAATTAGTTCGCCGAAAAATTCGCTAATAAGTAGCCGCTTGCCGCTTGTGTGTTCTGCTCAGAAATGATCCTCGCCTAATTTTTTTTGTTGCCAAGGGCCATATTCATCTCGCATTCCGAACAAGATTCTTGCAGGAATATGGGAATCGGTCAACTTTGTCTTGCTTTTCATATCAAACAGGCCACCTTTTTAGTTTAGGCCCTACGGGGTCCAATACTGCGTTTAATAGATAGTTTAAGTTGTGCTACGTATTTTTACGTAAGCACGAGATTTGACAGTTAACCTATGGAACGTGCACCACTGCCTTTAAAGGGTACTAAGGTACATGCGGTTAAAAAGTAAATTTTATCCGCTTGCAAAATGATCTTTAAAATATTTTCAGAAAAGTTAACCGTTTTCGAGTTATTAGCAAAAAACCGTCAAAAAGCACTGCCAGTGTTAAGGGGGTTCATTGTGTCAATCCATACCAAGTGGGTTGCTTCTATCATTAGATAGTTTAAATTGTGCTACGTATTTATACGTAAGCATGAGATTTGACAGTTACGCAAGCGCACTTCGTCACACCGTCGTCCAGGTCACGTTAGGAGCTTACGTATTTACGTTAGCTTACGGCAGTCTGCGGGCACCTTAACGTTACCAAAGAATAGAATTGGTTGATTGAACGATCGAAAAATGAGGCCCAGATGATAATTTCCGCTTCCAGTACAAACAATTCTTTGCAAATGTATTCCTACTGTAGTTGAAAAGACAAAAAATAAAATTGTAGCATCAAAAAAACACAGTGCCGAATTCTATATTCTCTATATTCTCTATCTAATAGATAGTTTAAGTTGTGCTACGTATATTTACGTAAAACTGGACGTTAAGCGCTCTACGTTTTGTTCCAAATTTGAGTTTAAGTTGAATGTTTTTACGTTACCATAAAAAGTCTACTAATGGCAGAGAATATGGAATTCGGCACTGTGTTTTTTGATGTTACAATTTTGTTTTTTGCCTTTTCAACTACAGTAGGAATATAGTCGCAAAGAATCGTTTGTACTGGAAGCGGAAAATTATCGTCTAGGCCTCACTTTTCGATCGGTCAATCAACCAATTCTATTCTTTGGTAACGTTAAGGTGCCCGCAGACTGCCGTAAGCTAACGTAAATACGTAAGCTCCTAACGTGACCTTGTCGACGGTGTGACGAAGTGCGCTTGCGTAACTGTCAAATCTCATGCTTACGTATAAATACGTAGCACAATTTAAACTATCTAATGATAGAAGCAACCCACTTGGTATGGGTTGACACAAGGCTCGCACGAACATTTTACAAAAGGGAACAACCCCCCCAACACTGGCAGTGCTTTTTGACGGTTTTTTGCTAATAACTCGAAAACGGTCAACTTTTCTGAAAATATTCTAAAGATCATTTTGTAAGCGGACAAAATTTACTTTTTAACCATGTACCTTAGTACCCTCTAAAGGCAGTGGTGCACGTTCCATAGGTCTACGAAAAAAGAGGATGATGTTGAAAATATGTTTTTTTTTTGTTTTTGTTGAAAAACCCATTGTATACAGTTAAATATTTAATAAGTTAGACATAACTTTTAAAAGTAGCCGCCTTGAAATAAAAGTAAATGTGTTTGTAGAAATCCTCAAATTAAACAAAAATTTTGAACATTCAATTTTGTAACTCAGTAAATAATACTCAAGGTGAGTAAAAAAATATTTTAGATTATTATTAACTTACAACTTAATTTTTCGAGTCGAATTTATTTAAATTGGGGGGAAGGGGCACCCCCTTCTCGCCCCCCCATCAAAAGTGATATTTTACAGTATTTTTCTACTTATTTGCAAACTTTAACTTGGGCAAAAAGAACTAAGTAATAGTTATTGAGGCTGACTGAGAGTCCTCTCTAACGATGTATAACACGCCCCCCTTACATCAGTGGCGCACCTTTTATAGGCATTTAAATAAATGAGAGGTGTGGAAAAAACAATACTTTTTTAATTTTCTCAAATTTTATTGTCTTACATGACTGGTTTTAAAACTTACTTTTAAAGCTAAAGAAATTTCCTTTCCAGCGATGTATATCACTCCCCCCTCAAGGCAGCGGTTGATCTAGCATAGACCAAGGGCGGATCCAGAGGTGCTTCTCGGGGGGGGGGGGGGGGGCACTTTAGGTGACATTCTCTGTTGGTAAAAGACGCTACAAATTCAGGATAATTTATTAATAAAAGTCGTTGTAATATCGATGATAATAACAATAGACACTTTCATGCGCCGCAAGCCAAAATTTTGAATTTTTATTAGCAAAAACCTTACTTTTTACTCATTTTTTATATATTCAAAAAATTCTCGGGGGGGGGGGCAAGTGCCCCCTGGATCCGCCACTGGCATAGACGCATCAAAAATGGTCAAATTTGGTATACACTTGAATCTTCATTTAAGACAACCATGTTGGAACAGTACTAATACAGACACTGCGTTCAATGAGAGAAGCACCCACCACACTTGGTATGAATATATAGTATACTCCCCCAAAAATATAACAAGGGGAACCATCCGCCCATTCTTGGTGGGGGAGGGGGTTCCCCTCTAAATACATTTGGTAATACTTGATATATCAAATTTGACCATTTTTGGAGCGTGCAAGATCTATTGCTGCGTTGAGGGGGGAGTGATGTACATCGTTAGAAAGGAAATTTCTTCAGCTTTAAAAATAAGTTTTAAAACCAGACATGTGGGAGAGTAAAATTTAAGAAAATTAAAAAAAAATTGTTTTCCACAACTCTCATTTATTTAAAAGCCTATAAAAGGTGCGCCTCTGATTTGTTATACATCGTTAGAAAGGACTTTTCATCAGCCTCAATAACTGTTACCTAGTTGTTTTTTGCCAAGTTAAAAGTTTGCAAAGAATTGGGAACATACTGTCAAAGAGCACTCTTGAGGAGGGTGAGGGGGGATGCCCTCCACCACCACTTTAAAAAAAGTTAACTAGAAAAAGTCAGTTTTAAGTTATTACTCACTAAAAATATTTTTTACTCACTGTCATTCTTATTTACTGAGTTACAAAAATGAATATTGAATATTTTTGTTTAATTTAAGGATTTGTACAAACACATTTATTTTAATTTCAAGGCGGCTATTTAAAAATATATGTCAAGCTTAATAAGTATTTAACTGTATACAATGGGCTTTTAACCAAAAAAATGTTTTTGGCATAAAACAGTGATAAGGATAAAAAATACCACAAAAAATATATAAAAATTTTTTTGTCAAAAATTTTCCAATTTTTCTATGGAATGTGCACCACTGCCGTCAGAGGGTACAAAGGTACAAAATTGTATCTGCTTGAAAAATGGTCTCCATAAGATTTTTGCAAAAGTTGATTGTTTTTGAGTTATTGGCAAAAAACTATCAAAAAGCACTTTTAAGGGGGGGGACCACCCCCCCTGCCAGGGTTGGGAGGTAGGTTTTCTTTCGTAAAATATTTAGGCGAGTCTTATGTCTATCCATACCAAATCTGTTGCTTCTATCATTAAACGCAGCATATAGCTTGAATCTTGGATGTAGGGCCTGAACTATTTGCCCATAAAAATTTTGATTTTATTGAAAATTAATTTTTTGATTTCTCTATGTGTACCGATACAAAATTTGAAAAAATGTTGCGATTCCTTAAATCTACAGGGTGTTTTATCCTCTTAATTGGGCAAAACATATCTATGGTTTATGATTTATCCTGAAAAAATACGAACTTCCCAAAAAAATTTTTACTATTGTTCAGAAACAAGAACAAAAGGCTTTGAGAAAAAATATTGAAAATAATCGCATCAGTGACCTTAGTACAAGACAATACATTAAAAAAGTGACCCCTTCGATTTTTTATATTTTTTTGAAAAAAGATGCTTCAACATCTTGTCTAAGTATAAATGCCAAAAAAAAATTTGTTTAGGGGTGCGGAGACCTTGGCCCTACCTATATGTATATGGGCAAGCAAGCAGTCCTGCCCGGGGTTATTAAAAAAAGTTGTTTTGCTTTGAGGAAAAAATCTTTTTTTTTTATTCTGACACACCATCCCCCTTGCATATGACATCAGCGGTGTCACATTGAAGGGCCCAGACGGGCCTTGGCCTTCCACATCATAAACCATAGATATATTTTGGCCAATTAAGAAGATAAAACACCCTGTAGATTTAAGGGGAGGAGGGAGTTGGCTAAGATTTTTTTAGATATTTTCCACATATTTTATGAAAAATGTATAAAATAGCATGAAATATGACATTATTGGGTTTCAGCCTCCCCCCCCCCCAAGACCAATTTCTGGGTGCGTTACTGTTTGAAAACTAACAAAAATTATTTCTCGACTACTTTAGCGTGCAGATTAGGAAAACTTAAAAAAATAAAAGCTCTTCTTGAAGGTAAAAGTTAGACTTTTGCTAATGGGGTTAATGTGGTCCATAAAATTACAATAATTAACTATTGTAAATAGACCTATGCTTTTTATAGGATGGTAAACCATAAAATATATTTTTAGGAAAAATCTGTTAAAAAATTCAGTCGAAAAATCCATTAAATCCATTAAACTTTAATAGGGCAGACACGCTAGCACGCTATTCCTTAAGTCATTTATACTTTGTAAATTAGGACACTGGTAATTTATTTTATAACGGTTTATCCCTTTATTACTCTGAGGTTTATCCCATCCCAAGTAACATTTAATCAGGCTTTTGCCAGTCTGGTACCTTTACCTTTATTCTTCGTGGGCGCAGCGCACCATGCTGTTAGTAGCAGTTCTAGCGAGATTAAGGCCACCAAATTTTTAGCGCCATCTATTCGTGAGCAATTGAAGTACAGAAATTATGTACATTTCTATCCAAGGCCAACACAAAAATAGAGGCCACGACCCTGAAAAAATCAGCTGTTCTCCCGGGGCTGAATTTTACATTGGGTCTTATGGGAGGTCAGAGGTTTTTTTATGATATTTTCAAAATGGCACTACAGATTTCTGCAAAATTTTAGTGAAATATTCTCAGACACCATCCCGATATTCCACCAAAGGTTTTTAAGGAAGCAACATGATTAAAAGGTTAAAATCTTCAAGATTTAGTATTCCTTATTTTGAATTCAAATTACCCGCCATGTACCACATGCCAACTGTTATATTTGACATGTATTTGACTTTGTCATATGTGATTGTCACATTCTCTTCTGCTTTAAACTTAATTTTTGTGTGAGCTAATGAAGCGGCTATGAAAAATTAGGGCTTACTATACATTTAAAAAAAATTGTTCTGCCAGAATAAAGTAAAAACAATCTCAAAAACGGCTTCATTAAAAAAAAATCAAATATCCATGAAACGTCATTCCAACTTCAATATTTTAAAGACAATCAGCTGTGTCGTAACGTGACCATCAAAAAAAAATCAGCCCCGGATGTGACGTCAACAAAGTGGAGGATCGTGGCCCGTCCATTTTGATAGCCCTGTTCTATCGTATGCTGACTTAATCAAGGCCAACAAAAAAATAGAGGCCACGACCCTGAAAAAATCAGCTGTTCTCCGGGGGCTGAATTGGGTCTTTTGGGAGGTCAGATGTTTTTTTCTGATATTTTCAAAATGGCACTACAGATTTCCGCAAAATTTTAGTGAAATATTCTCAGACACCATCCCGTAATTCCACCAAAGGTTTGTAAGGAAGCAACATGATTAAAAGGTTAAAACCTTCAAGATTTAGCATTCCTTATTTTGAATTCAAATTACCCGCCATGTACCACATGCCAACTGTTATATTTGACATGTATTTGACTTTGTCATCTGTGATTGTCACATTTCCTTCTGCTTTAAATTTAATTTTTGTGTGAGCTAATGAAGCGGCTATGAAAAATTAGGAATTACTATACATTTAAAAAAAATTGTTCTGCCAGAATAAAGTAAAAACAATCTAAAAAATGACTATTTAAAAAAAAATCAAATATTCATGAACCGTCATTCCAACTTCAATTTTTTAAAGACAATCAGCTGTGTCGTAACGTGACCATCAAAAAAAAATCAGCCCCGGATGTGACGTCAAAAAAGTGGAGGATCGTGGCCCGTCCGTTTTGATAGCCCTGGGTAAACAAGCATATAGTGTCGCACAAGGCCGACAAAAAAATGATAGCCTTGGGTCGCAGTAACTGCGTCGCCAGGCTTCAGAACGCAGTGACCTTTCAAGCGTAGTATAAGCCACTACCCCTAGAGGTCGCCGTGGAAAATAAGCAGTGACGCTCTGTTAAATATCTTTAATTGAGATCAGTAGCCCCATACGATGTTTTACCACGAGTTTAGTTCATTGTCGCCGCCTTCCAAATCGTGGCTGTCAAAGTTCGCCGTTCTCAATCTGTGAAAAAATGGCGGATTTCAAGTTTTTCTCATTTCCTCCAATCTTCGCAGTTCTGACAAGCGTTTTATTTATTTTTTTTAAATTAATATTTCCAATTTTATAAAAACCTTAAAACGTCTTTCAAAAAATTTAACAACTCAACGACAGCAATTTTGTATGTTTATCCTTCGGTTCAAGGCTAACATGATTATGTTGTTTATCAAAACAATCCTTGGTAAATGAAAATTGGAGGAACACTAATGTTGCCATTGGCATGGGTCAAGAAAATTCCATTTTAACTATACAGGATGTCTTAAATGTGACATTAATCGTCCTTAAGTGAAAACATTTACTTTTTTCTACGAGTGACCGAAACGAAGCTTGCGCACACTTTTGGATGTGTAGTCAGTGATGCCAGGTCTCATGCGTTTCAGCTTACAGAGACAAAAATAAATTATACTTAAAAATTAATTATAGAGGTAACTATGAACTACAAATCACAAAGTAATCATAAGAGAATTCGGCTTACGTCACAAAAAAGTGCCGCGAAAAGTTTGGAACCCGGCATTTGGCATCGTTGGATCGTGTTTCATAATCGCAAATTGCAACCTCGCGCCTGGTTGAGAGTATGACCACGGATCACCTAACAAATAGATAGGGAACTCAGGTGGTGGGGGGTGCTACGCGCATCTTTCACGCAGCCTGCCATTTTGAGGTCAACCACTCCAGAGGCGCATTCTGTATTTCAATATTTTTTTAACTTTTAGTACTTGTTGCGCATTAGTGGTGTGTCGATGTGAATTTTGTCTTTGATAAATGTGATTTTTTATATATAATAATTAAATGTCCTTGGAGATGGGTCTGTAAATGATTTAAGTACAAGGTAAAAATAATTCGCCGCGAGATTTTTGTTTCATGATATTACCATTGTTTTATTTAGCTTCACTCGCTTTTTTCAAACTTTCCAACTAGGTCTTTGGTGGTAACTATATAATTCAGCATTTTTTTTAATTGGAAAAAAATAAATAAAATGGCGGATGCAAAATGGCGGTTTTTGCCATTTATGAACCGATATGCATCAAACTCGGAACTTTGACATCTTTCAGGTCGCTGGTTATTATTTTTAACTTAAACTAAAAAAAAGTAAAATGGCGGATCCAAAAAATCCAAAACGGCGGACTTTATTATTTTCATACCGAATTCCCTCAAACTTGAAACATGGCTGCGCTTAAGGCAATTCAATAGAATTGTTGACTTAAATTTAAAAACAAGAAAATGGAGGCTTCAAAATGGCGGATTTTCCCATTTTTGAACCGACATGCATCAAACTCGGAACTTCAAGATCTTTCAGGTCGTTGATTATGATTTTTAACTTAAACTTAAAAAAAAATCACATTGGCGGACCCAAAATAGCGCACTTTAATATTTTCACACCGATTTGCACCAAATTTATTTAGTTTAAGCAAGGCTTTGTCTATGTGTACTTGATATATTTTTGACAATAAAGCTCTTTTTGAATTTAAATTTGAACTTGAAACATCGCGGCGCTTAAGGTAATTCAATAGAATTTTTGACCCAAATTTAAAAACAAGAAAATGGAGGCTCCAAATGGCGGTTTTTGCCATTTGTGAATCAATATGCATCAAACTAGGAACTTTGAGATCTTTTAAGTCGCTGATTATTATTTTACAAAACTATTTAAGGTTTTTTTTGTTTTTGACTGACTGAAAACTATCTGAAACATTCATATTTTATCGTAAATTTATTTTAGTCCGGCCCTGAGCTTGACTCCCAATGCCCAACTATCGTTGAATTCAGCGAGATCAAAGACCGCCAGCCGGCTTATATATCTGTTTGTTAGGTGATCCGTGGTATGACGTACAACTGCACGATGATCGCTATTATTCTGTTATGTGCCACACCTTTACCACGGATCACCTTTTGTTAGGCCTTGCAGACCTTCCACTGCGACCACTAGTGGGTCTATCGTGGCTCACATTTGAGTGGTTTCTCACCACTGTATGCCTAATCCTCCAAAAAGGTTAGTTATCAGTTTGGGTGAGACACTGTTCAGATCTTCTGAATCAATGTGAGGTTTACCGAAAGTGTTTTGACGTAAACGTCCTCCATACAGAGTCTACATTCGGTCTGGAAAAAGGAAAGAAAAAAGGACGTCTTGTATATTTCAATTATTAAGTTTCGCTAGCGAGGTCTGGAAGGTCGCCAAAGAATAGAAGCTAAATGATAAGTGACTTGAAGTGATGAGTAATTGGTTTCAGACTGTAAAAAATCGTTGAAAAAAAAATTCTACATAGAGCAAAACTCTTGAAAGTTAATTAAGGTCCCTGTGGCGAAAAACCCTGAAAAAAATTACTCAAAAAAAAAAAAGACAATCGTATACAAAACCTTACTTGATTAGAAGGTAATTTTCTGTGGATACTCAGGGATCATTAGAAACAGGTCAAGGTTTTCAAAATTAAATAAAAGATAACCGATCGCTTTATACAGGAGGTTTACTAATTATAAAAACCATGCTGTAATTTTACCCAAGTAGCAAGACGTCGTTGGCTAGCCGCAACTGGTATAAACGATGAACGTATAGTTTTTGCAATGTCAGTTGAACAAAGATAAAAGCCGACCATCGGCATATCCTTTATAGAAAGTGACATGGGCGGCGGTAGATATACCCATGAAAATTATTTCATTTAATTATTGCATAAACTATAGAAATAAAAATAGATAATTACCATACAAAAAAGATGTATTAGATACTTATGTGCGTGCAAGTACTGAAAAATAATGGAATTTCCTTCGACAGGTCGCCGGATTGGCTTTACAAGCACATTTAAAAATAATTGTCGGTATTGACGATTGTAAATGGAAAGTTACGATACATATGGAATTTTATATGAAAAGGCACCTACCTCGGACTCTCTTGCGGCTCCAGTCAACGTTTAAACGTCCAGTTTTTCACCTCAAAATTCACTTTTTTGGGAACGTGATTTTTCTAGTGTCTTGTTGTGACGGTGGTTGTTTGCGCACTCATCGCGGCGCTGCTTGTCCTCGCACGTGTGCGGTGCCGTGAAAACCCATATGCATATTTAAGAGCGCGAAAATTTAAATTATTTTAAACGCGCAGAAAAGGAAAAGAAAATGAAAAATAGGAAATTCATTGCTTGCACCAACAACTTATGTGGGGCGAAACTCAGAGATCACTGTAGACCTTTATTTAAGAAAGAAAAACTATTAACGCTGACCTCTCTTTTTATACTTGAGACAGTCTCTCTTATTTATAAAAAATATAAAAACTCTACTCATGAGCACACGTATCAGACAAGAAATCACAACAATATCCCATTGCCTATTCCTAAGTATACATTAACACAAAATTCTTTAATATATCGTAGTGTAAAAATATACAATAAGCTTCCAGATAACATTAAAGAAATTGATTCCTACAGGACATTTCGAGAAGCAGTTAAGGATATATTGGTAGAGAGAGCATATTACAGTCTCAACGAATTTTTTGATGATCAGTTTTAAAACTTCTTGGGGGATACTATATTACAATATTTCTAAAATGCGTTACGTTTGTTGTGTTTGCTTTTGTTGTCTTTATTATTATTTATATATACCTGCTTAAATTGTAAACTAAACATCTCACTGTGTTTTTGTTTTTTTTTTTCATGTTTAAATTTTAAATGTATGTTTTGTTTTTCTTTTTTTTTGTTGTTTGGTATTTTAACCTGAAAATTTCAATTTTTCTTAAGTGTATTGCAAATTTTTTAACCTTTTAACAAAGTATGTTAATATTTAATAAATTGTTATTCTTGTAACATGGTTTTATGTTTTAAACTTTTTGTTATTGGTTATTGTTTAAATATTTTTATTACTTTTAACCTTATTTTGAGAATTTTATATTTATTTGTGCTTTAAAAAAAATGTTTTGAATTTTTGTAGGTTTAATGTTTATTACAGCTGTGGGTGTAATAAGATTTATTTATTTATGGCCAAAGCTGTGTGTGGTTCGGTTCGGTTCGGTTCGGTTCGGTTCGGTTCGGTTCGGTTCGGTTCGGTTCGGTTCGGTTCGGTTCGGTTCGGTTCGGTTCGGTTCGGTTCGGTTCGGTTCGGTTCATTATTCATATTATGTTTTTAGTCAGGAGTTTTTATTGATCTCTGTTCTTTTTCGTTAATTTTTTTTTTATTCATTTTTGTTATATTCTAATTGATATTTATTTTTATTATTTATGTTTTTTTTTGCTCTTTCTTTAGTTATTTCGCTTTTTTGACAGTATTTACTACTAGTTTTTAAGTTTATTACCAGCTTTGTCAATGAAACTTCTGTTTTTTGATAATAAAGCATATTTTGACTTTGACTTTGACTTTGATAATAAAACTTTCTATTCCTACACCTACATGAACGACACTGATTTATTTTCAAACTCTGCATACTGCCGACTAAAGGGATTCCGAACAGCACACCTGAAAGCAATTAAAAGCGCGTCTCAAAAAAATTTGCTAAAGGTGCCGTCTATCCAACTGGGCTCGGTCGGTCGGAAAACAAATACTTTGTGGTGAGACCGTAAACAGTTGCGCTCTGTCGGTAGGGTTGAAATTATACCAGGAAGATTTTATATGAATTTGGATAACTTTTGAAGGGCAGAATGAAGCAAAATTTCATGAAATCGATAGAACCCCGTATTAGGAGTTATTCAAGTGACTTTGCAAAAACTATACTATTGAAAGAGACCTTGTATTTTTCCAAATAAAGCTCAAATTGAACATGGCAGGCGTGTTATTAGTCCAATTTATTGGCTTATAAATATCCCGAACTTTATGAATATTTAAAACTAACGATCCAGTTATTAGTGGTTGTCAAAAAGCCTTGTTTCAAAGGGAATTTTAGCCGACATGGTTTACTAAAATTCTGTCGTGTATTATAAATTTCCCAAAATCAATGATAATAAATATCCTATTATGTATCCTTGACAAAATGAAATTTTTTAATTAATGGAGTAGATATTTATTAAACATTTTTTTTTATATTTTTTACCTTCCTAGCCCGCGCAGCAATGGCTAGAGAAGGTATTGTTTTCGACGAAAAATTTTTTTGTAGATTCGAAAAAACGTCATTTTGCGATTTTTAGTATAGGGAATCCCATAAGACCAAAATGGCAAAACTTTGAAAATTCATAACTCACAAACTATACATGCTATCAGCAAACGCACCGAGTTACAGTATTGTGGGGCCGTAGACATGGGAAAAACCACACCTTCCGTGTAGATTCGGAAAAACGACATTTAGCGATTTTTAGTATAGGGAATCCCATGAGACCAAAATGGCAAAAGTTTGAAAATTCATATCTCACAAACTATACATGTTATCAGCAAACGCACCGAGTTACGGTATAGTGGGGCCATAGAGATGCGAAAAAACCACACCTTCCATGTAGATTCGGAAAAACGTCATTTAGCGATTTTTAGTATATAGGGAATCCCATGAGACCAAAATGGCAAAACTTTGAAAATTCATATCTCACAAACTATACATGTTATCAGCAAACGCACCGAGTTACGGTATAGTGGGGCCATAGAGATGCGAAAAAACCACACATTCCGTGTAGATTCGGAAAAACGTCATTTAGCGATTTTTAGTATAGGGAATCCCATGAGACCAAAATGGCAAAACTTTAAAAATTCATATCTCACAAACTATCCATGTTATCAGCAAACGCATCGAGTGACATTATAGTGGGGCCATGGAGATGCGAAAAAACCACACCTTCCATGTAGATTCGGAAAAACGTCATTTAGCGATTTTTAGTATAGAGAATACCATGAGACCAAAATGGCAAAACTTTGAAAATTCATATCTCACAAACTATACATGTTATCAGCAAACGCACCGAGTTACGGTATAGTGGGACCATAGAGATGCGAAAAAACCACACCTTCCGTGTAGATTCGGAAAAACGTCATTTAGCGATTTTTAGTATAGGGAATCCCATGAGACCAAAATGGCAAAACTTTGAAAATTCATATCTTACAAACTATACATGTTATCAGCAAACGCACCGAGTTACAGTATTGTGGGGCCGTAGAGATGCGAAAAAACCACATCTTCCGTGTAGATTCGGAAAAACGTCATTTAGCGATTTTTAGTATAGAGAATACCATGAGACCAAAATGGCAAAACTTTGAAAATTCATATCTCACAAACTATACATGTAATCAGCAAACGCACCGATTTACAGTATTGTGGGGCTGTAGAGATGCGAAAAAACCACACCTTCATTGTAGATTCGATAAAACGTCATTTAGCGATTTTTAGTATAGGGAATCCCATGAGACCAAAATGGCAAAAGTTTGAAAATTCATCTCACAAACTATTCATGTAATCAGCAAACGCACCGAGTTACAGTATTGTGGGGCCGTAGAGATGCGAAAAAACCACACCTTCTTTGTAGATTCCGAAAAACATTATTTAGCGATTTTTAGTATAGGGAATCCCATGAGACCAAAATGGCAAAACCTTGAAAATTCATATCTCACATGTTCTAATCTTAAATACCGGGCAGCGAATTCAGTCCTGTGATGAGTATAAATAGTTAGGTCTAAAAATTACAGCTGACGGAACACTAGACAAAGCTATAAAAGATCGAAACGTACAAGGAAGAAAAGCACTAACTTTATTAAATGGAATAATTTGGGCCCAAAGTATATCAAAACATAACAAAAAGCTTATATATAACACCATTGTAAAAAGTATTATTACATACGGCTCAGAAGTATGGCCAATCAAGGATAGAACAGAAAAAATGCTTATCGCTACGGAGATGGACAATTGGAGAAGAGCAGCAGGAAAATCAAAAAGAGAAAGAGTTACAAATCAAAGAATAAGAGAAATTATGACAGTGGGTGAACGTACTGTATCAAAACAACTGGTGTGGTACGGACATGTAAAAAGAATGAATGATGCAAGACTACCTAAACAAATACTACAATGGAAATCAACTGGCCGAAGAAAACGAGGACGACCAAGGGGAAGCTGGAGAGAAGGAATAGACAGTGAAATAAGAATAAGAGGCCTAGATGATGAATTATGGGCAAACAGAAATGAGTGGAGATTGGGTATCGGAAGACGTAGAACGTCGTGAAACCGATAAATATATATATATATATATATATATATATATATATATATATATAAAAGGTAGTTTTCAGCTTTTTTGGACTTTTATTTTAAATTACTAGTTCAACAACCTACGTTTCGACGCCTTCCGCGTTATCCTCAGGGCCAGAATATTAGAGTTACATGATACATGATATATCGCATTTAAAATGCGATATATTTTACAAAATTTTTAAAAACAGGGTCTAACTAGCTGTCAGCCATAATGAGTGAGTACTGGTACTACCTTTTATTACTACAATCCTGGACAAAAACCTAACACATAAATATTTTAACTTTTCTTGTTTTTTTAAATATTTTCTTTCCCCTTAAGGGCTAAGCGTCATCAATTATCTTGAGTTTTTTCGCTCAATTTCAGATTGTCAATTTGAACCGACATAGTGTGCTAATAAATTAACGCAATGGTAGCCCTAGGCTGAGCGCATCTCGAACAAAACAATTTTAAAAGAATTTTTAATAAGTCTGTTCAGTTCCCGCACCGATCTAATAAATCACTTTGTTTTTCAGCGAGAAATCTCCCTCGAAATTAAATTAATTTTAATAATTAATTGTTTAATGTTTAAAGAATATACTATAAGAATCTTTCAAAGAATTTGACAAGCAAGTAGAAGCAAAATAGTAGTAGAACCAAGGCGAACACAAAACTAGAATCCTGTAAAAATCAGCTGTTCTCCGGGGGCTGAATTTTACATTGGTTCTTGTGGGAGGTCAGACGTTTTTTTATGATATTTTCAAAATGGCACTACAGATTTCCACGAAATTTCAGTAAAATATTCTCAGACACCATCCCGATATTCCACCAAAGTTTTGTAAGGAAGCACCAAAATTAAAAGGTTAAAATCTTCAAGATTTAGCATTCCTAATTTTGAATTCAAATTACCCACCATGTACCGCCATGGCCAACACAAAAATAGAGGCCACGACCCTGAAAAAATCAGCTGTTCTCCCGGGGCTGAATTTTACATTGGGTCTTATGGGAGGTCAGAGGTTTTTTTATGATATTTTCAAAATGGCACTACAGATTTCCGCAAAATTTCAGTGAAATATTCTCAGACACCATCCCGATATTCCACCAAAGGTTTGTAAGGAAGCAACATGATTAAAAGGTTAAAATCTTCCAGATTTAGCATTCGTTATTTTGAATTCAAATTACCCGCCATGTACCACATGCCAACTGTTATATTTGACATGTATTTGAATTTGTCATATGTGATTGTCACATTCGCTTCTGCTTTAAACTTAATTTTTGTGTGAGCCAGGGCTATCAAAATGGACGGGCCACGATCCTCCACTTTGTTGACGTCACATCCGGGGCTGATTTTTTTTGATGGTCACGTCAGAACAATTTTTTTTAAATGTATAGTAAGCCCTAATTTTTCATAGCCGCTTTATTAGCTCACACAAAAATTAAGTTTAAAGCAGAAGCGAATCTGACAATTACATATGACAAAGTCAAATACATGTCAAATATAACAGTTGGCATGTGGTACATGGCGGGTAATTTGAATTCAAAATAAGGAATGCTAAATCTTGAAGATTTTAACCTTTTAATCATGTTACTTCTTTACAAACCTTTAGTGGAATATCGGGATGGTGTCTGAGAATATTTCACTGAAATTTTGCGGAAATCTGTAGTCCCATTTTGAAAATATCATAAAAAAACGTCTGACCTCCCATAAGACCCAATGTAAAATTCAGCCCCGGGAGAACAGCTGATTTTTTCAGGGTCGTGGCCTCTATTTTTGTGTTGGCCTTGTGTGAGCTAATGAAGGGGCTATGAAAAATTAGGGCTTACTATACATTTAAAAAAAAATGTTCTGCCAGAATAAAGTAAAAACAATCTCAAAAACGGCTTTATTTAAAATAAAATCAAATATCCATGAACCGTCATTCCGACTTCAATATTTTAAAGACAATCAGCTGTGTCGTAACGTGACCATCAAAAAAAAATCAGCCCCGGATGTGACGTCAACAAAGTGGAGGATCGTGGCCCGTCCATTTTGATAGCCCTGGTACCGCATGCCAACTGTTATATTTGAAATGTATTTGACTTTGTCATCTGTGATTGTCACATTCGCTTCTGCTTTAAACTTAATTTTTGTGTGAGCTAATGAAGCGGCTTTGAAAAATTAAGGATTACTATAGATTTTAAAAAAATTGTTCTGAAATAATATAGTAAAAACAATCTTAAAACCGGCTTTATTTTTAAAAAAATCAAATATTTATGAACCGTCATTCCAACTTCAATATTTTAAAGACAATCAGCTGTGTCGTAACGTGACCATCAAAAAAAAATCCGCCCCGGATGTGACGTCAACAAAGTGGAGGATCGTGGCCCGTCCTTTTTGATAGCCCTGGATAAATATGTAACTGCCATTTTGGGTACATTTTCTATTGGGATCTTTTTTGTGCTCGAGTGGACTTTTTGCAGAAGTGTAACATAGAATTGTGTTAAACTGTAGGAAATATTTCACTATGATTTTTTTACTATTCTAGGCAAGCAACTTTCAATACTGGAATACAGCAATAATCCTGACTGGGTCCCTCCTGAATGGATTATTGTTTCAAAACGGTTGAAAATAATTTTATTTAGATTATTTATGTTACCTTATATTTAGAGATATTTGAAAAAAATATATTTTTTCATTGTTAAAAAAACATTTATTTTTCAATGTTAGAAAAACATTTCTTTTTCACTGTTAAAAATCAATATTTTTTTAACAATCGATAAGATTATTTTTCTAGCGTCAGAAAACGGGTTATTAAGCTTCTTTTTCACTATGAATATGACGTTAGAACTAACATCCAACCTAACGTTATGTTTTTAACTTATACATTATTTTGACGTTATTACCATGTTTTTGTGTTTAGTGGGTAAGACGCCATTACAATGAGATCTATTACTACCCAACTGAACAATAAAAATAAAACAGCAGTCCATCCGAATAAAATATGTTATAAATACGACAGAAGTATTTAGTCTCCGCATTAAAATGGAAAGAGGTTATTCCCCGGCTGCAAAGTGCGTTGTTGCCAAGATACTACACAATATTTATGCCAATGTCTTGCAGCGCTCCGTCCCGTTGTCAGAGGTTGGCGTCCGAGAGAGTTCTGCCGATAGGGTATAAAAAATGCTATTTTTTTACAGTTTCCAGATCACGTGTCTATTATAAAAAGTAAATAATTGTCAAGTTTGGTTTGGCAAGAATTACAATGCCTAGGAAAAAATAGCGTTTTTACAAAAGATTTAATTCACATTCACTACCTTAGCATAATATGTACTCACCAATGTTTTGCCTGCGCGAATTTTCTAGACATCTGAGAACTCGTACTCCTACACTTTTGGGCAGTACTCGAATAAGTTTGTATACTTAAATGTATTTAAATTTAACTTCACATTTAACTCACACTCACAAGTTTTTTTATTGCATTCGCATATCCAGTCGTTTCTGGCATAATTTGTTCTTGTAAAAATCCTATTATACGATTTTCCCCGGCTTGAACAACACTTATCTATTAAAATATCGGGCAATGGCCGTCCTTCTTCTTTCAGTTTTTCTTCATAAGTAAAGAGAGATAATTTTTTTACATTAATTAAATTATCCACCACATTCATTGTGATAAAAACAAACACGACCATACCTCCCGCTCATGCGTTTGGCGTCTTCTAAATAAATAAATGCGCCCGCAAGCACGCAACGCTGAGCCCGCCCGCCCGGAATTGTACTGGAACTGCAAGTTTTGCAGCTCTATTTTTGCCTATATTTCGCTATCTAAACCCAGGAGCAAGTGCGGTGCGGGGCGAAGGAAGGGGATCCTAGCCGAGCACAGATCTCGTTAGCCGCCCAGCTACGTTGTGTTGCAATTTAACTAACTAACATCAATGCCATTAACTTCATTTGACCGACTGTGAAATGCGGCCTTCGGCGACGGGGCGTGGTCTCATCTCAACACACGTACGCGATTTGAAGGCCTACTATACCAACACCGGACCGAAAATATACTGCTATTTCAATAATTTTAGAAATAAAATAATTGTATTAGAAAAATAGCAACGGCTGAAAAATAGTCAAATAATGTGAAAATTTTGGGGGTTCTGCAGCTCTGCAGCCCTTATGCATTAGCCGCCCCTGATAGATGTGTCCGCAAGGAGAGGTTTCACTGTATATTAGTTTCTGCTCTAAGTAATATCAATAAGAACGGACACAACAATACAAACGATTTAACGGATCTGACACCCTCTCAAACAACCCCAAATATTTTTCCAAATGAAAGAACGCGACCCTTAAGTGCGAGGGTGCATTTACCGCAATTTAGGATGTAATCAAACACAAGCTTTTCCTGGATTTCCTCATCACCTTTAATTGAAAAACTACTTTCATTTTTATCACAGTTGTTAATAATACACTTATTTATGTAAC
Organism: Aspidapion aeneum; assembly: GCA_963576565.1. Classification (NCBI taxonomy): domain Eukaryota; kingdom Metazoa; phylum Arthropoda; class Insecta; order Coleoptera; family Brentidae; genus Aspidapion; species Aspidapion aeneum. The sequence continues at coordinate 144,665,353 of OY755039.1, read as the reverse complement.
TGCACCCCTACCAGATGCTTATAACAAAAAAATATTTAAGTCTGAATTACTATTCTGATAATTTTGTTTCTGAAAAAAACAGCAAGAAATTAAAAATATCTTAGTATGAACATCCAAAATGATTAAAACTTATACATGGTGTCCCATAACTTAGGGGCCATTGGCCAACAGGTGATTGAGGAGGTCTTGTCTGATAAAAAAGTTCCTATAGTGCATGGGTCAAAACTCTTTCTTTATCGAGATACAGAGCATCAAAGTTGGCAATTTTTTAACTTTTTTGATAATAACTTTTTAAAAAAAGGCAATAAAAATATGAAATTGGGTTAAGTTATGTACAGCGTGTCCCATTTTCGATGGGATTAAATGGGAAACTCGGTTATTATTACAGATATCGATTTTCTGATTGCACCGTACCGTGCTCTTTTTTTGAGCCCTTAAAAATGGTGTAATCAGATTTTTGCTATACCCCATGGTTTTTCTAATACAGGGAGTTTTTAAAAAAATTGCATTTTTAATAATTCCTTGTAACTCGCTTATTTTGCATGATATTTTTATTCTGTAAAAACCTCTCTATAGCAACTTTTTTAGAGCAAAATAACGACGTTGTCAATTTTTTAAAATATATTTATTTATTTATATTTTAAATATATTTATCATAAAAAAATTAAATACGGACCTGGATTTTTTTTATTACTATTTTGATTGGTTTCATGCTATTATTATCTTAAAATGATAAAACTTTAACAAATTTTTGTTTTAAGACTAAAAAAAAATTTTAATATTAAAAAAAAATTTTGTCCAATTCTGGAAATTTCCAACGTAAATATAAATTAAAAATTGCAAGACACACTAGTTGGACGATTTTTAGTTTATCTGTTTTGAAATTATTTGATGGTAGCACAGCAACTCATGAAATTTACTTCAACATAGAAAAACAAAAGCGTGGAATTGACATTGTCATTTTACGTGTCATTTTTGTGAATAGCTCACTCAAAATAATTCTAAAATGGCTAGAAATCGACCATATACAGATTTTGAAAAATATAATATTTTTGACTGCTTTATTCAAACAACAAAATCCCAATATTTAAACGGCAGAAATATTATTAAGCAAAATGTGTTAAGAAAAATTGCTCAAAAATACCAACAATGTCTCACACATAATGGCAATCAGTTTGAACATTTATACCATTAAAAAAAAAATAGTTATTATTTTTTGTAATTTGTTATTTTTTTGTATTTGTCGTAGACTTTGTTTCAAATAAATCCTTAAATTAACGTAAAACCATTTTAATTTGCTAAGAATCAAAACAGTTAAACTAAAAATCGTTTAACTAGCAATTTTTAATTTATATTTATGTTGGAAACTTCCAGGTTCGGACTAATTTTTTTTAAATCAGTATATATTTTTTTAGATCCTATAACAAAAAAAAAATATTTGATTTTTATTATTTTGTGATAATAATAGCATGAAGCCAATCAAAATAGTGATAAAAAAATACAGGTCCGTATTTAATTTTTTTATGATAAATACCATATCTCAAAAACTAAACAATATTTTAAAAAACTGACAACGTCATTATTTTCCTTTAGAAAAGTTGCCATAGAAAAGTTTTTACAGAATAAAAATATCTCGCAAAATAAGCGAGATATAAGGGATTAATAAAAATGCAATTTTTTCAAAAACTCCCTGTATTAGCGAAACTACAAGGGATAGCAAAAATCTGATTACACCATTTTTAAGACTTAAAAAAAAGATCACGGTAAGGTGCAATCAGAAAATCAATATCTTTAATAATAACCGAGTTTCCCATTTAATCCCATCGAAAATGGGACACGCTGTACTAGAACAAGAGCAATAAACTAAAATAAAAATGATCGTAAAAAAATTAGTCGGTCATTTTTTTTTAGAAAAAACAATTTTTTTCGTAAAAACTTTTATAAACGTAATGTTTTTTTTATTTTTTTTTTTTTAATAAAAACAATTCTGTAGCAAGACATAATAATAAAATATTATTGATATTTTTTCAAAGAATAAGTAAGCAAAAATTAACTTTTTTAAAAAATTATTATTTTTTATACATTTTTGGGGGTTATTTTGATAGCGGAATTATCTGAGTAGTAGATTTTATTTTTTTTGTAAAACCCTTTTTCCCCGTACTTCTGTAACTTAAAAAAACCTATATCTTAAAAACAAATGTGTGTTGATCCCCATGTTATATAAACTTATTCTGTTACATGGATAAGGTAACAAAAGCCAAAGATCAATGGAAAGACAAATGTTACATGTAAAGCTGACAGATTTTTTTTTTTACGGGTATGCGCACTCGCAAGGAGATCCCTATCACGCTCGAGAAGCGGCAAGTGCGCGGAAATGTTGGTGTGTGTTGGTTTTGAAACGGTTCAGGTTGTAACCTGCAGGGAAAACTGTCGCAGAGAGTTTATTCCACAGCGATGCCGTTCTCCAGAGATATGAATTCTGATATAATGAGGTTCTTGGTGCCTCTATTTTGACAATAAATTGATGGTTACCGTCTGTTTGACGTGTTCGCCTAGTAGGTGCTACTCCCGGGGGGATCATACGTGCCAACTCTTCAGAGCATTTTCCGTGATAATACCTGTAGAAGAGAGATAGATCGCCCACAGTTCTTCGATGTTCGAGACTATCCAAGCTACGGGTAAGTGCGGGGTCATTGATCAGCTTGATAGCTCGTTTTTGCACGGTGTTCAAAAGCATTAAGGTATGTTTGGGTGCCGCACTCCATATATGTGAGCAATACTCCATAGTTGGTCGAATCTGGGCTTTGTAGAGTGTCAGCAGTTGGCTTGGTGTATACAGATGTCTTGTACGAAATAGCACCCCAAGCTTTTGGGACGCCCTTTTAGCTATATCTGCCACGTGACTGTGCCAAGACATGTTGGTCTCTGCAGTGACTCCTAAGATGTTCAACTGGCTCTGCAATGTGACAGCACTTCCAGATAGCATGATGTTTGGCTCACCGGTGCTGGTCTTTTTTGAAAATAGGGCTGCTTGGGTTTTCTGTGCGTTGAACTGTACAAGGTTTTTGTTGCCCCAGTCCTCTATTATCTCCAAGTCATTATTTATCTTTGATATTTCAGTTAGTCTAAGGTAATGGAATTCACGTGCGGAGAGACATGTGGGTGGTATGACTGAGGAGACTACATTGCCATCATCTGCAAAGCAATAAAGTGGATTTACTGTTTTATCTATGAGGTCATTTATGTAAATCAGAAAAAGTGTTGGCGAAAGGATTGCTCCCTGTGGCACACCAGCATTTATTTGGTAAGAGTTGGAGTTCCGGCCATCCAGTGCAACATAAATGGATCTATCCTTAAGGTAACTTTCAAACCAAGTGCAAAGTCTCGGCGACAATCCCGTTGCTTTGAGCTTGTTGAGCAGATTTTCATGCCAGACTTTATCGAATGCTTTAGATATATCTAAGGCAATTGTTCTTGTTTCACCTCGCAACTCAAGTTGTGACGTATGTAAGTAAATCGCCAGTTGACCTATATTTTCGAAATCCGTATTGCTTGTCGTTGATAATTTTGTACTTTTCCAAGTACTTGGTTAGGTGATTGTTCACAACTCTTTCCATTACTTTTGATATCACCGGAAGTAGAGCAATTGGTCTTTAGTTTAGTAGATAGAAAAAGGAATTAATGGATAAGAAATAAAACAAACGTAAGGAATGTCGGAATGTCAGAGGAGTAGTTGCAAAATTAAAATGGAAATTTGCCGGTCATAATATCAGACAGAAAGACGATCGATGGAACGAATGTATTGTAAACTGGAGACCTTGGGAAAATAAAAGAAGTAGAGGAAACCCCAAATGAGATGCGCGGACGACTTAAAGAAACACGCGGGAACTAGATGGATGAAGACGGCGACAGACGGAGAAGAGTGGAAGATATTGGGAGAGGGCCAAAGATGGATTGAAGAATGCTCGCAGCCCACGAGAAAAAGCGGCACGGGCGCGGAAATATCACGTGACCGTAGGAGGGTCGCAAAAGCACGCCTCCCGGCCAGCTGTCATTATAAAACATGTGTGTTTTCAGTTTTGGTATGTGTGTTTACGTCGATTTTTTTTTAATTCGGGCATGAATTTTATGTGAATTTTATCAAAGTTATTAAAATAACGCAGCCCAAGAAAAAGACAATAATGCCGCGAACGTGTAGTGTTGTTGGTTGTCGGTTTAACTATAAAACTGAAACCGAATATGTGTCAACTTTTAATTTGCCAGTTAATAAACAAATGCATAAAATTTGTAAAAATTAAGTCTCTTAAAATGTCCACAAGTTTGCATCAAACATTTTCCTAACGAGCAGGTTATTTAGTTTGATAAGTGTGTTGTAAATGGAGAGTGTTGAAAATGTTCCGAAATACCTAGTAGACAACCTGTATCTACTGTTCGATTAGCTGATATCGAGGGGCAACAACTGGAAACTGCAATACAAGAAAGTCTTGAAACACTTTCAGCTCATAAGAAATCAAAAGTTTTATCAAATATTGAGGACATTTCAAAATTTTATTGTTCTAATACTAAAATAAACAAAAATTCGATTTGTACCCAAGAATGTGACACAGTTTGTCTGTGCCTGATGACATTTTTGAACAACAATCCATCACTGTTAGCATCTCTAGTTGTTGAGGGAAATCTGTCATTTTTTGTAAATGTTAACAATGTGTCCATACCAAACAACAAACTGCCAAAGAAAGTTGGAGTTTTATTTTTGGACAGCACCGATACACTTGAAGAGCTAATGCAGTGTATTGAAATGAAAGTTGCAAACGGGAAAGAAGTGGTAAAATATAAGATTGATCAAGTAATAGACATCCTTAGTGACATTTTCGATAGTGAGAGTGAAAAATGTGTTCAATTGTCATTTCTTATTGAACAATTAGGTCTCTTGAAAAGGTCACCTGAGAATCGAAGATATTGTGGATATACTTTAATGTTGGCTTCATCTTTGTTTATCGAGTCATGCAGTGCATACATGTCAATTTACAAAACTAAGGTAATATGTCTTCTGCACACTCGCAATATTAAAAAACTGATTTGTAAAATATCGCTAACAGATAGTAAACTCTCCGGTAGTGTGCAATATTTAAAAAGTAAGAGCTTTTAAAAGAACATGAGTTGGTAGTTAACTTACACATTGATGAAATATATATTAAACTTTGTGGTGGGTAATTTTTCAAAAAATTATTGACGACTAATACATTCAGTTTATTGAACGTGAAAACCATCTCACTTATTCACAAAATCACTTGTTTCTTTTTAATAAATTATTGTGAAATGTTTTATATTAAAAAATTTTCTTTAGATAACTCTAGCGAGTGTTTTTGTGGAGAAAAACTATTGTCAAATCACGAATAAATTAGTTTAAGGGCATGTAAAGTTTTTTTAAATAATTTTAGTAAAAAGCATCATGATTTAGTGTCTGCTAATAAATCTTTGAATAAGAACACAGACAAAGATGATGACACTCAAAGAAAAATGAAAAAACTTAAAGCTTAGGTTTGTTATGTCCAATTTTAAAATACTTGTTTAGATTTGAAGTAACTAACGATATTATGTACCTAATATATCTGAAGATATTAGAGTGCAAATTTTATATAATTTTTTATTTTATAGATTCAGTTCTTTTATCTATAATAAACACATCATCAGCAAAATAGTTTTTTCAATTTTTGCCTATATGAGAACAAAAAATTTTTGTCAATTTATTTAAATTGTGTAAAAACAGATAATATATTAAGCAAGACAATAGGAATCCTGGAACTCCTAAGATCACGTGACCGCCGACTTGCTTATAACGCGCCATGGCCGGTCTTTATCGTTGGCTGTGAGAAGACTAAATAGAATAGAATAGAAGCGGACAGCTCAATAAGTAACAACGAAACGAACTTAGTCAAATCCAAACCGTCAATGTTCTATTATCCGTGGGTCAGCTGGACGGTCCGAAAATTTCCTATAATCCTGTAATGTTTCGGCTATCGATGTCCATAATTCTATGGTTAGAAAATAATAATTAGCGACTGAGTGCGCCGAGACGTAAAATTGTTTTGGACATGGGCCATTTATATCCCGCAGCCAGCAGCTGGTATTAAACATTTTAAAACACATTTCAGACGGTACGGTGTTAATTTTCGAACCAGTGAAATTTTGGTTAATATTTTGTGGACCATATTTACGGTGACAATACCTACGGATGAAGCCAGACAAGACTTTTTGGGCAAAATGAAAATTTCCGGCCGGCTTGTTTATTCGTCCGGCTTTTTGGCGACCTAAACTAACCAAATTTTTTACATTTGCTATAGGTAACATTTTTCCCAATTTTTTTTTAAATTTTCGCTTTAATTTTTTTTCCATTTTACCAAGAATTTTCTTATACGTTGTAATTTTTTTTGAAAATATTTAATTTTTCGAAATTTTTATCTACGGGCAATTTTTTAAAATTTTTTACAAGTTTTTATTTAACTTTTTTTTGTTCTGTTTTTTATAAAATTTAAAAAAAATGCGCTTGTTAATTTTTCAGTTTCATTTTTCATGGGCGCACCCAGGGGTTGGGAGGCTTGGATTCGGTGGCGGGGGGGGGGGGGCTTTAGATAACAGCATGTCAGAGCGCTGCTGCGGCCAATACACAATAAAGGTAAGGGTTTACAGGTTGGAAAATAACTTGACAAAACGCACTGAATTCAAATTTAAAAAAATCTTAAAAATGTACTTAGACTCCTTTAAGTGAGATGACATACGGGAAATTTCTGTACTTCAGTTGTTCACGAACAGATAGCGCTGTAAATTTAGTGGCCTTACTCTCCATTGCTATAAAAAAAACGTCTCGCCATCTATTTGAAAATTCCCGAACTACTAGTAACAACTTGGCGTCCGCGCAGCATAAAGCTAAAACCCGGTTCCCACCTACGACTTTCTCGTGCGTGCTCGCGCACGCGTCACCAAGGCCAACACAAAAATAGAGGCCACGACCCTGAAAAAATCAGCTGTTCTCCCGGGGCTGAATTTTACATTGGGTTTTATGGGACGTCAGACGTTTTTTATGATATTTTCAAAATGGCACTACAGATTTCCGCAAAATTTCAGTGAAATATTCTCAGACACCATCCCGATATTCCACCAAAGGTTTGTAAGAAAGCAACATGATTAAAAGGTTAAAATCTTCAAGATTTAGCATTCCTTATTTTGAATTCAAATTACCCGCCATGTACCACATGCCAACTGTTATATTTGACATGTATTTCACTTTGTCATCTGTGATTGTCACATTCGCGTCTGCTTTAAACTTAATTTTTGTGTGAGCTAATGAAGCGGCTATGAAAAATTAAGGATTACTATACATTTAAAAAAAATTGTTCTGCCAGAATAAAGTAAAAACAATCTCAAAAACGGCTTTATTTTTAAAAAAATCAAATATACATGAACCGTCATTCCAACTTCAATATTTTAAAGACAATCAGCTGTGTCGTAACGTTACCATCAAACAAAAAATCAGCCCCGGATGTGACGTCAACAAAGTGGAGGATCGTGGCCCGTCCGTTTTGATAGCCCTGGCGTCACATGACTGTCATAATATTTCATATTGAGATCATGTGACGCCTGAGCACCCACGAGAAAGTCGTAGATGGGAACCGGGTGCAAGCTAAGAGAAACAGACAGGCAACAACCCTGACCAAAAGCACCCGATTAATATAAAGCCCATCACATACAAAAATGCATAGCGCGTAGCATGGCGCATAGAAGTTCAACCTTATGAACTTTTCTTATGCAAAACCAATATGGCCGCTGCTATTTGATCGCTGATTGGTTGAAAGCCCCATGCTACGCGTTATGCGGACTATGTGAGTTTGTGTGTGATGGGCTTAAGAGTTTGTTTCCGTGTGCGGACAGGCTTGGAGACGTCTAAGTCGGAGCGGGCTTATTTTTTCGGAGGAGGCGACTAATTTCAGGAAGGGCGACTAAATTAGGGGGGTTTAGGCCCCCTCTGGACCCCTCCTAACGTGGCGGCTGCCTCGCCCAGTTTGGGACCCCAGTCCGGGTAGCGTATTTACGTTTCCGTGCTCATTTCACGTCGGCGCGGTTTTGAAATAGACACGGAATCGTTACAATATATTTGGGTTCAAATACGTGTTGATTTTAAGACTTTTGATCTCGAAATGAGCACGGATCTGTAAGAGAACATCGCTCATTAAACTATTACAAAAGCGTATTCAACTGTCAGGTTAAAACGCTAACATAACGAAAGCTAATCAATCAAATCTAACCGAACCGAAACAAAGCAAACTGAACCAATAATTTTTTTCAAAAAAAAATTTCCTGACTTCCTACCCGGGATCCTAGAGGATGTGAATCCGAACCGAAACGAACCGAATTGGCCCAAACCGAACCGAATCGAACCAAAGCAAACTGAACCAACAATTAAAAAAAAACTTTTCTGACTTCTTTCCCGGGATCCTAGAGGGTGTGAATGAATAGTGTTGTAGTTTAGTTTGGTTAGGTTAGGTTTGGTTCGGTTTAGATAGGATCGGTTCGGTTAGGATTCACATCCTCTAGGATCCCGGGAAGGAACTCAGGAAAGTTTTTTTTTTGAAAAAAATTATTGGTTCAGTTTGCTTTGGTTCGGTTCGGTTAGATTTGATTGATTAGCTTTCATTAGGTTAGGTTTTTGAAACTTTCTATTTTCATGTGGTTAGAAATCAAGTGAAAATCATTTAAATCATTAAAATTTATTAATAACAGAACAACATCTGTCGTCGTAGACAATGAACACTGAAACTGAACTTTGCAGGTATAGTTAATGGAAGAGTGTTCTTCAAACTTCAAAGAATTTAAAAATCTTGAGTAATATTAATACAAATACTTTTAAACTGCTCCATAATTTTCATATTAACAACCATATAACCTCAAAATCAAACTAATAAACAACGTGAATCCAATTTAAGTTTCAAATGTGCACTAATAAGTAAACCCCTGCGCTGCGTAATTTAATACAAATCCGTGCCTTGTTCGAGCCTCGGTGCCTTAAAATCAACACGCATTTGTAACCAAATATGTTGCAACATTTCCGTGTCTATTTCAAAACAGCGCTGCCGTGAGATCAGCACGGAAACGTAAATACGCGTCCGGGTATTTTTTAACCGGTACTTTTGTTCATTAGAACCTACCGACTAAGGGAGTGTTTACGTGTACCCTATTATAGGACTTGTATCTTTTTATTGTAATTTTTAATATTTTTTGGGGATATTTATTTTTAGATATTTCATTATTTTGGATTGTAACTACTTTTGCCTAAAATGTGTATACTTCGAGTCAAATTTACAACGTCGAGACGGTGGAGCAGCCATACTGGCGCCTCTATTCCAGATTCCAGATTTTCCGGCATCTTAAATTCGAAACGTTATCTCTGAATTATCAACTTTTTGTTCAAAGTTTTGCCTATAGGTCGATCTGAGGTCTTCTAATGTTTAGTAAATTCTATGATTGTCCTTCTTGCAAACTTCTTAGAATGAGCTGGTTCTGCCAGGGCTATCAAAATGGACGGGCCACGATCCTCCACTTTGTTGACGTCACATCCGGGGCTGATTTTTTTTTTTATGGTCACGTTACGACACAGCTGATTGTCTTTAAAATGTTGAAGTTGGAATGACGGTTCATGGATATTTGATTTTTTGTTAAATAAAGCCGTTTTTGAGATTATTTTTACTTTATTCTGGCAGAACAATTTTTTTTAAATGTATAGTAAGCCCTAATTTTTCATAGCCGCTTCATTAGCTCACACAAAAATTAAGTTTAAAGCAGAAGCGAATGTGACAATCACATATGACAAAGTCAAATACATGTCAAATATAACAGTTGGCATGTGGTACATGGCGGGTAATTTGAATTCAAAATAAGGAATGCTAAATCTTGAAGATTTTAACCTATTAATCATGTTGCTTCCTTACAAACCTTTGGTGGAATATCGGTATGGTGTCTGAGAATATTTCACTGAAAATTTGCGGAAATCTGTAGTGCCATTTTGAAAATATCATAAAAAAACGTCTGACCTCCCATAAGACCCAATGTAAAATTCAGCCCCGGAAGAACAGCTGATTTTTTCAGGGTCGTGGCCTCTATTTTTGTGTTGGCCTTGGTTCTGCCAAAGCTTTTCCAGTTTTGAATAGAATAGAATCCCAGGTAGCAAGGTCACGTTTTTTAAACGTCAAAAACAGGTCATTTTTAATGACCATTGACGTGTAAATGACCCTTAAATGACGTTCAAAAGACATACCCAAATTGACGTAATTTTTAGACGTTTTAAAGACGTCAGCAATATGACGTATTTGGGACCAAATCAGAACATCAGACACACACACAGATACAAACCTATTTATGACTTTTTTTAAACTCGTCTGAATATATCAAATATTCCCTGCAGTTGAGAACACTGAAGGAAACTTAGACACAGAAGGTGACACTTCTGTGACTTAGACCTGGAAGTACTGGAACAGGTACAGCGGTGTTCTGTGAGATACAGATCAAAATAGACCTAACCTCGAAGTTTGTCTTGATTTAATATTTAATTTATTTTACATACGTACCCCCACATTCCGTATAAATCCGGTCAAGTACTGACTGGGGCACCATCTATGTAAGTATGAGTGTATGTCCCTTGGACAAAGTGTGCAGTGTGGGTGGTAACCAATATATGACGTTTTTCAGACGTCAAAAACTACACTACGAAAAGACGTCAAATAACTGACGCCTTAAAGACAACATTTTTTGGTAGATGACCTGCTGGTCATCCAAGTGACCACTTTTCGACGAAAAAAAGACGTCATTTGATGACTTCTTGCTACCTGGGATAGAATAGAATCATTTATTTTCCCAAAGACAAATTACAATTGTGTGAGAATAGTCAGTCAGTGCTGGAAGACATTCTCCATCCTGGCAGTGTTCCGTAGATGTTAGGTAAATCTTTTTTTCTACTTCATTATTCAAGCCTGGCCACTCAAAAGGATTGAAATGAAAGAAATCAGTCAGTATTCAAGTCTTAAAAAGAGAGAAAAATGTTTATTTTTTTTGGAAAGTCATGGAAAAAAATGCCTGTCAGCTTATAAAAATCTTTTTATGAGAAAAACTTTTCCAAAGGCCAAAACACCGCGTGTAGACCGTGCGACAGACATGGATTGTCGATACTAGACTAGATCACTGTATCAGGACTTAATATAGCAGTAAAAATACTGAGACTGATATGAAATTTAAGCTTCCAACCAGTTCGGTTCGGTTCGGTTCGGTTGGTGACGTTATAAATTTGAAGGGGACAGAAATCATACCTAGTTTACATACTTTCTATTCTAATGGCAAATATGAAAATTTAATTGTTTTTAAATATTGTACGCTAATGCTATCATAATTAGAAACTTCCGCCATTGTCGTAAATACCAAATCGTTAAAATCAAAACAAACCGCCAGCGCCCGACCGATAATGCCAAATTAGTGGTGTGCAAATACTATCAACTCGATACTTTAATATCTGATGCATGGGCGGATTTGAAGTAATCGAATATCCTTCGTCGCCAATTACTCGTTACTCGAATCCCGAATGGGACCGAAGCCGAAGTGTTACTTTCGTATCAATTGTATCGGCATCGGCCGTATAAGTAACGAGTTTGGAGTACTTGTAATCATTTGGACCGATATTTATATATTGGATTCAGCGGCGTAGCGTGGGGGGGGCGCGGGGGGTTCGTCGCCCCCCCCGCCCCGAGGGTAGTGGCGCCCCATAGGTGGGAGAGGCGCCCTTGTGTCGTATCGGGCGCCCCCTCATACATGATGACCTTGTTTTTTTTTTAGGTGCAAGATTTCGTCAGACGCGCCCTTGTGACTTATCAGCCGGCCCCTGACATATGAGGACCTTTTTTTTTTTTTTGGAGACGGCGCGGTTCAAATTTCTACGGCGCGGTTCTTTTTTTTTGGTCGCAAGATTTGTGAGAGGCGCCTTTTTTAGCTGTCGCCCCCCCCGCCCTTTCGGGCACGCTACGCCGCTGATTGGATTTGCCGATAATATAATATAAATAATAATAAAATCTAATACTCGAATAGGAAGTATCAGTATCTACTCAATACTTGGAAAAGTAATCGTTGCACATCACTATGCCAAATTGTCTAAGTGCACTAATTAAAAGTGTCCTTGAGCTCCTCTAACATGCAACGCGAACCATGGGTGCGGCGGGCGTCACGGGGGTGCGGGCGGCATCGAGGCTAGTTTTTGCACAGATTTTGTCCTAGGCACTGCCGCAGGAAGGTTAAGATTCTATCTACTGTAAAATTCTATTGGGACATGTCGTCCTCTCTTTCTATATTTCGTAATTAGAATGCGACACAACATCTACGGAGCAAATAAAAGTGAATAATTAGATTCGAACTAACTATATAGCGTATCCGCCAGGATGCACCGCAGGTGGTTTGAACACGAATACAAACACATACATACCGGGTATTAATTTGTAGGTAATATTCCAGTCTTTAGTGAATTCCGTTTGGGGTAATTATTAATTAAATTTTAGTATTTTTTTAAGTAAAATTTAGGAGTGCACGTGCAGATGTGCACTTATGGAGAAACCGAAACTGACCTGAACAATTTTATTTTAGCATTTTACAAACAAGCAGCTACTTGGTGTACTTTTTAGTTTATTTGTTTATAGATAAAGAAGGGCGAATCTTCTTTTATATGCGCAAAGTGCTCGGATTAGTACCAGTTTCAGACTCATCATAGCTTCGTAGAGCAACCTTAAAAAGTCCACAGAATTTTAAACAGTCTATTAACCTACTAAGTATATGTCTATTTTTTGTAACATTTTCATTATGTTCGGTAAGGTTTTGCCTATAGGCACTATTCAATTGGCACCTAATATCAGTCTTGTCTAGCATAGAAAATTCTATGTGGTTATTTAAATAAGTAGCACTTACTTTTTGTATTGATATCACACATTCCTTTTCCCACTCATGCAGGATCACTTCGTGGATTGCTCGTAATAAGACAAATAAAGTAAAAAAAAGCATTTCGTTTTTCACAACCATACAACCAGTTTTCAGCATCGTATAATTTTTTATTACTTGCACTAAAATTTTGGTTAGTTTTTAGGATTTTTAGGTCCGGTCTATGTGGCCCTAAAGATTTTATCTGTAATCGAAGTTGATATGTCAACGTATTTAAATTTGCACAATTAATTATATAATCGACGGTATTTATTTCCATTTTAAAATCAAACAAAAACAAACAATGGACACGCGAACGGCAAGGCTTTTAACTACTGCCTACCTCAAATCAAAACAAGCTCATACGTCTCCACTAAGGATAGAACCGACAACGCGTAGAAAGGGCAACGAACGTTTTCGCACAATGAACATGGCCGACGTCACCTAAAACAAACATTCCTCCCGCCCCCGCGCTTAAACACCCGCCCGTAAACCGGGAAAAAACTGGTGAAATTGAAATTTTGTCCCGCGCGGTGCTGCCGGCTTGAAATTATTTACGCTAAAAAAGTTTACCCAATTAATCGCATGTCGTAAGAAAAGATTTAACTTTTTTTAAATAAATCAATTAAAAATACTGTTTGTTGTCTAGTTTTGGGAGGGCACTGCCCCATTGCCCTCCCTATAGCAGCCGCCACTGCCAGAGAGGGCAAAATGGAGGGCTCTGATCAAGCGCGGATCTGGATCAAAATCTAGGGGGGGTCTAGTCGACGAAATTTTTTTTTGTAATTTAATTTTTTTTTCTAGGGGGTAATTCTAAGGACACTCATCGTAAAGGCAAGCATTGTGGGAAGCGAAGCTAACGTGAGGCTTTCTATTTTTTGGTTATTATTTTTGACATGTTTTCCTCAGTTTCGCATTGGTTCTGTTTTATTTTGAAGATGTTGTTTTACACAGTATGAAGGTACCTAAACTATATATATTTATGTAATTAAAATTAAAAAGCTATGCTGCAAACTATCTTGAAACTGTATCATTATTAAATAGATCTTTAGACTGTGTTAAAACCACATTTTTAAAATAACAACGAGCCGCCAATGCGAAACCGAGGAAAACATGTCAAAAATTATAACCAAAAAATAGAAAATCAGAGTTAGGCTTCGCTACCTGTAAAGCTTGCTTGACGATGAGTGACCTTAGGTAATTCTCCTGTTTTCCCTTATTTTATTAGGGAAAAGTGTATTTTTTTTCTAGGGGGGTAATTACCCCGTTACCCCCCTCAAATCCGCGCCTGGCTCTGGTTAATCAGGTTAAACCTTACCAGGGGGTTGTAATGCTAATAATTATTGGGAAGTGAATGTATCGGTAAAATCGTTAGTCGAATACTTTGTGATTATGAGGTCACGCAACGGATGTATACGAGTTTATACGGAAAACCTAAGAAATAACCCCTCATTTATACTCAAAAATTAAATGTTGAGGGTAAAATATGAGCTAAGAAACAGGCTAACTAGGTTGTTACTCCGGTAAACGAAACATTGACTGAATTACTCGTTTTGAGTGATGTAATTTCCATGGAATATTTCCATGGAAATGAAAATATTGGCAAGAACGTGTCTCGGAAATATTGGAAATATTGGGAATATTGGAAATATTTAAAAAAATATTATCCTATTTTGTAACCTTTGGGAGCGTTCTTAAATTACGCAACGCGAAAATTCAGGATTTTTGACCCCCACCCCCCCTCTTAACGAATTTTCAAGAAAAAACACATTAAAATAACAAGGTGTGTAAGCAAGGCCAAAACCCCCCTTCCGAGCGTTACATAATTTAAGCAAGCCCTTATAAGCATTAAACTTGCTATAAAACAATTTTTATTTCTGATACTATTAAAGATTTTGAGGAAGTAGACTGGCAAGACGATGTTATTGAGTGTGATGCTGATGACAGCGATAAATATATATGCCTCTTGCTCAATAAGAGAATAGTGTAGTGTGTCAAGAATGAGATTTTTGTTGTACAAATTTAACCTTATTTCTGTATATTTGTTTGAAGAATAACTCCTGATTTTTATTCATGTGTAAGCCTTCTGTGTTTTACGGTGTTTTGTTAGGATTTTATAAATTAATATTCCCTTTTTTCTCATTTTTTTAATATTTCCAATATTTCCATATATTTCCAATGTTTTAGGAAATATTTCCGGAAATATTTCCGAAAATATATTTCTGGAAATTTTACAACACTACTCGTTTTACTTTATTGTAGAGCTCAAATATTAGGGTGTCTTTAATCAGCACGTAAACGTTAATTTCGTTATGCTTGTGGTAAAATTAGTGGTGAATAACAATAACTTTTTTTTATAAAAAACGCCCTTTTTGGCACACTTTGTCGTTAATCAACTGACATTTCATGTTAAACAAACCTCAAAATTCCTGTGCTTTTTTTCACAAAACAGTAGAAAATCATTTCACAAGAAAAATAATTTTAAACAAAGATATGAATTTGTATTACTATACAAGTTTTGGTTGGTTGAAATGTCACTGTAAAAGAACCATAATAACTCATATAAAGTTAGCACACCCGCCTAAAATTGAGTGATCCATCCCCAATCGACCAAGGGTAGTCTTAAATTTTTTTGATTAATTTTAATTTTTTTTTGAATTTTTTAATATTTAAAAAACTGCAATATTTTTTTTAGTTCTTGAGATACAAAGCTTATTGAAACAACAGTTAAACTACACACAAAGAGAAAACTGCATAAGTCTATCCTTTACAAGTACCGCACGTTGGTTCGCGAGAAAGACAAACTTATGCTAACTTAATAGTGTGCTTGTTATTGCTATTTCTTAATGTGTGCTTCATGAAAGTAAAGTAACCTTGGGTATTGGAGTATTATGTATACAGTGAAACCTCCTATAAACGGACACTCACGGTTCCGTCGATTTTGTCCGCTTATTGGAGGTGACCGCTTATAAGAAGGAACTGCGAAATTTAATTTATATTTATTAAGAATTTCCGCTGCTTGAGTTTTTCCGATATTAAATTTTTCAGCGATCTTTCGCGCTGAAAGATGTTCCTTCTCCGAAACGGTAACAACTTTCATTTTTTTTTACGGAAACTAAGAAGTTTTTTACTAGGCGCCGTTTCAAAAAGATCCCGTCCCGTTGTCAGAGGTTCGCGTCCGGTCAAGGGAGGTTTCAGACTTTTTTATCCAAAAAAAATTGTCCGCGTCCGGTTATTAGAGTGTCCGGTTATAGGAGTGAATTTTACAGGTAATGAAATAGGGAAAAGCATGGTTCCAACAAATTTGTCCGGTTAAAGGGAGTGTCCGCTTATTAGAGGTGTCCGCGAGGTTTCACTGTAAATGGAAATATTTCCGTTGGAAATATTTCAATTAAAATGGAAATATAGGAAATTTCCGAACGTGTCTCGGAAATATTGGGAATATTGTAAATATTGGGAATATTGGAAATATTTACAAAAATATTATCTTTCCTATTTTGTTACCTTTAAATTACGCAACGCGAAAATTCAGCCTACCCCCCCTCTTAAGGAATTTTCAAGAAAAAACACATTAAAATAGCATTGAGTGTAAGCAAGGCTAAAACCCCCCTCCCGAGCGTTACATAATTTAAGCAAGCCCTTATAAGCATTAAACTTGCTATAAAACAATTTTTATCTCTGATACTATTAAAGATTTTGAGGAAGTAGACTGGCAAGATGATGTTATTGAGTGTGATGCTGATGACAGCGATAAATATATATGCCTCTTGCTCAACAAGAGAATAGTGTAGTGTGTCAAGAATGAGATTTTTGTTGTACAAATTTAACTTTATTTCTGTATATTTGTTTGAAGAATAACTCCTGATTTGTGTTCAAGCCTTCTGCGTTTTACGGTGTTTTGTTAGGATTTTATAAATTAATATACCCTTTTTTCTTATTTTTTTAATATTTCCAATATTTCCATATATTTCCAATGTTTCAGAAAATATTTCCGAAAATATATTTCTGGAAATTTTACAACACTAGTCGTTTTACTTTATTGTAGAGCTCAAATATTAGGGTGTTTTTATTCAGCGCATTTAAACGTTAATTTCGTTATGGTTGTGGTAAAAAAAACGCCCTTTTTGGCACACTTTGTCGTTAATCAACTGACATTTCATATTAAACAAACTTCAAAATTCCTGTGCTTTTTTTCACAAAACAGTAGAAAATCATTTCACAAGAAAAATAATTTTAAACAAAGATATGAATTTGTATTACTATACAAGTTTTGGTTGGTTGAAATGTCACTGTAAAAAAACCATAATAACTCATATAAAGTTGGCACACCCGCCTAAAATTAAGTGATCCATCCCCAATCGACCAAGGGTAAGGGTAGTCTTAAATTTGCTTGATCAATTTGTATTTTTTTTTATAATTTTTTATTATTTAAAACACTGCAATATTTTTTTTAGTTCTTGAGATACAAAGCTTATTGAAACAACAGTTAAACTACACACAAAGAGAAAACTGCATAAGTCTTTCCTTTACAAGTACCGCACGTTGGTCCGCGAGAAAGACAAACTTATGCTAACTTAATAGTGTGCTTGTTCTTACTTTTTCTTAATGTGTGCTTCATGAAAGTAAAGTAACCTTGGGTATTGGAGTATTATATATACAGTGAAACCTCCTATAAGCGGACACTCACGATTCCGTCGATTTTGTCCGCTTATTGGAGGTGACCGCTTATGAGAAGGAACAGCGAAATTTTAATTTATATTTATTAAGAATTTCCGCTGCTTGAGTTTTTCCGATATTAAATTTTTCAGCGATCTTTCGCGCTGAAAGATGTTCCTTCTCCGGAACGGTAACAACTTTAATTTTTTTACGAAAACTAAGAAGTTTTTTACTAGGCGCCGTTTCATAAAGATCTATTACTACCCAACTGAACAATAAAAATAAAACACAGGAGTCCCGCCAAATAAAATATGTTGTAACGACGACAGAAGTATTTAGTCTCCGCATTAAAACGGAAAGAGGTAATTCCCCGGCTGCAGAGTGCGTTGTTGCCAACATAATACAGAATATCTATGCCCATGTCGTGCAGCGTTCCGTCCCGTTATCAGAGGTTCGCGTCCGGTTAAGGGACGTTTCAGACATTTTTATCCAAAAAAAATTGTCCGCGTCCAGTTATAGGAGTGAATTTTAAATGTAAAGTAATAGGGAAAAGCCTGGTTCTAACAAATTTGTCCTAAATGGAGTGTCCGCTTAATAGACGTGTCCGCAGGGAGAGGTTTCACTGTATATGTCAAAAAACTCCTTATTTGAACTTTAATCTTTAAGATATCTGGGAAGGGTGACTATTATCTGCAAACGCGTATAAAACATACTCGAGAATAACAAAAAAACCTCAAGTCTATCAAAAAATATTGGGGTAATCGTTTTATTCCCTTTCCCCCAGTGGCGGATCTAGGTCCTGAAAATTAGGGGGGGGGTCTAAAAATAAAACGTTGCGTGTTGAACGAAGCATCAGACAGTGGCGTCTCCTGACTTTCGCAATAGATGACGCAGTATTTCTCTCCCCCTATTTTTTATAGTCACATATAAAAAATAAAAATATAACAATATACTAATAATGTTAATACCTATTCTATAAAGAACTTACCTAAATTCAGTAAACTTAGCGAAATCGGGTAGGTAGTAGGTTTACGATGATTCAATTTCAATTTAATTTAAATTTTACTGCTTGAATGTGAGGCAATTCGTCTATTCTTCTTTAAAATGTCGAACGTCACACTTTGTCTTTAACCTTTTGGCAATTTTATTTACGTTTAATAAAGGTAAGGCTTTTAGGAGTGCAAAAAGTCTTTTTTGTCATCGTTGTTCCACCTCGACAACGGTTTTTCCAGTACAAAACACACTGCATCGTACACAGAGAACATTATGCAAAATAATTAAAATAAAAACCGAATCAGAAACGAATGTAAACAATACGCCGACACACAGATTACCAGGAAACCCAGGCGACCCAGCCGTTTACTGTGACCGGACACTATTTCAATAATGGACGCAGGTTAAACACCTGAGTCTTTGCCCTGCGAAAGCATGCGACGTGCTTGTCTGTACGCTGGGCGCGCATTCTCTCGATATGTTTTGTTGCCTGCTAACTAAAAAATATAGAAAGAGAGTACAGAATCCGCAGCGGGGAACGCTCACGGTTTTTTATCGGTTAATAGGTAATAAGGTGACCAACCGCTCTTTCGGGTTTGATGACGCGGCACGACTCCGATTTTTAATTGTTTGTCCTCTCTTAGATTCTTAGATCATTATATTTAGCAGCGCTAGCTCTGGAAAATTGGAAGAAACTATTTTAATAACTCGGGGCCGGGTCCCCCCAGGCGCCCCCATAGATCCGCCTTTGCTTCCCCCCATATTAAGTCCAGTCACGTTTGCCTGACGGGGTGAGTCTCAACTTTGCCCCAAAACACGACACTATCTTTCGCTATATGTCTTGCGACTGGCGTGTATAGATTGGAAACTAATGGATATTGTCTTTTAACTGAATGGAGGGTATTTTTCATTTCCTTACTTACATGTCTGAATTTTGAATTTAAATAAAAATACATTGCGTGTGTCTGACGAGTTATGTACAGGGTGTCTCATTATATTTTTTCCCACCCTTTTAGACCATTAATAATTGATAACGGAATATAAAAGAAATTGTGTTCGAATTCGCGAAATTTTTACTTTTTAATTGCATCTTGACTTTATTCCTGATGCTTACCGTATTTGAAAGGCGCTCAAATTTATAGATTAGGTTTGGAACATATTTTCCAAAAATACCCGATATGCCGTAGTTTAGAGCCATAGTTTCTGAGAAATATAAAAAATATATAAATATAGCTGAAAAATCAATATTAAAAAATTAATGTTAAAATTTTGTTTTTTTAATTTTGACATTGTTTCTTAATTTTATTTAGTTTTTACTAAAATCAGTGGCGGATCCAGGGGGGGGGCACTAGGGGGCACTTGCCCCCCCCCCCCCCCCCCCCCCGAGAAGCACCTCTGGATCCGCCCTTGTATTGACAATAAATGCACAATTTACACCTCTGTGAACGGTATTTCATCGTATAATCCATAAATTCGAAATATGGATATGAAACGTCACCAATTTATGACGTATTTATTGAACCACACTGTTTTGAAACATATAGCACGAGAAATTGCCTCCTGTATGACATAATATAAAAGGATTGTCATTTTTAAAAATAACATTTTTTAAGCAGTGCATTCAGCAAATCAAAATAATTCAATTGACTTTCAGTTAACTTCAATTAAAAAAATCACAGGAGCTCATGCAAATTTTGCAAAGATTATCAGTTGACAACAATTCTTTTTATAAACTTTTGTTCTTTTTTATTAGTTTGCCTTATGAAAAATAAGGTCACTAGATCACAAATTACAAATACACGTATTGGCAAACTTCAGACTTGTTAAGAAATAACGCAAGAAAATACTCTGCCAATCTATGGGCACATAAGCTCACACTGGGTACTATAGTTTTAGTGTATCTACTTGAAAGCTAATATAACTAAAAACTGAAGTATATTTTATTGAACTCCAGACTCAATTACCTTTCGTTTGATACCACACAAGCCATGTTTTGACTTAAACTCTAATTTTTCAAATCTACCACCACCCTTTTTTTAAAAACTAAAATGTATTTTTTTTTAACTCCAGACTCAATTAACTTTCGTTTGATATCACACACGCCAAATTTTCACTTAAACTCCAATTTTTGAAATATACCCCCACCCTTTTTTTAAAATAAATTAAAATGTATTTTGTTTAACTTTAGACTCAATTACCTTTCGTTTGATATCACACACGCCATATTTCCCCATACTCTAATTTTTGAAATCTACCCCCACCCTTTTATTTGGTTTGTGTTCGGTGGATTTTGTTCATTTTTAAATGCGACCATCTCGGCCCAAAACCCAGCCTAGGTACCAAATTTCATTAAAATCGGCCAAGCGGTTTTTGAGTTATGCGCGTTGGTCGTTACAGACAGACAGACAGACAGACATACAGACAGACAGACAGACAGACGGCGCAACAAAAAAATTTCAAAATCATCTGAAACGCAAAGATATATAAAAAAATTTGAAATCGGAGCAACTTTTTTTTTCTCGAAAAAATTAGGATCACCATAGCTCACACTACTATAGTATAGTAGTAGTGTGAGCTAATACAAAGAATATACAGAAATAAATGGTTTATTTCAAAAGGAAATAACATATATATGTAATTTCTCAAAAACTAATAGTGACATATGAAATTCAATTAAATTGATGATTTCTGACCCTGATTTCTGATAATATCAAACAGAAAGACGATCAATGGAACAAATGTATTGTAAACTGGAGACCTCCGGAACAGTGGCGTAGCGTGGGAGGATGGCGAAGGGGGGGGGGGTGTTGTCCCTCCTTGCCCCAATAGTACTGGCGCCCAGCGGCGTAGCGTGCCTGAAGGGGCGGGGGGGGGGGGGGGGGCCGACAGCTAAAACGGGCACCCATCAAAAATCTTGCGACCCTTTGCCGCCCGCTCAGTTTGCCGTTGCCGGCCCTGCTACTTAATACAGCTGAGGGCGCTTCGAGCATCCGTGGGGCGCCAGTACCCTCGGGGCGGGGGGGGGGGCGACACACCCCTCGCGCCACCCCCACGCTACGTCACTGCTGGCGCCCCATGGTTGCCCTACGCGCCCTAAAGCCCGGTGCCCACCTACGACTTTCTCGTGCGGGCCCGCGCACGTGTCACATGACTTTGATAACATTTCATATTGAGATCATGTGACGCGTAAGCGGGCACCCACGAGAAAGTCGTAGGTGGGAATCAGGTGTAAGCTTTATTAAGTAGCAGGGCCGCAACGGTAACGGCAAATTGAGAGGGCGGCAAAGCTGTCGCGAGGAAACTAAAGACATGATGACCTTTTTTTTTCTGGCGCAAGATTGTAAAGTACGGACATGATGACCTTTTGTTTTTTTTTTGGTCGCACGATTTTTGATGGGTGCCCTTTTGATCTGTCGACCTCCCCGCCCCTTGAGGCACGCTACGTCGCGGCTCCGGAAAATAAAAGAAGTAGGGGAGGCCCCAAATGAGATGAGCGGACGATTTGAAGAAACATGCTGGAACTAGATGGATGAACACGGCGACAGACAGGGAGGAGTGGAAGATATTGGAGGAGGCCTATGTTCAACGTTGGATCGAAGAAGGCTTAATAGATAGAAAGATAGATGGGTGATTTCTAAATAAAAAAATTGTGTGTGTTTAAGACCACACGGCAAAAGTGTAAACTTCAACAAGGCGAAATTAATAATACTGGCCCATAATATATTCTGCAAAGCGGACCGAACCGAACTCTTCTGTGTACTGGCTCAGAAGAGTTCACAGAAGAGTTCGGTTCGGTCCGCTTTGCAGACAGGTCAATATGTTATGGAAGGGTTCTTCTGTGGTACTGACTCGAGCCGATTTAACCCAAATGAGCGTTACATAGCCGAGCCTGACGGCTCAGTTCAATTCACTACCCACAAAAACTGCTAAACGCGCCTAAAGAAGTACACTTCAAAAACCTATAACCATATTAATAAGATAGTTAGCAGAGGCACAGACCGAGGGTGGTAAAAAAGTTATAGGCCTCCTCGCAAAATGCACACGTTTCAGAAACCCCCTGTACTTTAAAAACGGCTTGCTATATCAAACAGCGGTTTCTTTTCTTGAAAATCGAACCGTGCTAGAAACATCTGACACTCCTCAATATTGAAATTGGAACACCCTGTATTTGTGCACGATAATTCATGTAAAACCAGTAACAATAAAAATAAATAGGACAAGTAATTTTAATAAAAAATTCTATAAAATAGAATATGGCGCCAAACAACCCGATTCAGCAGTGATTGAATTAATTTTAGAGTCATTAAACCACTACACACCATTAAACGAAAGATTTTGCCGCGCTTTTTAAGGTATGTAAAAAAAATAAAAAAAGTAAACACCGAGGAACACGTGTTGTCGACTACATCACCTGATCTTGTTTCGTCATCCTACTAAAACTGCTGACTTGAATTCCGACATAATTGCCTTCTTATAAAAAAAATTAAACATCACACCCGTAACCGGTATTTTAAAACGTCGAAATTTTGTTTGATATTAGGTACCTTTTGCACGTACGCTTAGCAAACTTTATCCTGTATTATACCTTTTGCGGCCACAATTTTTATTTGGGTTATGTTTTTATCCTTTATATTTACGTTTACCTTTAAGAAAAACAAATAAGGACGAAAGTATTGGAGAAAATGAAATCCTAGAATGTATCGAAGACAATCAAAAATACAACTTTGGAAGTCTAGAAATCGAAAGTACTCAAAGATTGTATCAGAACCGATTAGATAAAAAATTAATAAACACAGAACACTCATTTGAATAGATATGTACAAACATAATAAAAAGCTTGAAGGAAGCAAGCAACGAAGTTGTTGGATACCAAGATAATAGAAATAACAGGAAGATGTGGTGGACGGAGAAAATATATGAAATGGTCAAAGTGAAGAAACGCACATACTTTAAATGGCTCAGTACTAAAGTAGTTTTGCAGTATGGAAATTCATTTCTGCAGTAAAAAACCCAACAAAACAAAAATTAAACATCCAGATCATCAAACCAGAACAATGGACAGAACACTACAAGGGACTGCTGCAGGAGACGAGACCCAAATATCTGGCAGCCTCTCCGAGTAGAGACATAGATGTACATGGAGAGGAAGTAATCATCGAAAAGAAATGATAAAGAATAGTATTAAATAGTATTAAAAAGCTTAAATCCGGAAAAGCTAGCGGACCTGGAGGAATATATGCTGAAATGCTCAAATATGGATCAGAAAAACTACTCGAAAATCTCACATATATTATCAATCAATGCATAAACGGACATCCAGTACCTGATGATTGGAAAATTGCATTCATATCCTCAATACATAAAAAGGAAACAAGCTGGATTGCAACAACTACAGAGAAATTTCAGTAACCAGTACTCTAAGTAGATTGTACGGTAGAATTCTTAGAGATCTGATAGAGAATGATTTTCACGAACAGAAAGAAGAACAGCAAAGTGGGTTTCATGCAGGTAGATCTTGTAGTGATAATGTTTTTCGTCTTAAACAAGTAATTGAGAAAAGGAGCGCCAGAAATATAGAGACTCATGTTACCTTTGTGGACCTACAAAAAGTATATGATACCGTTCCAGTAGAAAAATTACACACATATACATACATAAAAGCGATAAAAGAACTATACAAAGGGTCAAAATCTAAAATTAAAATTGAGAATCGACTTTCAAAAGAATTCTTGGTAACAAAAGGCTTAAGACAGGGATGTTATATCTCTCTCTCTCTCTTTTTAAAATATATATCGCAGTAGCTCTAAAAAACTGAAAACGTAAAGTTCACGGCATGGGAATACAACTTAACGACCGATTTACCATATACACACTACAGTTTGCTGACGACCAAGTAATTATAGCTTATAATAAAGAAGACATGGAGTATATAACGAGAAAGTTAATGGAAGAATACCAAAAGTGGGGATTAACAGTGACCGTAGACAAGACACAGTACTTATGTATTGGAAACGAATCCAATGAGTTAGAACTAGATAATGGACAAGTAATATCTCCATGCAATGAGTACTTAGGTGTCACATTTGATAAGACAGGAACAGACTGTAAAGAACTGGAAAAAAGAATAGTAAAAGCAAGAAAGGTTATTGGATGTCTTAACAGTATTTTATGGAGCAGAGAGATAAAAAATAATGGATGCAATAAAAAGATCAATGAGAATATCTAGAACAGATTGCATAAGAAATGAGATCATAAAAGAAAGAATAGGAATCGAGGGAATCATAACGGATGACATCACTAAAAGGCAACTGATATGGTACGGCCATGTACAACGGATGAACGACGAAAGATTACCAAAGCAGGTCCTAGAATGGCAACCAATAGGACGTAGAAAAAGAGGGGTCCTAAACTAGAATGGCAACAGTCAATCCAAAGATCAATGAGTCAAAAAAAATCTGACAAAAGATGATTGTCAGGATCGAAGGAGGTGGAGAATAGGCGTCGGACAACGTAGAAAAACGTTCTAAACCGACGATATATTTTTATACGACTGTCTTGTAAAAGGGGGTTTTGCGTACGGAGAACACGATCTGAAAATGGCATTTTGCGCACGCTGTGTGCAAAACGTTTTGCACACGCTTATGTCATTTTTGCGCACGCCTATGTCATTTCTGCATACGGGTCTCCCGTCATTGTGATTTTTGTTGTCACCCATCAATATAAGTTGGCTTAGTTCCGTAGCAACCGTCACTGCTCGTATGTTTTGTTGATTAGATACGTCAAAAAATTGTTGAATTTTTAAAGTTTTGTTGTAAAAATGTCGGAAATAAAAACAAGTTAAATGAATATTTGATTTTTCTTTCTTTATTAGCAGTCGTATAAAAAATATTGTAAAAAACTCGTTTGAAAACCTCTTTGCACACTCCCTCGACTTGTAGACCTCGCCTTCGGCTCGGTCTACCAAACTGTCTCGATCGTGTGCAAAGAGTCGTTTTCAAACCTTGTTGTTTAAATAACTATTACGTGTTAAAAATCCTGTTCTATGTTCTGTAGGCAAAATTAATTTAAAAGTTCCGAAAACAACTAGGGAGAGATAACTGCGCATGCCTCAAATGAAGGATAAGTGAAAAATGGGACATGCAAAAGGTTGCTATTTGAAACTTTTTAGGTGTATTTTTAAAGGAGCGTCTTTTTACGATAAAAATTCTCCAAATATAAAAAAAGGAAACTCCTTTGACTTGTTTTAAAGATATTGCCAAAAAAATTGCTAAATTGGCGGCGATTCTTTATACTTTTTCTCAAAACTTTTCAGGAAATGGAATGGGAATCAGCTGAAAAAATATAGAGCTCTTAAGAATATGACCCTGTATATTTATGTAAAATGTCAATAAAATAGACTTAGGCATTATCGAGTTATAGCGCCAACATCAGGACGGACAGAAAAGAGAGAGCGACACACGTTAAAAAAAATTGTCTTAGATCAAAGCAAATTGCTTTGAAGTAAAATGATCTGTGCTTTCCTATTGATCAAGAGAATATTTTCTTGATTTACCACAAAAAATGGTTTGCCTTTTTATTTTAATGTGAAACAAAAATTGTTTTATTATAAATTGGAACTGAATTAATCTAAGGCACCGTTTTCTCTGGAATCAAAATATTACTTATATGAAGACAATTTGCTTTGTTACAAAGTGGAGTATACTGAAACAAAACAATTAAAGAAGAAAAATAAAGTCTCATTTCAAGATTAAACGCTGCGTTGAACTAAAAAGAAATATTTTAATTCAAAACAAATTGTTTTAAGGTGAAACAATTTATTTAAGAAAAGAACGTGTTTTCATTGTATACAAAAATTTTTACCGAAAACAGGAATGAGAATTCCCACATAGCACAAAAATCACATCAACGTTAAATTAACGTGAACAAAAATAACAAAGTTTTTTTTACTTGAAAACAACATATTTATTTTGTTAAATCTACATGCTTAAACATAACCTAAAAACAAGGAGAAAGCAAGCTATTAAAATGTACTTTTTGCTAAAGTTTCTGGTGCTGTGTATATAACGTGTTTTTTACCCTCGTTATTTTCATGTGCCAAATTCACACCTGACAAGTCCTCCACAACACGTTCTAAAACGCCACTAGATTAAGACTTCTCAAACCTACTAACTTTCGGCGTCTTTTTTGGTCACGTTTTTTTAATAACATTTTTTTAACTTAAAAGAGACGCGAAAGGAAGTTATAAAAGTTCACTAGTTTAAGACTACAACACTTCAAGACAATTTAAAAGATGGCGCTCAAGGCCAGACCAAATATCTATATATCTATCTATATACATTATGTTTTTTTTAAAAGCTAAACAAGATTTTTTAACAGTAAACACTTTCACAGAATATTAATGTCTTTATCAGGTTAATAACACATGCGTCGTGATCGTGGATCAGGGATCAGTTCCTTAGCAGGTTTCTGGAGTTTAGAGGCCAAAGCACTGCCTGATAAATTTCTTCAAAGTGAAAAATCCCGACAATACGTGGCGCTGCCGCTAGTAAAATCTCAAAAATATTCGTTAGAAAAGCTATGCAAGTCGCGTTTTAAAATTCGTGTAGAAAAGGCGTGAATCTAATGTGATTTTAACGTCGATGAAAATCACGTGAAACTAACATAAAAACATTGCTGTTTTAATTTGATAATGGCGTTATTAAAACGCAGTTTTTAGCAACTGCAGAGACCAACATGTCTTGGCACAGTCACGTGGCAGATATAGCTAAAAGGGCGTCCCAAAAGCTTGGGGTGCTATTTCGTACAAGACATCTGTATACACCAAGCCAACTGCTGACACTCTACAAAGCCCAGATTCGACCAACTATGGAGTACTGCTCACATATATGGAGTGCGGCACCCAAACATACCTTAATGCTTTTGAACACCGTGCAAAAACGAGCTATCAAGCTGATCAATGACCCCGCACTTACCCGTAGCTTGGATAGTCTCGAACATCGAAGAACTGTGGGCGATCTATCTCTCTTCTACAGGTATTATCACGGAAAATGCTCTGAAGAGTTGGCACGTATGATCCCCCCGGGAGTAGCACCTACTAGGCGAACACGTCAAACAGACGGTAACCATCGATTTATTGTCAAAATAGAGGCACCAAGAACCTCATTATATCAGAATTCATATCTCTGGAGAACAGCATCGCTGTGGAATAAATTCCCTGCGACAGTTTTCCCTGCAGGTTACAACCTGAACCGTTTCAAAACCAACACACACCAACATTTCCGCGCACTTGCCGTTTCTCGAGCGTGATAGGGATCTCCTTGCGAGTGCGCATACCCGTAAAAAAAAAAAAAAAACGTTATTTTTTATAACGTTAATGAATGACCTATTAAGCTTGTTTTCATATATGAAATAAACGTTTTTTTAGCAGTTTTTAAAATCAATGTTTTTTTTATCACGCGTTTTTTTCGTGTTAAGCACGTGATTGTGCTATGTAGGTTCCTATCATAGAAACAAAAACGCCTTGATCAATAAATTTTTTAAATCGAACAAAACATTTTTGCACGAGTGCCTACAATACTTTCTTGAGAAGTAAAGTTAAAAACTAATTTTCCACTTTTAAAGTTGTTTGTTTTTGGCGGGCTTCTAGAACTTTTTAATTACAAGTTAGTTTTCGACCAGAATAGAGTTTACTTTTCGGATTTCCTTCGTTAACTCTCCAGAAATAAAGCTTTAAAGTTAAGCTTTTAAAAGTTCGTTTTCAGAAAAGCCTGTCTTTTTCAGCTTAAATATTAAAATTTATAAAAGTTCTGCAATCTTTTAAATCCGCTTACATATTTTTACGATCCTGCCATTGCGACATTACTGGATTACTGCACTTTTGAATATTTGCGTAGGATCTTGCGAATAACTTTCGGGTAATTCCACGAAAATCGCTTGAAAACGTTGCTTCCTATTGCCGTAAACGTGAAACTTTGAATCAACCCAAATTGTTATAGTTCATTCCATAATTTTTGAGATAAGTTTTTGATAGTAATCAGCTGTTACCATAAGCAAGGCCAACACAAAAATAGAGGCCACGACCCTGAAAAAATCAACTGTTCTCCCGGGGCTGAATTTTACATTGGGTCTTATGCGAGGTCAGACGTTTTTTTATGATATTTTCAAAATGGCCCTACAGATTTCCACAAAATTTCACTGAAATATTCTCAGACACCATTCCGATATTCCACCAAAGGTTTGTAAGGAAGTAACATGATTAAAAGGTTAAAATCTTCAAGATTTAGCATTCCTTATTTTGAATTCAAATTACCCGCCATGTACCGCATGCCAACTGTTATATTTGACATGCATTTGACTTTGTCATCTGTGTTTGTCATATTCGCATCTGCTTTAAACTTATTTTCGTGTGAGCTATTGAAGCGGCTATCAAAAATTAGGGCTTACTATACATTTAAAAAAAATTGTTCTGCCAGAATAAAGTAAAAACAATCTCAAAAACGGCTTTATTTAACAAATATCCATGAACCGTCATTTCAACTTCAATATTTTAAAGACAATCAGCTGTGTCGTAACGTGACCATCAAAAAAAAATCAGCCCCGGATGTGACGTCAACAAAGTGGAGGATCGTGGCCCGTCCATTTTGATAGCCCTGCCATAAGAAATAGCATAAGCCAGTGAAAAAAAATCGTCAAAACTTATTCCAAAAATAATGATATGGACTTTACTTGTTTGGTCAGATTAGGGTTGCCAACCCGTCCTGATTTCTCAGGACTTTCCTGATTTTTAGTAAAATGTCCTGCGTCCTGGCAGCACCCTTATCAGGACAGTAAATGTCCTGATTTTTTGAGCATAGGAAAACAAAATGCTTCTCGAATCTATAAAGTCTTCAATTAAATCTGATTTCAAAAATGTAACTTGATTTGTTCATATGATTATATGATAAATATACCAGAACTGGCTCACTCTAAAGAGTTCATTAAAGGACCTTGTAGAAACAGAGCCAGGAACATTATTGGACTTACAAGACAGGAGATACGTATAGTGACTGGTCTTTATACGGGTCACTGTCGACTGAGAGTGCCCATGCACAGAATGGGACTAACAGAAGAGACCGAATGTAGACTCTGTATGGAGGATGACGAAACAGTCAGACATGTACTGTGCGAATGTCCGGCTATTGCACGTTTACGTCAGAATACTTTCGGTAAACCTCAGATCGACTCAGAAGATCTGAACAGTGTCTCACCCAAACTGATAGCCGGCCTTTTTGGAGGATTAGGCATACAGTGGTGAGAAACCACTCAAAAGTGAGCCACAATAGACCCACTGGTGGTCGCAGTGGAAGGGCTGCAAGGCCCACTCACATATGAATCATCAATCATCATCATATGATTATATGAAGCGAATGTGTTCCTTTCTGCGTGGAAAGTAATGGGATTACCTACATCTATTTGTTTATGTTCGGCACTAGGCAGACTTTTAAAACTTACTATAGTTATTTACATGTCGCACCCCCACTAAAAAATAGTCACAACTCAAAAAACATTGTTTTGAGAAAATCGCTGTTAAAGAATTTAGTTCATTAGAGAGATTCATTTTTCACTTACATGACAAATTACGAGTTAACATGTTATTTTATATCAGGAATCTATAAACTCAATGTAATTGGTGCAGTACGTTTCTCAGAAAAATGATTTTTGTCGTTTTTAGTTAAAAAAAAGACAAAAACCCGATATTGTGCGCTTTTTTAGAACAAGGCATCATAACGTTGTAAATCAGGATGTCACACAGGATGGTAAATAATATAAAAAAAGAAAACAAATAAAGAAAGAAACTTTGTATTTATTTTTACAACGAGTTATAAAATGCTGAATAACAACTGGGAATGTGATTATTCTCTAATAAATTCAAAAGATTTTTTTCTTATTCTCCTTAATTCTAAGTACACTGAACAATTCGAAAAAACAGTCACAACACAAAAAAGAACAGTATTTTACTTGTTATATGGGTCAGATTTAACCAACAGTTCACACGAAACCTTCACAACTCGAAATGTGACTCTTTTCAGGATGAAACTCCACGTTCACGCTGTTATAAAGTCAAAAGTGACACTGTAAAGGAACGCATCCTCAGCTAAACTAGACAAAATAAAAGAGTCACATCGCCATTTCGCGGTGAATTGTCGAAACATAACTGTGGAGCTTTTATGGAAGAAGTTATTTCGATGATGGCGGCAGTTTTATCTCAATAAGGGCGATTTTTGAGTTGTGACTCTTTTTCAGCGGGTGTGCGATGTGTTTACAATAATTACATCAAAAAAATGATTTTTTTGTAGTGTAATTTTGTTTTAAAAACATTGGTATTTTTGGATTCTAATGAACTTTATTGTAAAAAATCATTTCAAAATTTTAAAAAGTTTTACAAACACATAAACAAATGCCATGACAAACACAGATGACAAAGTCAAATACATGTCAAATATAACAGTTGACATGCGGTACATGGCGGGTAATTTGAATATAAAATAAGGAATGCTAAATCTTGAAGATTTTAACATTTTAATCATCTTGCATCCTTACAAAAGTTTAGTGGAATATCGGGATGGTATCTGAGAATATTTTACTGAAATTTCGCGGAAATCTGTAGTGCCATTTTAAAAATATCATAATATCATAAAAAAACTTCTGACCTCTCATAAGACCCTAAAGGTGGCCATACACACAGAGGTTGATCCGCCGGTTTGGAACGGCGCGGTTTAAACTGGCGGATTTGTCTTTCAATTAGTGGACATTCCACGCGCCAGTTATAGCCGGCACAGATTTATCTGTCAGTTCAGACCGGCGGGCGAAACTTGTGGGTTCCGCGCTCACAAATATTTTAACCGGCGCAGACTTCTCTGTCGGTTTAATCGCTGTTCAGGCCAACGGCTTCTCTAATTTGGATATCTTGTTTCGTAAGATCCTCTCTTACAAATTTATTAAAAAATCATACGTGTTAATAGAGAATTATTGAAATAAAGCCAGGCTATAATGGTGCCAGGTACAATTTTGACACCTTTACATTGTAATATCAGCTGTGATCTTTTGACACACCGCCTTTGTTTCCTATATGAACCGGAATAAATAGTGCCTTCTTTTATTAATTGAAAATAAACGACGAAAGTTTTAAATTTGACTTTGATATGTCAATTTTGAAGGATCAACTGTCAGTTTTTAATGTGAATGTGTCAAAATAGTGCCTGGCACAATTATAGCCTGGCTGTATTTCAATAATTCTCTGATATCCATTCTTAAATAATTTTTAAATCGTCTGGATCATTTTCTCGTAACTCTTTTAATAGAAGGTCATGGCTAAATAGTTTCCTCTTAAGCAAATAAGTTTTAACCCACTTGGAACGTCTCTCTTTTACACCACTATGCATTATTTTCATATTAATAATCATTCTCATACACAGAGCCTGCTTATCTTTAGCACTAAACAATTTACATACGCTATGCTTAAAATACCGTGCCGCATAAAACTTTCGACTTGACGAAATTCCACAGTTTTGGTTAAACCGGCAGATAAATCTTGAGTTTTAGCCCACTAACGCGCGGTTATGTCTGCCACAGACCGATATGAAGGATCGATTCGAAAGATTTTTTTTTGTGTTAGTGGACTGCAGCAGTTTTAAACCGTTACGGACAAAACGGTCAGACTTATCTGTGCCGTTCTAAACCGACGGATCAACCTCTGTGTGTATGGCCAGCTAATGTAAAAGTCAGCCCCCCGAGAACAGCTGATTTTTTTGTTGGCCTTGGGAGTAGCAGTAATTTTTAAGGGACCTTTCCCAGTACAGATATGTTTCAGACGTATGTGTTGCCAACGCATCAGTCACAAGATTTTCTCCTATTCTTAACTTTTTCCAAACTTTCTTTAAGAAGTTATTTATATCTTACTCAAAATTTTCTATTTTCCGAACAGAAATTTAAATTGGTGGAAGTTAAATCATTACTTCAGTAAATCATGGAATTACCCTGCCTTGTAGTTTAGAGTGTTATATGTAGTAATGTTTCTAGCTATTTGATTTTACTAGTATTCCTTTACGTTTATGTATCTTGAGGTGAAATCAGATAAAACATCATTTTTTACTGAGTCGTTAAAAGTTATTTGACGAGGATTTGCGGGATTTTGTTATAAACTTCCCGTACAGTGTCAATTTATTTTTATTACCTTCCCAGCCCGCGCAGCAATGGCTAGAGAAGGTATTATTTTATAAAAAAAAATTTTTAGATAAGTTTGAAAATGTGTTATTTGGGTATATTTTGACCTATCTTAGCAATATCGTCGTGATGTCTGTCTGTGTGTGTGTCTGTTCGTAACACAATAACTAAACCGCTGAACAGATTTTCATAAAATTTTCAGGTAAAATAATGTTTCACACTATAACGAGCTGATTTTGGTCTAAATCCAGTAATGCTAATGACAGTTTTTTGACAATCAAAAAATTTCAAAAATGCTAACTTTTTCACGGAGCATCGCATCAATCAAAGGTTTTCGGAATATAGTAGACTATATATATATATATATATATATATATATATATATATATATATATATATATATATATACAGTGTGTCCACGTAAGTTGGCGGCATATGGGAAACTTTTTTATTATTAGCTTTACGAAAAAAAGTTATTCTTCATAAAAAGTTCTGCATGGTCCAAAACCTAAAATGCAACCATCAGATGTTAAATTTTTTCAGTCATATTACGAGGTTTGTCAAAAAATGTGATTCTTGCTCTAGAGTAAAGTACCTTTCTTTTTGACAATATCGAAAATTGTTATAAAGAAAAGATGTTTAGAATTAAAAATAGCTTATAAATATTCAACATTGTTTATTTACATTAAAAAAATATTTTTTTTTCTACATTTTCTCTGCGATTACGTTGGAAATTTAAGTTTGCACATGCAGAGAAAATGTAGAAAAAAATATTTTTTTAATGTAAATAAACAATGTTGAATATTTGAAAGCTATTTTTAATTCTAAACATCTTTTCTTTATAACAATTTTCGATATTGTCAAAAAGAAAGGTACTTTACTCTAGAGCAAAAATCACATTTTTTGACAAACCTCGTAATATGACGGAAAAAATTTAACATCTGATGGTTGCATTTTAGGATTTGGACCATGCAGAACTTTTTATGAAGAATAACTTTTTTTCGTAAAGCTAATAATAAAAAAGTTTCCCATATGCCGCCAACTTACGTGGACACACTGTATATGTATATAATTTGACTCCATGATTTGTAAATTTCGCAAAGAAACTATTTTTTGTAATTTTTCCCGGACGAAGATAAAGCACGATTCCTAGCTCTTGAAACACCTGAAAGCAACGCATGGCTACATGCTCTTCCGTCTGCGTCGTTAGGAAACCTTCTTGATAATAATACTTTTCGGATATCAATTGGTCTAAGGCTTGGTCTCCCTGTTTCCGGAGTACACGTCTGCATTTGCGGCGAAAATTAAGATATATATGGCTTACATGGGCTAAGCGATTAATTGTATTTAAGTGTATTTAATAGTATTTAAATGTATTTAAGTATTAAAATGTATTTAAAAGTATTTAAAAGTATTTAAAAGTATTTAAAAGTATTTAAAAGTATTTAAAAGTATTTAAAAGTATTTAAAAGTATTTAAAAGTATTTAAAAGTATTTAAAAGTATTTAAAAGTGTTTAAAAGTATTTAAAAGTATTTAAAAGTATTTAAAAGTATTTAAAAGTATTTAAAAGTATTTAAAAGTATTTAAAAGTATTTAAAAGTATTTAAAAGTATTTAAAAGTATTTAAAAGTATTTAAGAGTATTTAAAAGTATTTATTAAATACTTTTACCAAATTTGTACACCTATTTAAGGAGTGTCCCACCCCTCGGGGCTAAGCTGTAGAAAAAGTGCAAGGCGTGCACCAAGGCACAGGCAGATCAATGATATTATCAAGAGGGCTTTAGTTTCGGCTGAATGTCCTTCCATATTAGAACCTCTGGGAATATGCCGAAGTGATGGAAAACGAGCAGACGGAATGACGTTGATACCCTGGAAATATGGAAAACAATTATTATGGCATGCAACATGCACCCATACTTTAGCAAAAAGTTATTTAGACAAAACTTCGAAATCTAAAGGCGCCGCGGCAAAATTATCGGAACAAAGTAAAATCAGAAAATATTCGGAATTAATAAACAGATTTATTTTCATACCATTTGCTGTAGACACTTTAGGGCCCTTAGGTGATGAGGCAAAAAAAAATATTTTTGAAATAAGTGCAAAATTACCAGTAAAAGAATCAAAAAATTATATCATCCAAAGAATAAGCTTGGCAGTACAACGGGGAAATGCAGCATCGGTTTTAGGCACAATTAAAGAAGAACCTGGATTAGACGAAAACTTTTAGACTTATTTTTTTAAAAATTTATATGTTTTTATTATTTATTATGTATAATGTTATTTAATAATGAATTATTGTTTATTTTGCTGTAAATGGATATATTTAATTTAAATCTTAGACTACGTTTCGCTCAATAATTTGATAAAACTGTTTTCAAGGCTGATATACCATGGCTTCACTTGAATTGTGCTAATAGGCTAGCTAGGAAGGTATCAAATCCGTCGTGGATCTATTTATTACCTTCCTAGCCCGCACAGCAATGGGTAGAGAAGGTATTTTTTTCGACGAAAAAAATTTTTTTGAGATAACGCCGAAAATGTATAAGTTTTAGGACAAGCAAAACTTTTCTGCAGAAAGAACTTTTTGGATAACGTAGTATTAAAGACAGTCCCTATTTGTTAAGCAAATTTTCGCACACACTGCACAGAAAAAAAGAATTTCTTCAGTTAAGAAAACTAGTTTTCTTGAAAAAATTATCTTGACCCAAAAGCAAAAGTCTCCGAACAAAATGTTTTCTTTTCATTTAAGCAAGCCGCTTGTTTTGGGAAAAAAATTGTCTTGGTAAATTGTTTTGGTTTAAAACAAACTGCCTTTAGCGAAGAAAAAGTGGTTTTGAAGCAAGATATAAAATGTCTTACTAATATCTTCTTTTGACCGTGTATTCAGTATTCATTTTTAAAAATCAAAGAATTTCAAAAATGCTAACTTTTTCACTGAGCATCGCATCAATAAAAGGTTTTCAAAATATAGTAGACTACGTTTCGCTCAATAATTTGAAAAAACTGTTTTCAAGGCTGATATATACCATGGCTTCACTTGAATTGTGCTAATAGGCTAGCTAGGAAGGTATCAGATCCGTCGTGGATCTATTTATTACCTTCCTAGCCCGCACAGCAATGGGTACAAAAAGTATTGTTTTCCACGAAAAAAATTTTTTTCAGATAACGCCGAAAATGTATAAGTTTTAGGACAACCAAAACTTTTCTGCAGAAATAACTTTTTGGATAACTTAGTATTAAGGACAGTCCCTATTTGTTAAGCAAATTTTCGCACACACTGCACAGAAAAAAGGAAGTTCTTCAGTTGAGAAAACTAGTTTTCTTGAAAAAATTATCTTGACCCAAAAGCAAAAGTCTCCGAACAAAATGTTTTCTTTTCATTTAAGCAAGCAGCTTGTTTTGGGAAAAAAAATTGTCTTGGTAAATTGTTTTGGTTTAAAACAAACTGCCTTTAGCGAAGAAAAAGTGGTTTTGAAGCAAGATATAAAATGTCTTACTAATATCTTCTTTTGACCGTGTATTCAGTATTCATTTTTGAAAATCAAAGAATTTCAAAAATGCTAATTTTTTCACGGAGCATCGCATCAATAAAAGGTTTATGAAATATAGTATACTACGTTTCGCTCAATAATTTGAAAAAACTGTTTTCAAGGCTGATATATACCATGGCTTCACTTGAATTGTGCTAATAGGCTAGCTAGGAAGGTATCAGATCCGTCGTGGATCTATTTATTACCTTCCTAGCTCGCACAGCAATGGGTACAAAAAGTATTGTTTTCCACGAAAAAATGTTTTTTCAGATAACGCCGAAAAGGTATAAGTTTTAGGACAACGAAAACTTTTCTGCAGAAAGAACTTTTTGGATAACGTAGTATTAAAGCCCCTATTTGTTAAGCAAATTTTCGCACACACTGCACAGAAAAAAAGAAGTTCTTCAGTTAAGAAAACTAGTTTTCTTGAAAAAATTATCTTGACCCAAAAGCAAAAGTCTCCGAACAAAATGTTTTCTTGTCATCTAAGCAAGCCGCTTGTTTTGGGAAAAAAAAATAATTGTCTTGGTAAATTGTTTTGGTTTAAAACAAATTGCCTTTAGCGAAGAAAAAGTGGTTTTGAAGCAAGATATAAAATGTCTTACTTATATCTTCTTAACACAAATAAAGCTTTACTTTGCCTAAAGACTTTTAATTTTTTAACTCAAAATATCCGGCATCTCAAAACGGTTGGTATAATACTAGAAAACAAGAAGGTTGTCGCTTCCATTCAAAAGAAATCAATTTTCTTGGATAAAAGCAACTTTTATTTTCGACGGAAACCAGCAGTTTTTTTGTTAAGAAAATATCGTCTTCGTGCATAGGAAAGCAGATTTTTTCTTGGATCAAAGCAATTTGCATTGACTGAAGATATTTTTTTCTGTGTGTATGTCTAATTCTGCCGTCTTTTTTTTCTTAAAATAAGTTACTATAAAAATTTTTTACAGAATTGGAATAAAAAATAAAATAAGCGAGATTCGATTTTTTAAAAATAATCTCAGTAAGTATCGTTATTTCGAAAAGCCTAACCTATATCTTTCTTATTTGGCAAGATATTTTAATTCACGGTCCATAGAATAGACTAGAGTCCCTGTATGTTGACATATTTGGATATATTATAATATATCCAAATATGTCAACATACAGGGACTCTAGAATAGACCGGTCTTTGTCTTTATCGGTTTCACAACGTTCTACGTCTTCCGATACCCAATCTCCACTCGTTTCTGTTTGCCCATAATTCATCATCTAGGCCTCTTATTCTTATTTCACTGCCTATTCCTCCTCTCCAGCTTCTCCTTGGCCGTCCTCGTTTTCTTCGGCCACTTGGTTTCCATTGTAGTATTTGTTTAGGTAGTCTTTCATCATTCATTCTTTGTACATGTCCGTACCACACCAGTTGTTTTGTTCTTATATCATCCACTAAAGTACGTTCACCCACTGTCATAATTTCTCTTATTCTTTAATTTGTAACTCTTTCAAGCACTTTAGTGAAAAGTTAAAAAGATACAAAGTAAGTGGTATTCATTTAAATAACCACATATAATTTTCTTTGCTAGGCTAGACTGATATAAGGTGCCAATTGAATAGTGCCTATAGGCAAAACATTACCGAACATAATGAAAATGTGACAAAAATTAGACATATACTTAGTAGGTTAATAGCCTGTTTAAATTACGTCGATTTGCAGAAGGCATATGATAGTATACCACTAAATCTACTCTGGAAAGCGTTGGAAAACACAAACATAGCGTACCACTAATTAAGGCCTTCAAAGAATTATACCGCAATAGTAAGGCAAAAGTTAAAATAAAAGCAAAACTAACCAAAGGATTTCAAGTAAATAAAGGTCATAAACAAGGTTGCTGTATCTCGCTTACGCTCTTCAATATATTCTTGGAACAAGTCCTTAATAGTATGGAAGAGAAAATGTCAAAACATGGGAATTCCGTTGGACGAAACCTTGTATACTTTATGTTTCGACGATGATCAGATAGTAGTGGCTCAGGATTATCACGACCTCGAATATATGACACGAAAACTAATAGAAGAATACAATAAGTGGGGACTAGAGGTTAATCTCAGTAAGACAGAGTATATGTGTATCGGTGGAACGAAACAGGATCTATTCTTAAATACCGGGCAGCGAATTCAGTCCTGTGATGAGTATAAATACTTAGGTCTATAAATTACAGCTGACGGAACACTAGACAAAGCTATAAAAGATCGAAACGTACAAGGAAAAAAAGCAATTTATTTAACTTTATTAAATGGAATAATTTGGGACCAAAGTATATCAAAACATAACAAAAAGCTTATATATAACACCATTGTAAAAAGTATTATTACATACGGCTCAGAAGTATGGCCAATCAAGGATAGAACAGAAAAATGCTTTCCGCTACGGAGATGGACTATTGGAGAAGAGCAGCAGGGAAATCAAAAAGTAGAAAGAGTTACAAATCAAAGAATAAGAGAAATTATGACAGTGGGTGAACGTACTTTAGTGGATGATATAAGAACAAAGCAACTGGTGTGGTACGGACATGTACAAAGAATGAATGATGAAAGACTACCTAAACAAATCCTACAATGGAAACCAACTGTCCGAAGAAAACGAGGACGGCCAAGGAGAAGCTGGAGAGAAGGAATAGACAGTGAAATAAGAATAAAAGCCCTAGATGATGAATTATGGGCAAACAGAAACCAGTGGAGATTGGGTATCGGAAGACGTAGAACGTTGTGAAACCGATAAATATATATATATAAAATTCTGTGGGATTTTTGAGGTTGCTCTAGGGTGCCATAAAAAAGAAAGTAGCTGCTTGTTTGTTGTTTCGATAAGTTTTTTATCTCATTTTTCATGCAATTTAAATTTCTGCCCCCCAATTTATAACGTCAGCAGCCGCCACTGCCCGGTATACGCAGTGTTGCCAACTTTTGGAAAGCGAAAATCCGTAGCGTGAACGCGAAAAATCTGTAGAAATCCGTAAGTTCAAAGAAGACTAAAAACAAAAAAAGGTGCTTTTTTACAATTAAAAAGTTTATATTGGTTTGATTTTTTTTTTGGCAGTGACAGGAGTGCACAACTTCTTTGGCTCGGAATTCCACGAGAACGGTACGGTACCTACTGCTCCGTTCCAACGGATCCAAATAAACTTTTTTGCAGCGCCGCCAATTTTTTAAATGAATAAACCGTTATAATTAGAAGAAATAAAAAGTACGTACTTTTTTAACCTTTTTTATTTATTTAAGGTACGTACAAACACTAATATTTTCTAGTGCAACATACATAACGTAAAACATAGTTTAACTTTCGTGGCGCGGAGCGTTGTTTGACTCCCCATCAAACAACGCGCGTAGTTTACAATTCATTCTAAATAATGTTGCCACGACCGTCCGCTAGATGTCTAGAAAAATAAGGTCACTGATCCAAGCAAAACCTTTTTACAAAATGATTAAAATGTAGGAAAAAAAGTAGGACTGATAAGGAGGAATGAGGCGCGGCCGCCGTTGTGTTTCGATGTTTATCGTTTTTTAGTAAAATTGCCAAAAATCTGTAGATTTGGATCCAAAATCGGATATCGGAGATCGAAATCCAAAATCCGTAGATCTACAGATAAAGCCGTAGGGTAGGCAACACTGGGTATACGTACTGTGCAAGTCAACTTTGATCTGATTGGTGTTAAATAATTTCTAGGATAAGCAAACTCATTTGCAAAAAGAATTTTTCTGTTAATATTAAATAAAATACCCCAATTTAATTCTATGTTAGTGACACTAAAAGTGTCTTTTACCTTCTAATTAGTCATTTAACAGTTCAAAGCAACTGTCGAAAATATCGCACGTCGTCTCGTCTTCGGGTCGAGTCTCTGTGAAATTTGAAACCTTATTTTTAAAAGTCGGCTCGTGCCTCCTGTCAACATTTGAGAAATTGAAACTTTTAGGGAACATTAAACCGATTAGCTTTTCGAAAGGTAGAACATTTTTAAGGGGTCGACAGAGATATTACTTTTCTCTCAAAAGGATTCTTGAATCTTACAGGGTGTTTTTAAAGTTATTTTGAATATTTGAAAACCTCACTTTTCTTTTTTTTTTGTTTAAAGTTGCTTCTTTTAGTTTTATCATTTTACTCAGTAGATTTTCCATCTCTATAGGTACCAAAGATTATAAAATATAATATCATAACAAAAACATTTCATGTAAAAAAAGCCAAGTACGCGAAAATGGCATTCCGTAAAAAGAATTGAGATAAAAGTAAAGCCAAGTTCTCCAATACAAATATCAAAATGAAAGGTTCTTACTAGTTTGGAAATGTTTTTTTAAACTTTGCTATTACAGCCAAACTTCTTTATGTTCAATTTAGCACTGTGCCTAAGAGTCATTTACAGCCGTAATAGCCAAGTTTAGAAAAATATTTCCAAACTAGTAAGAACCTTTCATTTTGAAATTTTTATTGGGGAACTTGGCTTAACTTTTATCTCAATTCTTTTTACGGAATGCCATTTTCGCGTACTTGGCTTTTTTTACATGAAATGTTTTTGTTATGATTTCACTTCTTTTTTAAAGGAATTGGATAATATTTAATTTTTAAAGTAGTAAAATATGCGGAATATTGTTCAAAACTTTTGCAATGACTTACTTAAATTTTTGAGGTTTTTTAATTTTTTTCCATGGTTTTATCGTAGTTCCTGTCAGCCTTTCACCGCTCAGCTCTCTAGCGTTTCTGAAAGTGCACAATGTTACTTTTACATAACTTTACATGTATAGGGGAGGGAAATAAATTAAAATTGTCGTGTTTTTAAATTTTTTCCTATAGTTTGATCATAGTTCCTATCAGTCTTCCAATGCTCAGCTCTCTAGCGTTTCTGGAAGTGGGTAATGTTACTTTTACATAACTTTACATTTATAGGGGAGGAGAGTAAATGAAAATATTGGACTTTTTAAAATTTTTCCCATGGTTTTATCATAATTTCTATCAGCATTCCAATGCTCAGCTCTCTAGCGTTTCTGGAAGTGGGCAATGTTAGTTTTAGATAAATTTACATTTATAGAAGAGGGAAATAAATTAAAATGTTGGTGTCTTTAAATTTTAGCTCACACATATACTATACTATAGTAGTGTGAGCTATGGTGATCCTAATTTTTTCGAGAAAAAAAAAGTTGCTTCGATTTCAAATTTTTTTATATATCTTTGCATTTCAGATGATTTTGAAACTTTTTTGTTGCGCCGTCTGTCTGTCTGTCTGTCTGTCTGTCTGTCTGTCTGTCTGTCTGTCTGTCTGTCTGTCTGTCTGTCTGTCTGTCTGTCTGTCTGTCTGTCTGTCTGTCTGTCTGTCTGTCTGTCTGTCTGTCTGTCTGTCTGTCTGTCTGTCTGTCTGTCTGTCTGTCTGTCTGTCTGTCTGTCTGTCTGTCTGTCTGTCTGTCTGTCTGTCTGTCTGTCTGTCTGTCTGTCTGTCTGTCTGTCTGTCTGTCTGTCTGTCTGTCTGTCTGTCTGTCTGTCTGTCTGTCTGTCTGTCTGTCTGTCTGTCTGTCTGTCTGTCTGTCTGTCTGTCTGTCTGTCTGTCTGTCTGTCTGTCTGTCTGTCTGTCTGTCTGTCTGTCTGTCTGTCTGTCTGTCTGTCTGTCTGTCTGTCTGTCTGTCTGTCTGTCTGTCTGTCTGTCTGTCTGTCTGTCTGTCTGTCTGTCTGTCTGTCCGTCTGTATGTTTGTCTGTCTGTCTGTATGTCTGTATGTCTGTCTGTAACGACCAACGCGCATAACTCAAAAACCGCTTGGCCGATTTTAATGAAATTTAGTACCTAGGCTGGGTCTTGGGTCGAGATGGTCCCATTTAAAAATGAACAAAATCCACCGAACACAAACCAAATAACAGGGTGGAGGTAGATTTCAAAAATTAGAGTTTATGTGAAAATATGGCGTGTGTGATATCAAACGAAAGGTAATTGAGTCTGCAGTTAAACAAAAGACATTTAAATTTATAAAAAAAAGGGTGGGGGTATATTTTAAAAATTAGAGTTTAATTGAAAATATGGAGTGTGTGATATCAAACGAAAGGTGATTGAGTCCGGAGTTTAACAAAATACATTTTAGTTTTTTGTTTTTTTAAGGGTGGGGTAGATTTCAAAAATTTGAGTTTAAGTCAAAACATGGCTTGTGTGGTATCAAACAAAAGGTAATTTAGTCTGGAGTTGAATAAAATATATTTCAGTTTTTAGTTATATTAGCTCACACGTACACTATAACTATAGTACCTAGTGTGAGCTTAGGGGCCCATATATTGGCAGAGTATTTTCATATAGTTTTATCATATTGTCTTTCAGTCTTAAAAGGTTCAGCTCTCTAGCGTTTCTGGATGTGGGCAGTGTTACTTTTACATAACTTTACATTTATAGGGGAAGGCAGTAAATTAGAATTTTGGGGTTTTTTAATTTTTTTCTATAACTTTATCATAGTTACTATCGGTCTTCCAAAGCTCAGCTCTCTAGTATGTCTGGAAGTAGGCAATGTTACTTTTACTTAATTTAACATTTATAGGGGAGGGAAGTAAATTAGAATTTTGGGGTTTTTTGATTTTTTCCTATAGTTTTATCATAGTTCCTATCAGTCTGCCAAAGCTCAACTCTCTAGCATTTCTGGAAGTGGGCGATGCTACTTTTACATAACTTTAAATGTATAGGGGAGGGGAGTAAATTAAAATTTTGAGGTTTTTTGATCTTTTCCAGGGGTTTGATTATAATTTCTATCAGTCTGTCAAATTTCAGCTTTGTAGCATGTCTGGAAGTACAGT
The DNA here is from genome assembly GCA_963576565.1 of Aspidapion aeneum. Classification (NCBI taxonomy): domain Eukaryota; kingdom Metazoa; phylum Arthropoda; class Insecta; order Coleoptera; family Brentidae; genus Aspidapion; species Aspidapion aeneum. The sequence continues at coordinate 144,622,182 of OY755039.1, read as the reverse complement.
AGAATATTGATGATCTATACATGAGTGAGTGAGTGAGTGGCAAATCGACGTTTTTTGAAATTTCGTAACTACTTTACTACTTTATGGAATTCCATGAAACTTGGAGGGGTTGTTAACTTCACGGAGATCTACGACTGTGCAAAGTTTGAGATTCGTAGGTCATTCCGAAGTAGAGTTTTAGGTAGGTCAAATGTCGGCTGAAATGTTTCAAGAAAATAATGGCGCCGTGCCCTCAGATATATTATTGGTACCTCGAATTCTCGAGGTTTGTCTTAAAAATTTAGGAATTTTAGTTAAGATATCACGTTTTTTCAAATGCCATTGAAATATTGATAGATACGCCATCTAGTTTAATCTAATGGAAACATATCTCTTTCAATATTTGTTAATTAAGTAAAGTAAAAAAAAAGTACTTAGGTAGACATTATATTGCTTTAAACAAATATTTTAAATAAATTTCCTAAACCACGGCAACTAAATATTCAAAAATATCTAACAACATTGCTGCGATTTATTTAAAATATTTTTTGAAACTTATTTATTGTTTTGTGAATAATAAACAAAAAAATATTTAGTAGGCCTATTTTTTTATTATTGTTTTGACTCTTTTACAGATTTAATGGGAGGGAGAAGGGAAAAGCTTTTTAACTTGGCAATAGTGCATTTCTTAATAAACGAAATAAGACGAGTCGTTAAATACCGAGATGAATTCCATCAAAGGAGCATGCGCCAAAATTAACGTCAAAATGTCTAATTTAAATTATTGGCGCGAATACCGGGATTGGCGCGAGATCGAAGAGCTTAACGTATAATAAAAAAATCAAGGTATAAAATAATGGTCAATTCTAATTTTTAGGTATGATTTTATGTAGGTATCGGGTGGTTTTTTATAACCTGAGCACTCAGCAACTTTATCATTGAAAATAAAGGGCTATAATAAATTGTAGATTTTTTTGGTTACAAGCCAACATAATTTTTTTCTGTCCGTCACCATGTACAGGGTGTCCCAAATTCGATGTTTTTGGGAGGTTTCGGGTATTTCTAGAGGGGCTAAAAAACGTGATCCCCCTTTGCGACACTCAAATTTCAAAAGAAGCTTAAAGGTGAAGATCGCATTTTGATATAGCAAGCCGTTTTTAAACTACGGGGTGTTTCTAAAAAGTCTGCATTTTGGGAAGGGGTCTATAACTTGTTTATTTATTATTATTTTTTATTTCTGTGAAAACAATTCTAAGACACTTTTTTAAGAGGAATTAAACTGTTAAATTAAATTTCATTTGTCACGTTTAGTTTTTGAGATATCACATAAAATTAATTTTTTTTATTGTTACCACATATTTTAGTTTGCTTAATGGGTTTAAAATATTTTAATATTATAAAATCATAAAAATAAAAAAATAATAAAGAGGTGATTAAAAAATAAAAATAAAGAAAACAATAAAAAAAAATAAAAAATTAAAATATTGAGTGTGATACATCATTTTAAAGGAAATTTTAAGCTGATTTTAAAAATCGAATAAAAAGAGAGTTATTCTGTAAGAAAAATAACAAATTTATGCAATATTTTAAAAACCAAAACAGATAAATAAAAACCGTTTACATCTGTCAATTCTTCAAGAAAAGATCTATAAGAAAGCTATTTACACAAAAGCAAAATGCAGACAAAAACACTCCGTAGCTTAAAAACGGCTTGCTATATCTAAATGTGGTTTTCACCTTTAGGCTTCTCTTAAAATTTAAGGGCCGCAAAGGGGGCTCAGTTTTTTTCTATTTCCCCTAGAAATACCCGACACCACAAAAAAACAACGAATTTGGGACACCCTGTACAGGGTGTGACAATGAAGTCGATTTTTTGAGAGGGAGCACCCTGTATATTTTTGCATTTTAAGATTCGCCTTTTCTTTTTAATTTCAAAATTTTACAATATCTATGTGCTGCGATTAATATTTTTTGAGGTATATGCAGTATTTCTTCTATATTGCATTTCACGTTTATTTTGTTTTGCCATGGGAGTATTGACAAATTTAAATGCGCTAAATCTTAAACAATGTTTATCGTAGCATAGACATACAGTAGAACCCCGATGACAGTGTTTATTCAAATTAAATTGGGCACTAAATAATTTGTCACACAACTTGCACGTCACCGGCATTTTCACAGCACAAAAACGACGAATTTTCATAAAAAAGAACTGAAAATTATTAAAGTTTTGCTGTATAAAACCATACTTAAATATCTCTCAGTTGATTGGTTGGCAGAAGTGACAGAACAACGCTTGCGCACGTCTTGGAATTCATCTCGGTATTTAACGACTCGTGAAATAAGGCAGGAAGTCATTTTGTTTTATCCTTTCTTATCTTGGGTGGGTCATATTGTGCTTTATTTCTTTAAATTTGAAAAATCTAGGGAAATAACGGCGACATTATTTTTGGCTTCATCTGTACATACCTCCAAGGTATAAACTTGTGGAATTTTCAAGTTATTGGATTTTTTTCTTTGCATAACGAGTATCAATTGTATGTAAACGATTTTAATTTTTTTTTCAATGAATTCTGTTTATAATAATTTAAGGTGGCGTGATGTAAAATATAAAACGTATCAATTATTATTATTATAGTAAAAACAATGTAAAATATTTTGGTCAGCAAATAATTTTTAATTAACAAAAAGGTCGATGCCTACTTATAGTAAATATTGCAAAACTGTAATTCTGGCAAACTTTAAGGTAGGTAATATAAATATATAATATAAAATATAAACCAAGTAATCATTCAATGCAACAAGTTGTAATTATAAATAATTTTAGCTCACACGTCTACTATGATTATAGTAGTGTAAGCTATGGTGATCTTACCACAAAAAAAAAGTTGCGCATAATTCAAAAACTACTTACCCGATTTTAATGTAATTTGTTACCTAGGTTCGGTTTTGACTCTAGAATGTCCCAAAACCAATAAAATCCACCAGACATAAGCCAAAACAAGGGGTGGGGGTAGATTTCAAAAATTAGGGTTCTGGTAAAAATATTATTTGTGTGGTACCACGGATCACCTAACAAAAGGTGATCCGTGGTGGTACTATATAGAAAAAAGTTTCGGGGTGGGGCCGAGACATTTTTGGGGGGGGGGGGGGAGCCCGAGACACCATGTGTGAGTTTCTAGAAAAAAGTACACTTTTATTACGTTGAAGAATTAATAGATATACAGGGTGTTCTCAAAGTTGAGTCATTTATTTTAACAGGTTGTAGAATAAGTAATTGTACCAAAAGTCATTTATATAAAAGTTGCAGAATAAAGAATTTATTAACAAATAAAAAAATGTTAAATTTAAAAACTGTAAGACCTGAGTTTTTGATATTCTCGACCACTGCGTTATCAATGTTTTGTTTACTGGTGATACTGGGTAGCTAATTTTTTTGTAGAATAAATTACTCATCATTTGTTCATTCATTGTACGGTTTTTAGTGACAATTTCGATTTGTACTACTATGTCGGTTTAGAACGTTTTTTTACGTTGTCCGACGCCTATTCTCCACCTCCTTCGATCCTGACAATCATCCTCTGTCAGATTCTTTTGACTCATTGATCTTTGGATTGACTGTTGTCATTCTAGTTTAGGACGCCCTCTTTTTCTGCGCCCTATTGGTTGCCATTCTAGGACCTGCTTTGGTAATCTTTCGTCGTTCATCCGTTGTACATGGCCGTACCATATCAGGTGCCTTTTAGTGATGTCATCCGTTATGCTTCCCTCGATTCCCATTCTTTATTTTATGATCTCATTTCTTATGTGATCTATTCTAGATATTCTCATTGATCTTCTTATTGCATCCATTTCGACACTTTCCATTTTTGTTTTGTATTTTTCTGTTACGCGACAAGTCTCTATTCCATACAACAGCGTGCTTTTGACCATTGTTTCATATATGTTAAATTTTACATTATTTTTTATCTCTCCGCTCCATAAAATACTGTTAAGACATCCAATAACTTTTATTGCTTTTACTATTCTTTTCTCCAATTCTTTACAGTCTGTTCATACATACTCATTGCATGGAGATATTGTTTGTCCATTTTCTAGTACTAACTCTCTGGATTCGTTTCGAATACATAAGTACTGTGTCTTGTCCACGTTCACTCTTAGTCCCCACTTTTGGTATTTCGATTTGACCAGTTGTAAATAATTCGCTAAAGTGCTTGATTTTTTTGTTTTTTGGGTTAATATTAGTCCTAGTGCATTGTTTTCATATCCGTGTGCCATTTTCATTTTAGTTTTTTAATTTTACATTTTTCGAATTGTTAATAACTTCTTTATTCTGCAACTTTTATATAAATGATTTTTGGTACAATTACTTATTTTTACGAGTTCTACAACCTGTTAAAATAAATGACTAAACTTTAAGAACACCCTGTATATCTATTAATTCTTCAGAAATTCTAGAAACCCACACAGAATGTTTAGACAGCTTGGCGGGGCTCGATGCAGGACACAAACAAAAACCGATTTGTCCATCGGCAGGGCCGCTCAAGGACATGGCACTGTGGGCTACCGTGTACAGCGTGTCCCATTTTCGATGGGATTAAATGGGAAACTCAGTTATTATTAAAGATATCGATTTTCTGATTGCACCTTACCGTGCTCTTTTTTGAGCCCTTAAAAATGGTGTAATCAGTTTTTTGCTATACCCCGTGGTTTCGCTAATACAGGGAGTTTTTGAAAAAATTGCATTTTAATTAATTCCTTGTATCTCGCTTATTTTGCAAGATATTTTTATTCTGTAAAAACCTTTCTATGGCAACTTTTTTAGAGCAAAATAATGACGTTGTCAATTTTTTAAAATATTGTTTAGTTTTTGAGATATGGTATTTATCATAAAAAAATTAAATACGGACCTGGATTTTTTTTATGACTACTTTGATTATTTCCATGCTATTATTACCTTAAAATAATAAAACTTTAATATTTTTTTGATTTAATGTTAAAAAAAACTATTTAATATTTGAAAAAAAATTATAGTCCGAACCTGGAAATTATAAATTAAAAACTGCAAGACACACTAGTTGAACGATTTTTAGTTTATCTGTTTTGAAATGATAATTAAAATATTTATAAATAAAGTAAAAAACGTTAAAAAGTTACAAAAATAATATCATACTGATTATTTGATAACCGAACAGCAGGTCGTGAAATTTACAAAACAAAAGCGTGGAATTGACATTGTCATTTTACTTGTCATTTTTGTGAATGGCTTACAATTATTTTAAACTGGCTAGAAATCGACCATATCCAGATTTTGAAAAATGTGATATGTTTGACTGCTTCATTCAAGCAACAAAATCCCAATAGTTAAATGGCAGAAATATTTTTATGCAAAATGCGTTAAGAAAAATTACTCAAAAATGCCAACAATGTCTTACACATAGTGGTAATCAGAAAAATTAGTTATTTTTTATATTTTTTTTTTGTATTTTTCGTAGATTTTGTTTCAAATAAATCTGTAAATTAACGTAAAACCATTTTAATATGCTAAGTATCAAAACAGTTAAACTAAAAATTGTTTAACTAGCAATTTTTAGTTTATATTTATGTTGGAAATATCCAGGTTCGGACTAATTTTTTTTTAATATTAAATATTTTTTTTTACCTTAAAACAAAAAATTTTTAAATTTTTATTATTTTATGATAATACTGGCATGAAACCAATCAAAATGAAAATAAAAAAAATCCAGGTCCGTATTTAATTTTTTTTATGATAAATACCATATCTCAAAAACTAAACAATATTTTAAAAAATTGACAACGTCATTATTTTCTTCTAAAAAAGTTGCCATAAAAATGTTTTTACAGAATAAAAGTATCTCGCAAAATAAGCGAGATACAAGGGATTATTAAAAATACAATTTTTTCAAAAACTCCCTGTATTACCGAAACTACGGGGTATATCAAAAATCTGATTACGCCATTTTTAAGGGCTCAAAAAAAGAGCACGGTAAGGTGCAATCAGAAAATCAATATCTTTAATAATAACCGAGTTTCCCATTTAATCCCATCGAAAATGGGACACGCTGTACTTTGGACAAGGGTAGACCAAGTGGCTAAAAATTACAAACTTATTTTAAAAGAGAAAAATAAATGCAAAAAAATGAATCACTTACGCAATTATTTAATTATTTTAGGTAACGGAAACGGTAAATATATTGCTCACACTTTGATTTTAAAGTATTATTGAGGAGGGAGACTGTTCCTACACGAAGGCACCTTGCACAAAAACCGATTTGTCCATCGGCAGGGCCGCTCAGCGACATGGTAGTGTGGGTAAAATTACTTAAACTTATTTAAAAAAAAAGAAAAAATGTAAAAAACGATAAATGCAAGTTTAAATCTGTTAAACTTTATGCAAAGTCACTTGAATAACTCCTAATACGGGGTTCTATCGATTTCATAAAATTTTGCTTCTTTCTGCCCTTCAAAAGTTATCCGAATTCATATAAAATCTTCCTGGTATAAATTCAACCCTACCGCCAGAGAAGAGGCGCGTCTCTTTGCGGTCCGACCACAAAGTATTTGTTTTCCGACCGACCGAGCCCAGGTGGATGGACGGCACCTGATTGGCAGATTTTTTTGAGATGCGCTTTTAATTGCTTTCGGGTGTGCGTTTCGGGACCCCTTTATTCGGCAGTATGCAGAGTAAGAAAATAAATCAGTGTGGTTCCTGTAGGTGTAGGAATAGAAAGTTTTATTATCTATTTTTATTTCTTTAGTTTACGCCATAATTAAATGAAATAATTTTCATGAGTATATCTACCGCCGCCCATGTCACTTTCTATAAAGGATATACCGATGGCCGGCTTTTATCTTTGTTCAACTGACTTTGCAAAAACTATACGCAATTATTTAATTATTTTAGTTAACAAAAACGGTAATTATATTATTTACACCTTGCTTTTATTAGTATTATTGAGGAGGGTGACTATCCCTGCATGATGGCACCTTATAACCCATGCATTGTTGTGTGACACCCGCGGTGGCGAGGGTAGCCCAAGTAACATTATTACCACTCAAGGTTTTATTAATTTGGTTCCTAGGTTATTTAGAGGGTGCTGTTATGGGTTTTAGGATCAATTTGACTACATAAAGGTAATTTATATTGCCAATTACCTAAAGGGGTGTTATACAACCAAAAAGTGATTTATAAAGGGAGTATAATAAAACTGATATTCCTTCTGTTCCTTTTAGATACTTTTAGTTTTATTAATTTCTGATTTATAAAGATGGTCTTATAAAACCATTTTGCCTAAAGTTTTTAAAAAGAAATAAATATAAACTTTGGTCATTTAGTTTTTTTCATTACTTTAGGTCATCACAAAAGTGTTTTATAATTGAGCTAAAAGGTTATCTTACATCCCTTTGTTTTTATAGTTACCAGTAGTTTAAAAGTAAATATGATTAGATAGGCGGCCATATAGAACCTAGTTTCCTTAGGGTTTTTAAAAGTGGTAAATATAAACTTTAGACTTTTGGTTTTTGCCATTACTTTTAGGCATTTTAAAAAGGGTTTATAGGAAGGCTTAAAGGTAAACTTAATTCTTTTGTATTGATAGTTACCCATAGCTGTATATTAAATATTATTTAAATAGGCGGCCATATAAAACCTTGTTTTTCTTAAGGGAACAGAAGGAAGTAAATACTTTCGTGTTTTATTTTTTTAGGTATTTCTTGTAAAAATAATAGATATACCTATAGGTACAGATTGGTACCTACCTATTGCAAGATTAATTATTTAAAGCCCAATAATTAATAATTGTAGAGTTTCCGTCCTCCTGGGTAGGACACCCAGGCCTAGATAAGGCCTGTTTTTACGGCCAATATAAGAGGTTGCCCTGCAGCCTGCAGGCACAACGAATACCATTGCACTAGCCCTCTCGATTGTGTCGAAATTGCACGATAAAAAACATTTAAAAGTGTTGAATTATACGCTTTTAAACACTTTAAAAACAAATACAAAAAATTTAAGTGAGGTTATGTTGACTATGTTTACATTGTTCTTTTTTGTTGGTTTCATAAGGGCACTCAAAAATCCTTGCTGCGATACAATAACAAATAAAACCAAGTGACCATTATAAAACCATAATGGCATATATAAATTTATTTAAAAAATATTGTAAAGAGAAAATATTTATCTAGTCGTTTTAGCAGTGTTTTTTAACAATAATTTTACTTTAATTTTGATTTATGTAAACCAAACAGACTTTTTTAATGCTGAATAGTGTAAATGATTTTTTTTTAATTTTAAATATTTGTTATTTTGTTATTAAAACTATTAAAAAGCATTCTTGAGCTGGCGCGCTTGTTTTGAGAGCATTTTAGATACGATTTTATCAGAAAAATAGATCTGGCATGCCATTTCATCATCAACAAAACGACAAACTCGGTATATTTTTATGTGATAAAATAATTTTGGGCCTGTGACATTTTTAGCAATTTTGTGACCTAAATTATTTTATATAGCCATTGTGAATCTAAAATATCGCCATAGCTTTTATAGGAAAAATTTTTTACTCTAAAGGTATTATGGTATTCAACAGAATCGCCAGGATACCAAATTACCAAATCTAGTTTTATAATAGGATAGAGGACGTTTCTGAGTTGCTTTTAGAACCTGGCATTTAGGCTCTAAAAGGTTCTATACTGGTGGAACCGCTAGAGGGCGAAGCTGGAGTTTATTTCTTATGGTTTTATAGTGAGTTTAATACATAGGTTGCCACCACCAATTGGGGAGTCCCATTTAGGAGGTCTAAGGGGTATATAAGGGTAATGGGAACATGCTAGCGACCAAATATTGAAACTAATGGTTTTAAGGAAAGGCGCTGGCAACCTTTTAGCTTCTGCTATAAATAAAGAAATGTTACTTGGGAGTCCTGCGCTCTAAAATTTTCTATCTCTTCCTAGAAAGTTTCAGCAGACTTGCATCGCGTTGTTAATTAGCAAGTAGAGGGGTTATATTTTTATAAGCTCATTTTATGTGGTTCCTACCTACACATAATGCAGCAGGTAAACTTTAAGACTATTTCTTTAAATTGAAGTTCTAGATATCGCACGCAGAAGGGGGGGGGTCGGTTTGGCCTGGGCCCCCCAAACCTAAGATTTCTTTAGATATTTTCCACATATTTCATGAATAAAAAGAGCAAAGAGCCTCGGGCCCCCCCATAACATATTTCTGGATGCTTCACTGCTAGATATATAGTAATAGTACCAGGATACCTGCATTAATATATCAGCAAAATATGCACTTAAGTCAACTAAAATAAAAATAAAAATAAAATAAAATAGGAAGGGCCGCATTTTATAGTTTGCCCACAATCCCAAAAAAGCTAGTGACAGCCTTGCCATTGGACAGTTTCTGGGAAAACAGTAAAAGGAAACCGCTTCACCCCCCACGCAACTAATTAGGGGTGAATTTTACCCTGATATATTTCAACGATATTAGAACAATAGTAAACATCTGAGTATCATCTTACTTACCTTTCTTTAAATGGTTTTATTTAGCTTGACTTCGTATTATTTATTTACATCTTTATTTCAAATCTTTTGACAGATTTTTTAACTACTTGCTGATTACCCAGAGCAAGGCCAACACAAAAATAGAGGCCACGACCCTGAAAAAATCAGCTGTTCTCCGGGGGCTGATTTTTACATTGGGTCTTATGGGAGGTCAGACGTTTTTTTATGATATTTTCAAAATGGCACTACAGATTTCCGCGAAATTTCAGTGAAATATTCTCAGACACCATCCCCATATTTCACCAAACTTTTGTAAGGATGCAAGATGATTAAAAGGTTAAAATCTTCAAAATTTAGCATTTTTTATTTTGAATTCAAATTACCCGCCATGTACCGCATGCCAACTGTTATATTTGACATGTATTTGATAAAAGTTTGGTGGAATATGGGGATGGTGTCTGAGAATATTTCACTGAAATTTCGTAGAAATCTGTAGTGCCATTTTGAAAATATCATAAAAAAACGTATGACCTCCCATAAGACCCAATGTAAAAATGAGCCCCCGGAGAACAGCTGATTTTTTCAGGGTCGTGGCCTCTATTTTTGTGTTGGCCTTGCTTCACTTCACAGGCAGTGTTGTACCCAGGAATCTGTCGTGGGGGGACGCGCTTGCCCATATACATATAGGTAAGGCGAAGGCCTACGCGCACTTACACAAGAATTTTTCTTTTTGGCATTTATACTTCTCGGCCCAATTTAAATTTTTTAAAGGCAAAAGACAAAATATTGGAGCATCTTTTTTCAAAAAAATATAAAAAATCGAAGGGGTCACATTTTCAAAATGGCGATTTTTTAAATTTATTGTCTTGTACTAAGGTCACTAATACGATTATTTGTCATTTTTAATATTTTTTCTTAAAGCCTCTTGTTCTTATTTCTAAACAGTACTAAACATTTTTTTTGCAAAGTTCGTATTTTTTCATTACAAATCATAAACCATAGATATGTTTTGGCCAATTAAGAAGATAAAAAAAAAAAGATTTAAGGAATTGCAACATTTTTCCAAATTTTTTATCTCTAAATTTGTATTAAAATCAAAATTTATTATATATTCTTTCTATCTGAAAAAAAATTGTACAGAAAGTGCTTGTTTCTCGGTCGATTAAAAAAACTTTTTTTTAACTATAAATATTTTTATTTATTGGATACCTGTTTGTTATTTTTCTTCCTGAAACTGCTACTTACCCCTGTGTAGCGTGCACGTTCCTTTTCGATTAATTTCCGGTAGAGACGTATTTTATTTTCGGTAAGTCAATACATGGACACATGTTACCGTATGTAACAGGGTCTGTTAGTAGACTTGACCTTCTTTACTTCAAGAAGCAATTAGACCAGGACGCTTATACTATACTCTTGTGTATGAATTTTGGAATGGGTGAGAAGGAGTACTTTCTCAAAATGGGGTGAAAGTCAAACTGCGCATGCGATCTCACTTGATTTTCGCATCTCTATTGGTCCTGACGTATATTGGTGAGGTAAGGTTAGGTGAGCATTCAACAAAACTCAAGAAGCTTAAGCCTTATTTTTTGCAAGGATTTTAAGCCCAATCGTGGTTACTCAAGATGCCTAGAATAATAGACCGGTGTTCGGATTTTATATATTAAACAGTCGAACCTCTATACTCGAACTTAAAGGGACAACCAAAGCAGTTCGAGTTATGGAGAGTTCGAGTAAAAAAAAATCAAATATTCCAATAATTTTTTTTATTGCATTGAAACAGTTGAAGAGTACATACCTAACTTAACATAAATGTATACATACTTAAAAACTTGAAAAATTATTAGTTATTTAAATTTTATTTCGTATTTCTAAGATTAGAGACAAGTCATTATTTGTTGTGGCCTCATCTATTGAAAAAGCGAGCTGTATGGTTTCAATTGCTTTTAAAATTTTAGCGTTGGAAAGTTTTTGTCTAGGAGTTTCTTCACTCTCACCTTCATCGTTAGAGTTATCCTCAAAGTTATCCTCTGTTTTGCCAACACTTTCCAAGATCTTATCTTCTGTAAGAGTTTCACTTGTTACTAAATCCTCGTCTACATTTAAAAATTCATCAAAAGTCATCTTATTATTCACGGTTAAAAATGTCCAAGCATCGATCGCAACACGCACCCAAGCGATTGGACGATCAGTTGGAGAGATGTTTACGTTGGCGAGACTGGGAATACGATTCGAGTTATAGAAATTCGAGTTAAAGAGGTTAAAATACATATTTATAAAAATAAAAAATGTGCAGGGACCACTTAAAAGGTTCGAGGTATAGAGAGGTTCGAGTTATAGAGATTCGAGTTAGAGAGGTTCGACTGTATATATATGTCTAATTTTCACGTCACTGGTGGTCCGGCTGATTTTTGTAAACAAAAGTTAGATAGGATATTTCATTAATGAACAACTAATATTTTTGGAATTTTTTGAAAACCAAGACAATTTGCCAACTGTTTTTTATTACATCCTTATAAAATATAATTTTTTAGGAGTATTATCGTTATTTTTTTTTAGCCCGCTTTTTTTTTATTACACAAAACTTAAAATACAAGTCAAACTGAATATGATCGTTTAGTATCAAAGGTGAACCGAGGACTTGGGAAGTAAATAAAGATGTAGGTTAACGGATTACTTTAGAAGCTGAAACGAACACATTAAGTTCTTCGAATTTTAATTTTTGTGTAAAGAAAAATGAAGCGGACTAAAAAAAGTAACGACAAGTGTGTCTCAAAAATATAATTTTATAAAATATACTAAAAAACAGTAGGAAAATTGCCTTAGTTTTCAAAAAATTCAAAAAATATTAGTTGTTCATATCATATCTAACTTTTGTTAACAAGAATCAGCTGGACCACCAGTGACGTGAAAACCTCATATCATAATTTTTGAAATAACTAATAACTTTTTGACAGTAATCAGCTGTTTACCATAACAAATAGCATAGGCCAACGAAAAATTTGTAAAAAGTTGTCTCAAAAATAATGATATGAACTGTAGTCTAGGCACCGTGGGCACGCATAGGTGGAAACCGGATATAAGGTAACTAATGAGTGCCTGAAGTCTACGTATTAGTTACCTTAGAGTGCTTACCAAATCTCAATACGCTTATGCTTGCAGGTGTGAATCTACTCCCCTCCACCCGTAGATCCGCGGTAAATTTATCCCCAAAACCACAAAATATATTTAGTTTTGACACACAGAATACACCTCCTGGTCAGGCTCTAGGATATTTATTATTCGCCTATACTGACTCGCCGTGGCCGTTTTTAAAAGGTATAAGTAAAATAAAAAATTAGGTCAAAATTTAAATATTTAGCCACACTTACCTTAGTCCAAAAGTTCGTACTAACCGAGATACAGGGTGTTAAACTTTATTTTTTCAATTCGATTTTCTTTAATAACTTTTTTACTAATTAATATTTTTGCAAAAAATAACGAGCGTGTAAATTTTTTTATAACTGGCAAGACGATTCCGTTGAAAATTTTAATGTACAATAAACAGGGTGTTCCTTGGACTACTACCATTGCATTAAAATCACTGTATTTTTTTTGTGCCTCCGGGTATACCAGTTTTTATATAAAATAATGGTTTTCCCATCCTTTTTATGTAAATAGTTTTAAAGTCGCTCAGAGCAACGGGTTTTGAGATTTTGGCATTTAAAGTTTTTATTGCATGTGAGTGAAATGCCAAATTTATGTATGATACTTTCTTCAATTCTTTCTACTAATTAATATTTTTGCAAAAACTAACCAGCAAGTAGGTTTTTCTGAAATTTGTAGGACGATTCCGTTGAAAAAGTTGATGTACAATGTACAGGGTGCTCTTTGGACCACTACCATTGCATTAAAATCATCAGTGTATTTTTTTTGTGCCTCGGTGTATACTTAAGCAGGTTTTTAAACAGAATATGATTTTAATTATTAAGTAATTTTACAAACAGTTCTGTAGTTTTAAGAAAGTTTGACAGAATAGACGCAGACAGCAACTTTATTGGATTTTATTGTTTTTTATTTTCAAAGCCTACTATAATAAACAATTTTAAGTTTGATTTACTATTTGTCAATTTTAAAATTTTAACTTTGTTGCTGTTTTATATTTTGTTAAATAAATAATAAAATATCAATTTTATTAATAATTATAATTTTCTTTCAAAACAATAAAAAAATAGTTGCATTAATAAAGTATACGTACTTACCATTTTTAAAAACATTAATACGAAGAAGTTTTTGTTCCTCATTAAAAACATCGCCCTACACAGTTGCCATAACGGACAATAATTTACAATTGTTTTAACACACTTATGATAATTTTTTAACTTAATATTTCCTAAGAAAACATCCAATCTTAAAATGTTATAAAAAATTATTGATTATAGATAATATGTATGAAGTGGGTAAGAATTTAATCAAAAATGTTTTACGCATACAATAAAAACTTATAATTTAAATATCTTAAAAACCGTTGCTCTAAGCGACATCTAAACACCATAACTTTTTCACTTAAAAAAAAATAAAAAATTATGTTTTTTATAGAATCTTGTATACACCGAGGAACAAAAAAGTTAGACCTATTTTAATGTAACGGTACCGAGCCAGGGAACACCCTGTATAATATTTTTATTTTTTTTAACCAAAATTAAATTGTCCATGCCCAAAAATCACCAAACCCAATTTTTGTGCAAAATTATTAATTAGTAGAAAGAATTGAAGAAAGTATCGTACATAAACTAGGCAGATCACTCACTGCAATAAAAAAATTTTATGCAAAAAATTCAAAAACCGTTGCTCTGAGCGACTTTAAAACAGTATAACTTTTTGATATAAAAAGGATGGAAAAACCATTATTTTACATAAAAACTGGTATACACTGAGGCACAAAAAAAATATACTGATTTTTATGCAAGGAACACCCTGTACACTGTGCATCAAATTTGTCAACGGAATCATCTTGCCAATTTTAAAAAAACTTACTCGCTGGTTAGTTTTTTCAAAAATATTAATTAGTAAAAAAGTTATTAAAGAAAATCGAATTAAAAAAATAAAGTTTAACACCCTGTATCTCGGTTAATTTGAACTTTTGGACTAAGGTAAGTATGGCTAAATCATAATATTTTGACCCAAGGAATCTACAGTTTAACCATGTACCATTAGTTCTGGGACACCCTATATATATATGTCGAATATTCCACGTCACTGGTGGTCCAGCTGATTTTTGTAAACAAAAGTAAGATCTGATATGAACAACGGAACAACTAATATTTTTTGAATTTTTTAAACACTAAAGCCATTTTCCTACTGTTTTCTAGTACATCCTTATAAAATGTAATTTTCTAGACGTATTGTCGGTATTGTTTTTTAGCCCGCTTTATTTTTTATTACACAAAACTTAAACTACAAGTCAACCTGAATGTGATCGTTTCGTATCAAAGGTGAACCGATGACTATTGGGTAGTAAACAAAGAGGTAGGTCAGCGGATGATTTTTGAAGCTGAAACGAACACATTATTTTCTTCCAATTTTAATTTTTGTGTAAAGAGAAATGAAGCGGGCTAAAAAAAATAACGACTGATATGTCTGAAATATATTTTATAAAAATATACTAAAAAATAGTAGAAAAATTGCCTTAGTTTACAAAAAAATAAAAAAATATTAGTTGTTCATATCATATGTAACTTTTGTTTGCAAAAATCAGCTGGACCACCAGTGACGTTAAAATTCGACATATATTTATAAGATCCGAACACCGGTCTATTCTATCCACCGTGACGTATGGTCACCCTACGTTTATTTAACAAATTCAAAAAAACCTCTCAAAAAAACTGAAGTCTGCTTTTCTAAAGTGTGTTTGTAAATTTATTGTTATGTAAAAATAAAGTTGTAAGACTAAAAATACGTCTAGACTTTGTCTCGCCTGGCTATTTTTAAAAAAATTTGGCGGGTGCATGAGAAAAAAAGTCTGGATAAAAATTTGTTGCATAGGTACATATATCATAATGTTTTTTTTTAATCTGGTCAAGGTATCATAAATATAGTGTAAACGGTATGACATACAATATTTTAAGCGAAAAGAGAGGAAGGCAAAATAAAAAAAAAATGTTTATAGTATAACAAAAACATTTCATGTAAAAAAAGCCAAGTACGCGAATGTATTCCGTAAAAAGAATTGAGATAAAAGTAAAGTCAAGGTCTCCAATACAAATTTCAAAATTACAGGTTCTTACTAGTTTGGAAATGTTTTTTTTTTAACTTTGCTATAACAGCCAAACTTCTTTATGTTCAATTTAGCACTGAGCTAAGAGTCATTTGCAGCGAAATTTTTCAATACAACCAACTCCAAAAGTTAGAAAAAGAAAAGGCATCTAAAATGCAACGAAAAAGCTTCTTTAGGTGACATTCTCTGTTGGTAAAAAACGGCTACAAATTCAGGATAATTTAAAAGTGGTTCTAATTTCGATGATAATAACACTAGACATTTTCATGCGCCGGCGCCGCAAGCAAAAATTTTTAATTTTTGTCAGCAAAAACCTTACTTTTTACTAATTTTTTGTATATTCAAAAATCTCTGGGGGGGGGGGGGGCAAGTGCCCCCCCTGGATCCACCACTGGCCCCCCCGAAGCTAAGGTTTTTTTAGATATTTTCCACATATTTCATGAATACAGACATAAAATTGCATAATATACGGACTCATAGGGTCTCGACCCCCCCCCCCCCCCCAAATTGTTCGCCCCCCTCCCCCCCCAAACATTTTTCTATATACGCCACTGGCCCCTAGTATAAACGCCTTTGAAAACCGAGTCGATAAAGAACTAAAAAACAGTGCAGCCACAGCCACAATGATTCATTACAGTACATAAAAGTGAGCAGTATAAACTCATAAAGCAAAACAATAGCTTTATCGGTTTAACCGCCTGCTATTGGAAATTTACAGGATCACAGGATTACAAGTTTTTAATACGGCGCCGTTTTTCCCAAATAGTACTTAAATTTTTATGATACTTTTGTCAGCGGCGAAATATTTTAAAATTTTGTTTTTTGGTTTCTTTACAATGAACATTTTTTTTGTACGGGCCATTTCCCCCAAAAAGAATGTAATTTTCGCAAAAAAAATTTACGCGCCACGAAAAGTACATAATTTTGCTAAAATTTTTGCCTACGATGCAATTTTATTTATTTTCCAGTATTTTATTTATATTGGAATTTTTTACTTTATCTTGAGGTGTGTTAAGCCATCTTATCCCCCGACTCCTACCTCCTCCTATAATAATATTTTTCGCATTATTTGAGTTGAGTTTGGGGATAAACCCCCAATGGGAAAAAAAGCGCAAAAAATTTGGTTCCACGCGGGCGCCCTAAGAATAGGGTTACCAGACGTCCGGATTAATCCGGACATGTCCGGATTTTTACTACGTCCGGGTGGGTCCGGGCGGATTTTTCATAAACGTCCGGATTTTAAAGTAACCGCCTTTATAAACATCAAATAATGCAAAATAAACTAGTTTCAAAAAATGTAATTAAACAATAATCGTCGATAAATTTAGTAGTGTGAATTCATCTTTAAGCGGGGTCTTTACATAACGTTTTACCTAACGTCTTGCCTGTTCAGTCAAAACGCATCAAGTAAAACTTTGTGTGTAGACGGAAAAACGGACGTTTTACTTAAACTGATTTAAGACGGAAGACCGCCTAGAGAACTGACCGGATCACGCATTGTTTTCACTGGACCAAAGAAAGAAATAGGCTGCTTTTATCTTCTGTAAAAGGAATACTCATGACTTCATACAATTTAAGAAATATGAGCTGCTCAGAATTTTACGATTTTGTACTTCTGCCTAAAAATTCAACGCTGTTGAATAAAATACAAAGCAGTGAAAAGTACCTATAAAATAGTAGGTATATTATGTTATTTATTAGTTATTGTTTCAATTTAAAAAAAATGTAGATTTTTTGAGTGTGGCATTGAAAAAATTTTGACGTCCGGATTTTGTCCGGATTTTCTTGACGGCTGGTCCTGGTTAGAGAAGTTTTCATCTGGTAACCCTACCTAAGAGCAACCTGCCCCTCTGTAAATATGTTTATTACATTTCATTGCGACCTAGAATTCTTGAAATGTAAGACTTTTGGCAAAATGCCATTTACCTTGTTCTATTCCTTTACTTCAAAAGAAAAAACTGAAAAGGTCCTTTTATAGTAGTTGGTCTACACTATTTGTTAAACCATTGCTTAGACAGTGGCAAAACCTATTTATGGGAACTAGAAAATTCTAATCAAAACAAAAACATTTCATCTAAAAGAAAGCCAAGTACGTGAAAATGGTGTTCGGAAAAAAATTATTACGCAAAAAAAAGAAAACCTAATAGCTGAAATCAAGAGACGAGTAAGATTGACCTGGGCCGCATTCAGTAAATTAAGCTACATTTTAAAAAATAAAAAATATCCTCAGTACCTCAAAAGGAAAGTGTATAACCAATGCATCTTTCCCGTACTTACCTATGGATCCCAGACCTGGTCACTTACAAAATTAAACATGGATAAGGTAACAAAAGCCAAAACATCAATGGAAGGACAAATGTTACATGTAAAGCTAATAGATAGAAAAGGAAACGAATGGATAAGAAATAAAACAAAAGTAAGGGATGTCAGAGAAGAGGTAGCAAAATTAAAATGGAAATTTTCCGGTCATAATATCAGACAGAAAGACGATCGATGGAACAAATTTATTGTAAACTGGAGACCTTGGGAAAATAAAAGAAGTAGTAGTAGTAGTAGTAGTAGTAGTAGTAGTAGTAGTGTGGGGTAGGCTCTAGGCCTGGCGACTAGGCACATGAAGCGCCCTTTTCGCCAACCCCCGGGCATCCCCCCTACTGCGTCCTTCCCTCGCTAAGGAATCTGCCCGTCTTCTGTATAAAGGCCAGAATATCGGGCCACCTCAGATTCAGAAGGTCCTCCGTCTCAAAGGCCTCCTCTTCGAATACCTCTCTTCTTGCCTCCTTGTATGCTTCACATGATGAGAGAAAATGCGCCGAGATCTCGTCCTCGGCCCAACATCGCTCGCACGTCGCGTCCTCCTTCACCTCTCTTCGTGTTCTACGGAGCAGCCAGTCCCTACGGGATTTGCTGTAGCCTGTCACATACTCCTTCGCCTCTCTGGCGTTTCCTGTGTTGGTCCACTCCCTTTGTATCTCTTTCTGGGTCCACTCTGTTAGGGCCGACTTCATTTGCCCTCTTGTGAGCCCCAGGAACGGTTCTGGCCCGACGCATTTCTGCTGGGATCCTCCCCTGGCGAGTCTGTCCGCTTTCTCGTTTCCGGGGACTCCCACGTGACCTGGGACCCATACGAGCTCTACCTCTCTTACGCCGGCCAATTCCTGAAGTGCATCAGCACACTCCTGCACCAAACCTGCGGACATGGTTGGTTTACACAGTGCTTTCAGCGCAGCTTGACTGTCTGAACAGATGCAGAGGCGTTTTCCTGTTTCGTTCCTAATTTCTTCCTCCCATGTTAACGCCAGTATAGCGTAAACCTCTGCCTGGAAGACTGTTGCATTGGATCCCAGCGGGTAGCTTTTTCCAATGCTCTTGCTTTCCACGTACACTCCTGCACCGGTCGAATTCCGGTCTGTCAGCCTTGATCCGTCTGTATAGCAGACCGTGGCGTCGCTAAGGAGTTCAACTCCGTCCTCCTTCCATGCATCCCTTGGTGGTATGGTTACACGGTATCTTCTTTTCTCCCTTAACCGCTTTCCGTATTGGATCCTTGGTCTTATGATGGCCGTGTAGATCCAGTGTCCCCACTTTCTTCCTACCACCCTTCTTACTTGCCAGAATGTTTTTATCGTCTTTGTTGTGAGTCGGTCTATATGTTGTTTCCAGCTTAGTTTACTGTCTAGCACCATCGCCAGGTACTTAACCTCTTGCGATAGTGCAAGTGGTCTTCCGTACATTTGTGGTGCTTTAAAGCCTACTATTTTCCTCTTCTTTGTAAAGAGAACCATTTCCGTCTTGCTGGGGTTGACGGAGAGGCCGTTCTCTTGGCACCAGTTCTCTATTAGTTTGCACGCCCTTTGCATCCTTTCGCAAATTACGCCTAGGAACTTCCCTGGTACTATAACCAGTCCGTCGTCGGCGTACGCTTTGCCGTCAAATCCTTGTTCTTCCAGTTTGTGAAGTAGACTGTCCATTATAAGGCACCAGAGGTGTGGAGATAGGCAGCTGCCCTGGGGGCAGCCTCCTTTTACCCTCCTCTTGACCTGGACGTCCTTCATACTTGCCTCCACTTCTCTCTCCTGCAAGGCTATCTCGGTCCATGATATGAGGACCGGGTTGATGCCCTTTTTCTGCATTGCTCGACTTATTGAGCTTGTTCTTGCCTTATCAAAGGCTCCTTCGACGTCAAAGAAAACTGACAGTGCATATTCCTTGTTTTCGAGAGCTTTTTCTATCCTAATAAAAGAAGTAGAGGAAACCCCAAATGAGATGCGCGGACGACTTGAAGAAACACGCGGGAACTAGATGGATGAATACGGCGACAGACAGAGAAGAGTGGAAGATATTGGGGGAGGTCGATGTCCAAAGATGGCTTGAAGAAGGCTAAATAGACAGAAAGATAGATAAAAGGTGTGGCGCTTTCAAAAAGTGTGTTTTTTGCAACCAAAGTTACCCAGGTAGCAAGGTCACGTTTTTTAAACGTCAAAAACAGATCATTTTTAATGACCATTGACGTCTCTAACCTGACGTGTAAATGACCTTTAAATGACGTTCAAAAGACACACACAAAATGACGTCATTTTTAGACGTTTTAAAGACGTCAGCAATATGACGTATTTGGGACCAAATCAAAACATCAGACACACCACGGAACTGTAACGAGACACACACAAAGACACAAACCTATTTATGACTTTTTTAAACTCGTCTGAATATATGAAATATTCCTTGCAGTTTAGAACACTAAAGGAAACTTAGACACAGAAGGTGACTCTTCTGTGACTTAAACCTGGAAGACCTGGAACAGGTACAGCGGTGTTTGTCTGTAAGGTACAGATCAAAATAGACATAGACCTAGACTTACACATCTCCACCATGAAGCGAAAGAAGCCTTGAAGTTTGTCTTGATTTAGTATTTAATTTATTTTACATACGAACATTCCGTATAAATCCGGTCAAGTACTGACTGGGGCACCATCTATGTAAGTATGAGTGTATGTCTCTTGGACAAAGTGTGCAGTGTGGGTAGTGACCAATATATGACGTTTTTCAGACGTCAAAAACTACACTACGAAAAGACGTCAAGTAACTGACGCCTTAAAGACAACATTTTTTGGTAGATGACCTGCTGGTCTTCCAAATGACCACTTTTCGACGAAAAAAGACGTCATTTGATGACTCCTTGCTACCTGGGTATCGTTATTAACCACTAAGTTTACGACAAACATAACGAAATTGACTAAAAACACCCTAATATTGCATGCACTCATCCAGTAAAAACTCGTATTTTATTAGCAATTTGAGAGTTTTTCTATTATCGTACCTGTTTTTTACGAGACGTTGGAGTTTCCCCCTAAAGTTTTCCTATTCTCGGGGCTAGTCGGCAAAAATATTTAATGTTTCCCAGTATTAAGTCTGGATAGTTTCTCCCCTAAAGAATTTTTAGTCTTTTTTTTGTTAATGAATATGCATATATATCATAACAAAAACATTTCATGTAAAAAAGGCCAAGTACGCGAAAATCGTATTCCGTAATCTGTAAAACGGATTGAGATCAAAGTATAGCCAAGTTTTTAAATACACAGTTCAAAATCAAAAGTACTCTTTAATTTGGAAATGTTTATTTATGTTTTGGTATTACAGCCAAACTTGTTTATATTCTTGTAGCATTGATCTACTACTACTATGTCGGTTTAGAACGTTTTTCTACGTTGTCCGACGCCTATTCTCCACCTCCTTCGATCCTGACAGTTATCTTCCGTCAAGTTTTTTTGACTCATTGATTTTTGGATTGACTGTTGCCATTCCAGTTTAGGACGCCCTCTTTTTCTGCGCCCTATTGGTTGCCATTCTAGGACCTGCTTTGGTAATCTTTCGTCGCTCATCCGTTGTACATGGCCGTACCATATCAGTTGCCTTTTAGTGATGTCATCCGTTATGCTTCCCTCGATTCCCATTCTTTCTTTTATGATCTCATTTCTTATATGATCTGTTCTAGATATTCTCATTGATCTTCTTATTGCATCCATTTCGACACTTTCCATTTTTGCTTTGTATTTTTCTGTTATGCGACAAGTCTCTATTCCATACAACAGCGTGCTTTTCACCATTGTTTCATATATGTTAAATTTTACATTCTTTTTTATCTCTCTGCTCCATAAAATACTGTTAAGACAACCAATAACCTTTTTTGCTTTTACTATTCTTTTTTCCAGTTCTTTACAGTCTCTTCCCATCTTATCAAATGCGACACCCAAGTATACATACTCATTACATGGAGATATTGTTTGTCCATTTTCTAGTTCTAATTCACTTGATTCGTTTCCAATACATAAGTACTGTGTCTTGTCCACGTTCACTGTTAACCCCCACTTTTGGTATTCTTCCGTTAAATTTCTCATCATATACTCCATGTCTTAAGCCTTTCGTTACCAGGAATTCTTTTGAAAGTCGATTTCCAATTTTAATTTTAGATTTAGACCCTTTGTATAGTTCTTTTATCGCTTTTATGTATGTATGGTTGATATTAGTCTGCTCTAACACTGTCCATAATTTTTCTACTGGAACGGTATCATATGCTTTTTGTAGGTCCACAAAGGTACCATGGGTCTCTATATTTCTGGCGCTCCTTTTCTCAATTACTTGTTTAAGACAAAAAGATTATCACTACAAGATTTGCCTACACGAAACCCATTTTGCTCTTCTTCTTCTTGTTCATGAAAATCATTCTACTTAGAGTACTGGTTACTGAAATTCCTCTGTAATTGTAGCAATCCAGCTTGTTTCCTTTTTTATGTATTGAGGATATGAATGCAATTTTCCAATCATCAGGTATTGGATGTCCGTTTATGCATTGATTGATAATATATGTGAGATTTTCGAGTAGTTTCTCTAATCTATATTTGAGCATTTCAGCATATATTCCCCCAGGTCCGCTAGCTTTTCCGGATTTTAGCTTTTTAATACTATTCCTTACCATTTCTTTTTCGATGATTACTTCCTCTCCATGTACTTCTATGTCTCTTCTCGGAGAGGCTGCCAGATATTCGGGTCTCCTCTCCTGCAGCAGTCCCTTACAGTGTTCTGTCCATTGTTCTGGTTTGATGATCTGGATGTTTACTTTTTCTTTTGTTGGGTTTTTTACTGTAGAAATGAATTTCCATACTTCAGAACTCTGCCTACCTCCTACGTGTGTATTTATATCGTGGCATTTGCGCTCGAACATTTCATTCTTTTCTGTGCGTATCAAATTTCTTAGCTGTCTTCTGGTATGCCTCGGCAAATTTCCATTTTAATTTTGCTACTTCTCCTCTGACATCCCTGACTTTTGTTTAATTTCTTATTCATTCATTCCTTTTTTATGATCTTTGGGCTTTTGTTACCTTATCCATGTTTGATTTTGTAATGGCGAATTTTTTTGGGAAAAAAGTGCAGCACTGGTGAGCCACTAGTGCAGTTTTAGTATTCTTTTGGGAAAACTAGTGCAATTTTTTGTATTCTTTTGACCCACTGACAAGCCCAGTGTTGCACTCAGTGCACATTTTTTGGCACGGTCTCTCCAAGCTCGTGTTGCACCAGTGCACTTTTGTATTCTTTTGAAACTGCAGTGGGGTAATTTTTTGACAGCACCAAAACAGTCTCAGTGGACCACGAGTGGCCCACTAACTTTCTCAAAAGAATTCGCTATAAGTGTCGAGGTCTGGGATTGATAGGTAAGTACAGGAAGGATACATTGGTTATACATTTTCGTTTTGAGGTACTGAGGATATTTTTATTTTTTAATATATAGCTTAATTTACTTAATGGTGCCCAGACCAATCTTACTCGTCTCTTGATTTCAGCTGTTTGGTTTTTTTTTAGTTTAATAATTTGTCTCATGTATTTATGTTCCTCTGCTTGTTCTATTTTCTCCTGGTTTATTCTGGTCGTAATATCTTCATCTGTGTTTGTTATGATTTTAGTTTTAGTGTTGTTCATACTCAAGCCTAAATTTTTAGCTGCTGTATCCAGTTCTTCAAGCATTTTTATCAGTTTTTCTTTCTTATCTGTTATTAAGGCGATATCATCAGCATATCTTAGGTGGTCACCCTGGTTTACACCTCTTCTTATGCGGATGGGCTTGGTTCTTGCTGTAGTAAAACCTTTTCTAAAGCCTGCTTGCTCTTTTGGTTGATATCCATCAAGAAATCGCCTTACGAATATGTACAATAATTTGAATTTTCTCTCGAGATCCAAAATTCGAATGTAATTTTAAGAAACCGCTTGAACTTTCGTCTGTCTAGATAGAGTCTATTATTAAAATGTGCCAGACGATTTTATAGGCAATCGGCACTTGCTGCGATTGATCCCCAAGGACGGATTCAATTAGTTTCAGTAGAACAATTTAAACGATTTTTAGACGACTTGATAATTGCAGACTAGTAGGTACCTACTTTTAAATCTATAAACCTTTTAAAAGTATATATATCATAACAAAAACATTTCATGTAATAAAAAAAATTAAATAAAAAAACACCCCACTGCTAAATTTACTTGAAACTACCAGTCGCAGTTGGTTACAAAATTGATAGGTATAGGGTAGAAATATATTTTTCTTCCCAAAGGAATATATTATGTGACTATTCGTGGGTTAGAGGACAGGACCAAAAAAAGAAACTATCAAGTGTTTAGCAACGTTTTGGAATATATTTTTCTTTTTTCAAGCCTCAAACTATTGTTTCCAAAGTCCGTTCAAAATGGATTGAGGCACGACTCATCATAACTGGGAATAAATTAAAGGATATTTTTAAATCTTAAAAAGTTTTTCGTTGTTTTTGTGTTGTTTGTTTTTTTGGTCCTCGCAAAAATTCAAGGATAAGTATCCTGGTACTGTATTCTTGAATCCCGTGCCCGTGAGTGAGTAACTTCTCACTTACTTTAACCCAGGGGTACGTTCAGATAGCACGTCGGATGTGGTCGGGCGCGCTCAAATCCGTTCAGATTGAAATCTAGGTGAAAGTTACTCTCGTTCATATTGGTCGAAAATAACGTCGGGAGAATCGCATTTTACACCCTTCTCTATGAGGTGGGTGACAAACGCTCGACTTGCGCAGTAGGTATATAAACCCCCCCCAATTAAAAAAATATATATATTTTCGAAAATATTATATAAAAGTGGCATTTTCCATAAATAAATAATCAATTTTTACTTAAAAACACTCTTTTAGATGCAATTAAATGGATCCTTTACAGAATTTCATTTTAACTGTTTAGTTTCTACTTAGGAGAATGTAGAGAATGGATGTTTATTTTTATTTGGACAAGTTGTTATAGGAATATAAATAATATTATACCTAGATATTACTTTGTGCTTTCAAATTAAAATAAAAGACATTTAAACTATATATATATTTGTATTCTTTATTTAATAGTAGATAATGTAACCATATAAAGGGGTTTGACATAATGTAATTAAAGATCTCTCAACGCTCCAGCAAACTCTTAATGATTGAGAATTTGTCTTCTTTCGCATTGTCACTGTCAAACGCTATTATATTATATTGCACATGTAACTATTAATTTTCAAATTTATTTATTTCCTTTGAAAGTGTTGAACACAGGCACTTAAAACCTGTATTTCTTGTACGTACAACAAAGAAAATAAATTTACAGAAAACACAACTTTTAAATCTAAAACAAAAATTTATTTGTCTAATAAAACTCAGTCAGTCACCAAAAGTCGGGTACTCCAAAATACTCTCTATTTGCATTTTTCAAAACCAAAAAACACTTATTTGCATTTATGTTAACTCTACCAAATAAACTGTAACAAATTTTTAAATCTGATCGAATATATATATATATATATATATATATATATATATATATATTTATATATATATTTATCGGTTTCACAACGTTCTACGTCTTCCGATACGCAATCTCCACTCGTTTCTGTTTGCCCATAATTCATCATCTAGGCCTCTTATTCTTATTTCACTGTCTATTCCTTCTCTCCAACTTCTCCTTGGCCGTCCTCGTTTTCTTCGGCCAATTGGTTTCCATTGTAGGATTTTATTTTTTCTGTTCTATTCTTGATTGACCATACTTCTGAGCCGTATGTAATAATACTTTTTACAATGGTGTTATATATAAGCTTTTTGTTATGTTTTGATATACTTTGGTCCCAAATTATTCCATTTAATAAAGTTATTTCTTTTCTTCCTTGTTGATTAGATCCTGTTTCGTTCCACCCATACACATATACTCTGTCTTATTGAGATTAACCTCTAGTCCCCACTTACTGTACTTTTTCGTGTCATATATTCGATCGAATTTATCAATTTTTAAAAAATATATTTTAAGGTTAGTTTATTACATCCCAACCGTTCACAAAGGCAAGACGTCCGGCGATTTACCCATGACGTCATTCGCTCGGCAAGACGTCTCGCCCGACGTTTCAATCTGAACGTACCCCAGGTGATTTTGAGAGAGGATAACTGCACTCACCCTGCACCATAGCTTAATGAAGCCACGCAGACCGAACCGCAGCTTGTTTTTCTGTGCCCTGCACTCGACTCACGGATCGTCAAGAATACGGCCTCTGTAGTGTCCACTCTTTGACAGTCTATGTATTTACCTTGAAATCAGCCCTGGGTAACGCTCACAGGCAAGAAAAATTGTATTATTTCCGTTATTTTTTGGAAAATCCTGGTATATTCACCTTTCTGTCACATGCAGACATACAATTAATTTATTTGAGTGCATGAAAAGTGTCCCGCAGTTCATTTCAGCTAGCTTGAATGAATTATTTATATAAGCTCTAATGTTTATGGTAATGAAATTCAAGCTACTCCAAAGACTCTTAAGGGTCTTTTTTCAATTGCAGAATTGCAGAAATGTGCATTAGCATAAAAATACTCGAATAAGAATATAAAAAATATCGTATAGGACATAAAAGATTACCTACATAAATGTATACATATATATTGGAAACAGTTGATTATTAAAAGAAATGTATAAGGTGATTTATTATATTTTGAACCCTCTTTTAGCGCAATTCCATCAATGATAAAAAAAGTTTAAATATAAAAAAAAATCTATTTATTGTTACACTGCTTAACAAAAAACAACCCAATTACAAGGCAGGAAAGAGTTTATTAAAGGCCTTTCAATCCTTATGACAGATGTTGTCAAATGTCATTCTATAGGTCAAAATTTAATATCAATCAACTTTCTTATATTAAAAGAAACACCCTGTATATTATTTTATTTTTAAATCCGCTTTTTCGTTATTATTTAAAAAATGTATAAAATGCCTGTACTGCCATATAGAGCATTATTCTACACAAGAAAGGCGAAGAGCAGACCCAAAAAACGATCGACCTATAACACTCCTCAATGTAATTTACAAGCTTTTCACGAAAATATCAACAGGTAGACTAACAACAAAATTTGACCGATACCAATCAAAGGAACAAGCAGGCTTCAGAAAAGGTTTCAGTACAGTTGGCCACTTATTAATCATGAAAATCCTAATAGAACGAGCTAACGAATACAACCTTCCACCATTTATTGCGTTTATAGACTTCGAAAAAGCTTT
This sequence comes from Aspidapion aeneum, assembly GCA_963576565.1. Lineage (NCBI taxonomy): Eukaryota > Metazoa > Arthropoda > Insecta > Coleoptera > Brentidae > Aspidapion > Aspidapion aeneum. The sequence continues at coordinate 144,594,856 of OY755039.1, read as the reverse complement.
CGATAGCATTGAGCACTGCGCGGTAAAAGCATCTTTAATTAATTGCCGAATAGATCACAGAGAGAAAGAGGTGCCAGACAGGTTGAGACTGGTTAAACATCGATAAAACTATTCAAAGAAATATTTGTTAAACGAACGTCAACATCGTGCGCAAAGAATTGGTGTCGGCGCGAAGAGACTCAATGGGACGAGAAAAAAGAGAGATGAGAGTACAAGCGAAGCGAAAGGTGTTTTTATATAAAAGTCTTGTATTTTTCTCTGTTTTTTAAGCAAAATTTATATATTTTAAAATAAAAAAAGTTACAAAAACTTCGTAGTTTCTGCAATCCTGAAGAGTACACCAGAGACATTATCTCCTAAACTATTTAACAAGGCCCTAGAAGATGTTTTTAAAAACTTAGATTGGGAAGAAATAGGAATCAAAGTAATAGGACAATACTTGAACCACTTAACATATGCTGATGATATCGCCTTAATAACAGACCAGAAAGAAGAACTGATAAAAATGCTGGAAGAACTGGATACACCATCTAAAAATATAGGCTTGAGTATGAACTACACTAAAACTAAAATCATAACAAACACAGATGAACATATCACGATCAGAATAAACCAAAAGGAAATAGAATAAGAAAAGAAAACCAAAGGGCAGCATCGGTAAATTAAGCTACATATTAAAAAATAAAAAATATCCTCAGTACCTCAAAACGAAAGTGTGTAACCAATGTATCCTTCCTGTACTTCCGTATGGATTCCAGACTTGGACACTTACAAAATCAAACATGGAAAAGGTAACAAAAGCCCAAAGATCAATGAATTTTATGAATTTTTGTTAACTTTTTTTTTATAAATGACCAAACTTCTTCCTTATAGTTAAACTTCTTCCTTATAGTTGAACTTCTTCTTTATAGTTGAACATTTTTGTACCTTTAAGATATATATAGTTTTTTTTAAATGTACAGGTAGGTAATTAAAATTAAATTTATAAGTTTTTTATGCGTGTAACAATTAAAAAAGCAAGGGGTCGAACTTTGATCAGCTCTGCTGTTTTCGACTCCTTTTTGCAACTTTTTCATTTATTTATTTTCACTTATATTATATATAGTTATTTTTTGTTTCTCTCGTATTTCGGTAGATGGCGCCTCTTGCTATAGTTCGCTCACTAATTACATTTAATTAGAGACAAAACCGTCTGATTAACTTCGCAAGATTTGTCACATTGACCAGCAGTGTTCTGAGGAGTCCCATAAGGACGAAACGGTTAACTGTCAACACTTATTAGGTGTCCATTAGATCTTGGACCCCCGTGAGGTTAAGCTTTCAAGCTACCCACGGAAAAATATAAGGGAAACAAAAAACTCCTTTTTGCCCGATTAGCCATGAAACTTGTTTGATTTTTAAATTCACGGGTACGAAATTTCACGATCGTTAGTATTATTTGGCTTAAAAATTCCGTTGATTGACGCTCACTGTCTTAATGACGGGTAAAAATGCAAAATGCGTTGATCCGGCCTGAAAAGACAAAGAGCTGTCGTAGGTCACGGACTATAGTTGTTTTCTTTTATTTGCATTCGATCTTTTCATTGATCGATATTGTATAGCAGTGTTTTTCCCTGCTTTTGGTTTTTTGTTTCTCTCGTATCTCGGTAGATGGCGCCTCTTGCTATAGTTCGCTCACTAATTACATTTAATTAGAGACAAAACCGTCTGATTAACTTCGCAAGATTTGTCACTTGACCAGCAGTGTTCTGAGGAGTCCCATAAGGACGAAACGGTTAACTGTCAACACTTATTAGGTGTCCATTAGATCTTGGACCCCCGTGAGGTTAAGCTTTCAAGCTACCCACGGAAAAATATAAGGGAAACAAAAAACTCCTTTTTGCCCGATTAGCCATGAAACTTGTTTGATTATTATTATTATTATTATTATTATTATTATTATTATTATTATTATTATTATTATTATTATTATTATTATTATTATTATTATTATTATTATTATTATTATTATTATTATTATTATTATTAATGGAAAGACAAATGTTACATGTAAAGCTAACAGATAGGAAAAAGAATGAATGGATAAGAAATAAGAAAACTGACATAATCTTGTCAGAGAAGTAGCAAAATTAAAATGGAAATTTGTCGGTCATAATATCAGACAAAAAGACAATCGATTGAAAGAAGTAGGGGAAGACTAACAATCCTAAACACACAGGATTACTTATTTTCATTTAACTCTATGTTAGCGTCGCTCAAGCGAGACGAACATTGCCTGCTTACGTCACCAACGGACCAGTTACTTTGTTTGTCTTGAGAGTTCGTGTGATTTTAAGGTGTTTTTGACGTTTTTATCTCCGTTTTTTGCATTTTTTCATTAATTTGACGCTGTGGTTGACTATTTAGGAGGTAAATAAACCTTTAGAAATGTGAATTAAGTGAATTTATTTAAACACATTAATTTATTGTTGAAATAAAAGCTGTGTGCTCCCTCTTTCAGTGTAGAAATATAAATATATATACTTTTATCATGTACGCACCCAGGGGGGGGGCATTGGGGCCCGACCCCCCCCCCCCAAGCCTTGGATTTTTTTTTACATATTTTCCACATATTCCATGAAAAACACAAAAAATAGCTTAAAATTCGACATCATGAGGCTTTTGCCCCCCCCCCCCCCCCCTAAGAGGCCTCGGGCCACCAAGAGGCCTCGGTCCCTCCAAGACCCATTCTTGGGTGCGCCACTGCTTTTATATTATTATATTTATATAAACTTTTAATTTTTTTTGGATTTTTGGAAACTCCTTGCTTATTAAATTAATCACATTGAAGAAAATTGGTAATTATGCCGCAAACGTACTTCTTTTATTAAACTGATTTTTGGAAAGTTTATTTTGTAGACAGTTTCAGTTTTTTTCTTAAATTTTTTTAGTTTCTTTATAGAAGTTTTCAGAAACATGTTACAGGAGAAGGAGTGAAAACGGGCGCTGGGTGGGACAACTCATAACACAAACAATGTAAATCATATGAAAAAAAACTTATGGAAATCTATTGATTTAAACCATAAGAAGTTGAAAAACACATCTTATTTAACTGTTCTCTCCAAAAACTGACTGCTTTTTGACATAATAATATAATAAATATTGCAATTTTAGATCTGTAATATCAAATAAATACCTTTTTATACGACTGTGCAAAACGTTTTGCACACGCTTATGTCATTTTTGCGCACGTCTATGTCATTTCTGCATACGGGTCTCCCGTCATTGTGATTTTTGTTGTTGTCACCCATCAATATAAGTTGGCTTAGTTCCGTAGCAACCGTCACTGCTCGTATGTTTTGTTGATTAGATACGTCAAAAAATTGTTGAATTTTTAAAGTTTTGTTGTAAAAATGTCGGAAATAAAAACAAGTTAAATTAAAATTTGATTTTTCTTTCTTTATTAGCAGTCGTATAAAAAATATTGTAAAAAACTCGTTTGAAAACCTCTTTGCACACTCCCTCGACTTCTAGACCTCGCCTTCGGCTCGGTCTACCAAACTGTCTCGATCGTGTGCAAAGAGTCGTTTTCAAACCTTGTTGTTTAAATAACTATTTTGTTACTACATAATATAAGTGTATTTTATTATATCCGCAACAAAAACAATACATTATACATCTAATAATTTAAATTGAATAAACTTTTAGAAAAAATCCTACTTCTATTCTAAAACTATCAACTATTTAAAAAAGAAACTCCAACATATCGTCTGGGTAGGAAAATTCAGCTCTCAGAGGAAACTCTTGATTTATCAAATCATTTGTTTTGAATGAATGAAATTATTAATTATATTTACCAACACGAATAAAAAATTTGTTTGCAAATAAGCAAGAAAAAAGCGGGACAAACTCACTATTGCAATGTGAATTACATGAAGCGCGCTGAGCAGAGGTCCACTAGTGACGTAAGCAAGGCGCCGCCTACCGCTGAATGATTCGAGCTAATAGGCAATCCTGTGCGTTTATAATCGTTGGGGGAAGACCCCAAATGAGATGAACGGAGATGAAGAACCACGCGGGAACTAGATGGATGAACTCGGCGACAGCAGTGGCGGATCCAGGGGGGGCACTAGGGGCACTTGCCCCCCCCCCCCCGAGAATTTTTTGAATATACAAAAAATGAGTAAAAAATAATGTTTTTGCTAATCAAAATTCAAAATTTTTGCCTGCGGCGCATGAAAGTGACTATTGTTATTATCATCGAAATTACAACCACCGACTAATTCAATAAAATGCTGCTTAAAAAAATATATACCGTTTTTTACCAATAGAGAATGTCACCTAAAGTGCCCCCCCCCCCCGAGAAGCACCTCTAGATCCGCCCTTGGGCGACAGACACAGAAAAGTGGAAGATATTGGGGAAGGCCTAGGTCCAAAGATGGATTGAACAAGCCATTATTTTTCCAGATCCTATACACTTCATATTTATTTGGTTCTATTCATCAACGTATGTTCTTTTTACCATAGGAGTATGACATATTTAAATGCCCTAACTTTAGAGATATTCGTTTATTCTTATTTTTCAATTCGCAATGCGTTTTTTTTTAAACATATTAAAAAACAATAAAGTGTTAGAAATAAAACCTTTAGGCGTTGTCAGGTATATAATAGAATTTATAGGCTTGGCATAGGTCCAGGCCTTAAGTTGTTTAATCTGAGGGTCCAGTCGCGTTATATGTAAACATAGGTATTAAAGAGCGTATTAATGACCTATGTGTTTCCAGACCGCCGCCTTCGCACGGAGATCAGCTTGTCTAATTTAGACGATCAAAACCTCAATATCGAACTATTTTCTATCATAACTACTAAGTCTTAAAAATGTGCCCAATTACCTTATTAGTAGACCCAATGCAGAAAATCGATCAACTAACTCGTTGTCACTTGTTACGACAAGTCCGCAGCCCACGAGAAAGACCGGCCCGGGCGCGGAAATATCATGTTACCGTAGGAGGCTCACAAAAAACGCCTCACGGCCCGCTGTCATTATAAAACATGTGTGTTTTCAGTTTTGGTATGTTTGTTTACGTCGATTTTTTTTTAATTCGGGCACGAATTTTATGTGAATTTTATCAAAGTTATTAAAATAACGCAGCCCACGAAAAAGACTGTAGTGGGCTGTGTTAAAATAATTAATGGCTAACGAGTAAATTATAAAGAAAATACCTATAAGATAAACAATGCCGCGAACGTGTAATTAGTGTTGTTCCTTGTCGGTCCAACTATAAAACTGAAACCTAATATGTTGCAAACGGGAAAGAAGTGATAAAAGATAAGATCTTGGATAAGATTGATCAAGTTATAGACATCCTTAGTGACATTTTCGATAGTGAGAGTGAAAAATGTATTTAATTGTCATTTCTTATTGAACAATTAGGTCTCTTGAAAAGGTAACCTGAGAATCGAAGATATGGTAGATACACTTTAATGCTGGCTTCATCTTTGTTTATCCAGTCATCCAGTGCATACACGTCAATTTACAATTCTAGGGTAATATGTCTTCCGCACCCTCGCAATATTAAAAAACTGATTTGTAAAATATTGTTAACAGATAGAAATCTCTCTGGTAGTGTGAAATATTTAAAAAGTAAGATACAGCTTTTAAACGAACCTGAGTTGATAGTTAACTTACACTTTAATGAAATATATATTAAACTTTGTGCTGGGTAATTTTTCAAAAAATTATTGACGACCACTACATTCAGTTCATTGAATGTAAGAACCATCTCACTTATTCACAAAATCACTTGTTTCTTTTTAATAAATTATTGTAAAATGTTTTATATTGAAAATTTTTCTTCAGATAACTCTAGCGAGTGTTTTTGTGGAGAAGAACTATTGTCTAAGCTTGAAAAAATTAGTTTAAGGGCATGTAAAATTTTTTTAAATAATTTTATTAAAAAGCACAATGATTTAGTGTCTGCTTATAAATCTTTGAATAAGAACTCAGACAAAGATGATGACACTGAAAGAAAAATGTAAAAACTAAAAGTTTAGGTTTGATATGTCGAATTTTGAAAGACTTGTATAGATTTGAAGTTACTAACGATATTATGTACCTAATATATGTACCTGAAGATATTAGTGTGCAAATTTTGTATAATTTTTTATTTTATAGATTCAGTTCTTTTATCCATAATAAACACATATATCAGCAAAATATTTTTTTCAATTTTTGCCTATCAAAGAACAAACATTTTTTTGTTAATTTATTTAAATTGTGTAAAAACATATAATATATTAAGCAATACAATAAGAATCCTGGGACTCCTAAGATCACGTGACCGCCGACTTACTTATAACGCGCCATGGCCGGTCTCATTTGCAAGGTTTCAATTTGTTTATTACAAAAATTAGATAAAAGTTGTGTATTGATTTATTATAGTTTTTTAAATATGTATAATATATATTGAACTGAAAAAGTCTGGATCGTTACGTATCAATTGTGTTTGTTACTTTATTATTTCAATCATGTATCAAGAGTTGTATAGGTGCTACATTCAGCTGCCGCTGTATTAGCTATGATTTATTGTTTCAGCGTTGGCGCATGGGATTGGCCGACGTAATTTATTTAAAATGTGGTACAAAACTCCGGTTTCACAGGATAAAAATCAATCCGTTTTGAACTATATATGTGAAACTAGTGAATATAAAGACTACTATAATAGTATAGCAAGATTAATAAATTTAGTTAAATTTTTATAAAAAAACTATGTTAAATAAAAAAAGCTATAAGCTAGTTACCTTCATACTCTCTAAGTATCAATTTTTTAAGTTTTTTGCTTAAGAGGAAAAAAAAACGATATACAACATTATTTTTGGAGGCAACTGTACCATCTCCAGAATGCACAGTATATTAAAATCACATTTTTTTAAACGCTAGTTGACATTTCCTAACTTTCAGCATCAATTAGTCAAAATTAAAACCATAAAATATTTTCGATCGTTCAGAACCGACAAACTGTCCACCGTGCGTCGCGTCGATTCCACTATTAATGATGAAAAAATTCACAAGCTGTAATAGCCATACACACAACAAATATTGAACATGAACAATTATCATAATCAAATATCTCTCTAAAAAACTGGAAACCTAAAGTACACGGCATGGGAATACAACTTATCGATCGATTTACTATATATGTACATACTACAGTTTGCTAATGACCAAGTAATTGTAGCTAATGATAAAAAAGACATGGAGTATATGATGAGAAAGTTAACGGAAGAATACTAAAAGTGGGGGTTAACAGTGAACGTGGACAAGACACAATACTTATGTCACATTTGATAAGACAGGAACAGACTGTAAAGAACTGGAAAAAATAAAAGTAAAAGCAAAAAAGGTTATTGGATGTCTTAACAGTATTTTATGGTGCAGAAAGATCAAAAGGAATGTAAAATTTAACATATATGTAACGCTGGTGAAAAGCACGCTGTTGTATGGAATAGAGACTTGTCTAGTAACAGAAAAATAGAAAACAAAAATGAAAAGTGTCAAAAAAGATGCAATAAAAAGATTAATGAGAATATCTAGAACAGATCGTATTAGAAATGAGATCATAAAAGAAAGAATGGGAATCGAGGGAAGCATAACGGATAACATCACTAAAAGACAACTGATATGGTACGGCCATGTACAGTGGCGGCTCGTGACAGTAAAGTTTTCGAGTTCAGCCGATAGGGTATAAAAAATGCTATGTCTCCAGATCACATGTCTATTATAAAAAGTAAAAAATTGCCAAGTTTGGTTTGGTAAAAACTACAATGCCTAGTAAAAAATAGCGTTTTTACAAAAGATTTAATTTACATTCACTACCTTAGCATAATATGTACTCACCAATGTTTTGCCGGCAAATATTTTCTTCGCGTCTTCTAAATAAATAAATGCGCCCGCAAACACGCAACGCTGAGCCCGCCCGCCCGGAACTGTACTGGAACTGCAAGTTTTGCAGCACTATTTTTGCCTAGATTTCGCTATCTAAACCCAGGAGCAAGTGCGGTGCGGGGCGAAGGAAGGGGTTCCTAGCCGAGCACAGATCTCGTTAGCCGCCCAGCTACGTTGTTTTGCAATTTAGCAGCGCATCATTGCCAATAACTTCATTTGACCGACTGTGAAATGCGGCCTTCGGCCAACGATTATAAACACACTTATAATCGTTGGCCTTCGGCGACGGCGCGCGGTGTCATACTCAACACACGTACGCGATTTGAAGGCCTACTATACCAACACCGGACCGAAAATATACTGCTATTCCAATAATTTTAGAAATAAAATAATTATATTAAAAAAATAGCAGCGGCTGAAAAATAGTCAAATAATGTGAAAATTTTGCGGATTCTGCAGCTCTGCAGCCCTTATGCACTAGACGCCCCTGGCCATGTACAAAGCAGGTCCTAGAATGGTATCCAATAGGGCACAGAAAAAGAGTTAAAATAATATTACCTTTTTTCCAACTAGCTAGTTCATTTTTCTAGACCTTATCTCAAGTTATTCTTTTTTTTTACCTGATTTGTAAGTGAATGATGGTTAATTGTGACTTGTATGTGATTAACATTTTTGTTTGTAACATTGACATCAATTTTTTTCATTTCATTTGATTCGTCATGTGGTCAAATTGAGAACTTAGACAAGTGCATCCTGAAGTTTTTCTATTGATTCTTCAATATATTTTTCTACCGTTAATAAACCAGTATCATCGGCAAATGTTGCTAAGTGACAATTTTCTGGCTTTGGGAGATCGCAAGTGAATAATTATTATAAATAAGGGCCTAGTAGAAGCTTGGATTCGAGAGGGTTAACGTGGTAATTACCCAAAAAAAAAAAAAAATATGGACTTTTCGTTATATTTTTTTAAACTCGTAAGTTACGAGATAAAACATTAACAAGAAAAAATAAGTAACCTACAATTTTTATTTCGGTGGATTCGAAATTTGATTGAAAGTGAATGGAAACAGTGTCCCCAAAATCGCATGCTTGGTTTAGTCACTCCGATGCTCGAATTATGTCTGCGCCCGCGCACTCTGTTGAGAATCACGTTCAAGAGTTTTCACAAAGGAGAGAGTTGGGAGTTTCTTAAGCCGTTTTCAATTGAATAACTAGTAATTACCTCTGGTTATCCCTTGGTTGACATTTAAAATCAGCTGTTTAGGCCCTTAGCCTATTACCACAGAAACACCGTTTGAATAGCTTTTTTTTTATAACCGGTTATTGTTTGTTGTTGCTTTTTGCGATTTTTTAAATAAGTATTGTTGGTTTTAGTGCGCTTTTTAAAAGATGAATAATAATTTTCTTGCTATTATTGAATTTGAATTCTTCTCGACTGACTCTCAAATACTGGCTTAAATGGGCATAATTTGGAGAAAAAAAACTTACATATAATAAACAGTGGTTAGAGGAGTACAATGGTAATTTTTAATGATATATTTCGTGTATCAAAGTCTAGATTGAAAAAATTAGAAGAAGCCAAGGGTTGTTGAAACGGAAAAAAATTTTGCAAGACAATATAGAGCAGGCCATCTCTTTGTACAATTTTCCCTCATAATTGAGGCACACACGATAAATTCCACTCATTGCAAAAATTCACGCAAAAAGAAACAAAACAAATGATTGGAAGGTTAGAAAACGCAATAACCTTCCTCGAAAGTGTGGTAATTACCGGTAACAAACGATGACGTACAGGGTGTCCCAAATTGGGTACTTTTAGGGGGTTTAAGGTACTTCTAGAGGAGACAGAGAAAAACTGACCACGCATTGCGAGGCTCAAATTTCAAGAGAAGACTTATAGTGAAAACCGCATTTTGAAATATCGTCTCGTCTTTGAGCTACGGGGGCATTTTTGAAGGGGGTCTATAACTTCGTTATTAGTGGAAATTTTGATTTAGAGTAAATTGCAGTTTTATAGACTTTGTCACGAGGAATTCACCCGCTAAATTATATTTTAACTGTCACTTTTAGTTTTTGAGATATGACATAAAGTTGCATTTTTTCGAATTCGTCATTGAATTCTTTTCAAAATGATGTATCATATGTCATAGTTTGATTGAGCGGTTTAGGAGATATTCAGCTTTTTCACTTATTTCCAGTGCGCTATGATTACCTGCTGAGGCAGGTAAAGGCACTCCAGTATTTTTATTATTTTACCCAGTCACAAATATAGTAAGGCTGGTTTGGAAAAATTATAATTCAGCTGACGACCCTCAAAGCCTATAGTTATATAAAGTAAAAAAAACTAAAACGCTTTTGTGCAAAATAATTTCATATCAAAGCGTAATGTCAAATTGTTTAAACCATTGAAAACAATGACAAAACGCCAAGACGCAAGGCCAACTTGATTTGCATAGTATGAGACAACAAAACTATAGGAGCATTGAAGTAGGATTTGACCGCAAGGCTTTCACGTCAATGGCGCATGACGTCATTCAACGCACACTAGACAAAAATAAAAAACTTTAATTATCTCCGAAACCGCTCATTAAAACTATGACATATGATACATCATTTTGAAAAGAATTCAATCACGAATTCGAAAATTAATTAAAATATAGGCCATTCCATAATAAAAAATGCAACTTTATGTCATATCCCAAAAACTAAAAGTGACAGTTAAAATTTAATTTAGCGGTTGAATTCCTCGTGACAAAATCTATAAAATTGCAATTTACTCTAAATCAATATTTCCAATAATAACGAAGTTATAGGCCCCCCTCCAAAATGCAGACTTTTTAAAAAGCCCCCGTAGCTCAAAGACGAGACGATATTTCAAAATGCGGTTTTCACTATAAGTCTTCTCTTGAAATTTGAGCCTCGCAATGCGTGGTCAGTTTTTCTCTGTCTTCCCTACAAGTACCTTAAACCCCCCAAAAGTGCCCAATTTGGGACACCCTGTACAAAGGGCTCATTCATGACGTCACTCTGCAAGGAGAGGTATTTACCAAGGGCGCTTGAACGCCAATGGTAAATACTAGTAATTACTAGTTATTCGCTTGAAAACGGCTTAAAAAAATTAACTGGTGTACTGTGGACTGGGTGTATATATTGTAAACTCAAAATTCGATCAGCTAGAGTAAAACATTTAAATTACTCACATCAAAGCAAAAGCTAAGAGGATTCGCGGTAAAATCATTCTATTTGATTATTGTCAGTGTACAGATGAAAAAATAAACTGGAAACTCGAATTGAAAGTCTAAAGTTAGATCAAAGCCAAGCGCAAAAATTGATTATATTGGCGAGGCAGTCTCCACAATGTCTGATATTTTTCGAAGGCTTAAGTTTTTTGGATTCAGATCCTTGAAAAAAGTAAACAAAAAACTATTTTAGTCGATTTTCGTGTATGGAATACTTATTTGCACAACCTTAAGTTCCGGAACAGAAAAAAATACAGGTAGAATAAATGCTAATTTGATACGCACAGAAAAGAATGAAATGTTCGAGCGCAAATGCCACGATATAAATACACACCTAGGAGGTAGGCAGAGTTCTGAAGTATGGAAATTTATTTCTACAGTAAAAAATCCCACAAAAGAAAAAGTAAACATCCAGATCATCAAACCAGAACAATGGATAGAACACTATAAGGGACTGCTGCAGGAGACGAGACCCGAATATCTGGCAGCCTCTCCGAGGAGAGACATAGAAGTACATGGAGAGGAAGTAATCATCGAAAAAGAAATGATAAGGAATAGTATTAAAAAGCTTAAATCCGGCAAAACTAGCGGACCTGGGGAAATATATGCTGAAATGCTCAAATATGGATCAGAAAAACTACTCGGAAATATCACATATATTATCAATCAATGCATAAACGGACATCCAGTACCTGATGATTGTAAAATTGCATTCATATCCTCAATACATAAAAAAGGAAACAAGCTTGATTGCAGCAATTACAGAGGAATTTCAGTAACCAGTACTCTAAGTAGATGGTACGGTAGGATTCTTAGAGATCTAATAGAGAATGATTTTCATGAAAAGAAAAAGAAGAAGAGCAGAGTGGGTTTCGTGCAGGCAGATCTTGTAGTGATAATGTTTTTTGTCTTAAACAAGTAATTGAGAAAAGAAGCGCCAGAAATATAGAGACTCATATTACCTTTGTGGACCTACAAAAAGCATATGATACCATTCCAGTAGAAAAATTATGGACAGTGTTAGAGCAGACTAATATCAATCATACATACATAAAAGCGATAAAAGAACTATACAAAGGGTCAAAATCTAAAATTAAAATTGAAAGAATTCCTGGTAGCGAAAAGCTTAAGACAGGGATGTTGTATCTCTCCAACTCTTTTTAAAATATATATCGCAGTAGCTCTAAAAAACTGGAAACGCAAAGTACACGGCATGGGAATAACGACCGATTTACCATATACACACCACAGTTTGCTGACGACCAAGTAATTGTAGCTAATGATAAAGAAGACATGGAGTATATGATGAGAAAGTTAACGGAAGAATACCAAAAGTGGGGGTTAACAGTGAACGTGGACAAGACACAGTACTTATGTATTGGAAACGAATCAAGTGAATTAGAACTAGAAAATGGACAAACAATATCTCCACGTAATGAGTATGTATACTTGGGTGTCACATTTGAGACAGGAACAGACTGTAAGGAACTGGAAAAAAGAATAGTAAAAGCAAAAAAGGTTATTGGTGGTCTTAACAGTATTTTATGGAGCAGAGAGATAAAAAAGAATGTAAAATTTAAAATATATGATACAATGGTGAAAAGCACGCTGTTGTATGGTTGTATAGAGACTTGTCTCGTAACAGAAAAATACAAAGCAAAAATGGAGTGTCGAAATGGATGCAATAAAAAGATCAATGAAAATATCTAGAACAGATCATATAAGAAATGAGATCATAAAAGAAAGAATGGGAATCGAGGGAAGCATAACGGATGACATCACTAAAAGGCAACTGATATGGTACGGCCATGTACAACGGATGAGCGACGAAAGATTACCAAAGCAAGTCCAAGATTGGCAACCAATAGGGCGCAGAAAAAGAGAGCGTCCTAAACAGGAATGGCAACAGTCAATCTAAAAATCAATGAGTCAAAAAAACCTGACGGAAGATGACTGTCAGGATCGAAGGAGGTGGAGAATAGGCGTCGGACAACGTAGAAAAACGTTCTAAACCGACATAGTAGTAGTATAAATGCTATAGGAATTATAGACTGCTTGATGTGCTTAATATGTGTAAGAGAGAAAACAACGATAGCTTCTGGTATACCGACGGATCCAAAATGCCATCAGTCGTTGGATCTGGAGTTGTTAGTATCCAAGAAAAAGTCGAGATTAAACATAGTCTCGGCCAATTGGCTACTATATTTCAGGCCGAACTCGCAGCCATTGAACTATGTGCCCGGTGGATTACTTACCACGAATGGACCAACAGGACAATAAAATCTTCGACAGTCAAGCAGCCTTAAAAGCGCTTGATTCCTATACGGTCTCATTGAGAACTGTGAGGAGCTGCAGGGACTCGCTGAATGCGCTTGGTAGCGCTAATAAGGTAATAGTATGGATACCAGGGCATTGTGAGCACGAGGGAAATGAAGCCGCAGACCAGGCAGCGAGGGAAGCGGCATTTCCCGAATTTTTCGGCCACGAACCAGCCCTAGGAATGTCATACAATGCTGCTAGATTAACCATATTGAAATGGATTGAGAACACCTTCCAACAATACTGGATGAATATACCAGAACTGGCTCACTCTTAAGAGTTCCTCCCTTGTCAAAAGAGAGCCAGGAATATCATTGGACTTTCCAGACAGGAGATCCGTATAGTGACTGGACTTTTTACGGGTCATTTTGGTCTTATGGGTTTCCCTGTACTAAAAATCGCAAAATGACGTTTTTTGGAATCTCAACTCACTCAGTGGTTTTTTCGTATCTGTATGACGCCACAATACTGCAACTCGGTGCTTTTTTTGACAAACTGTATAGTTTGTAAAATATGAATTTTCAAAGTTTAGCCATTTTGGTGTTATGGGTTGCCCTATACTAAAAATCGCTAAATTACGTTTTTTGGAATCTCAACTCACTCAGTGGTTTTTTCGTATCTGTATGACGCCACAATACTGCAACTCGGTGCTTTTTTTGACAAACTGTATAGTTTGTAAAGTATGAATTTTCAAAGTTTTGCCATTTTGGTCTTATGGGTTTCCCTATACTAAAAATCGCTAAATGACGTTTTTTGGAATCTGAACTCACTCAGTGGTTTTTTCGTATCTGTATGGCGCCACAATACTGGAACTCGGTGCATTTTTTGATAAACTGTATAGTTTGTAAAATATGAATTTTCAAAGTTTTGCGATTTTGGGTTTCCCTATAATTTTTTTTGAGCGGAAAAACAAATATCTAAGAAACTTCAAAATTTTTTTGTTTGTTAAATATTGTGAATACAAAACATCCAAAAAGCTCTACTCTTATCAAGTTTTGTTAAACTGACATTACTTTTGCAAAAAAAATAAAAAAAGTTACGGTTTTTTTAATTTTTCTCGAATATTGTGAGGTTATGTAAAAAATGAGATTTACAAAAGTTTTAGACATTTTTATGGCCTATAACTTTTTTGTATGTTACTTTTTTCTCCAACGTCAACTTTCATCGTAAATCGCAATATTACGATTCCCTGTCCCTTTTTACCCCCCCAAAACCTAACCCGCAACGCCCATGCTCACACATTTATTTTTTTTTACTTCGTTTTTCACCGCTCTACAATTTCCATAGTAAATATATTTTTTTTACCTTAAAATATGGTTATTCTACTGGCCTATTTGTGATTTGTCATTAAAGTGTCAGTATATTATTGAAATTGTTTTGTTGAACAAAAATAAAAAATGGGAACACGACTTAAAAAATTGTATGTACCTAATCGCAGTATATATCCACATATACACAATAAATTAAAAATCAAACGTCCGCTAACTTTCAAAACTACAGAATATCATCGGAGAGTAAAATTGAAAAAGGAAAGGTAGCAGCTCCTGCGCAGCGTGCTCTCTCCCAAAAAATATCAATATTTTTGCCTCACTTTGCATATATGTAAAGGCCTATCCAGTTTTATATATATATATATATATATATATATATATATATATATATATATATATATAGAGATCATTGGGGTTCGATCTCGCACTTTATTTTATTTTAGGGCCCCTCAATTTTTAGGGCTTAGATTCGCCACCGGTTTTCTATAAAGCAAAATTGAGGATCTTTTGTGTTTATGTCGCCTGTTTGCAAAAATGTTTCTCAAAGTTCCTAAATGTTTCCGTTTTTAAATTGGGCAACTGATGATCAGTTCCCTCAATATTAGTTACCTTAATTTTAAAAGAAAATCGACAATATGGTCAAACAGAAACAAGTTGATATGAAGTTGAAGTGGAAACAAAAAGTTTATTACATGCAAAATTTCCTTTAAATTGATTGCATTTTTTCTTTTCAGCTACTGGCCTAGAACCATCGAACCATTTTGACAGCCCCACGCCTGTTCCAAGCCAGTCCCTGGACCTCCTAGCTGCCCTGGGTTTGCCCAACAGCACGTGGGTGGGGATCTTTCCCACCCCTGGTTTCGAACAACTGAAGCCTGCTTATTATTTTCAAGGTAAAGTCAAAATGTATGGTGTTTCTTTGAAGATACATCTTTTACAAGAGATTTTTTGACAAATCAAAAAGTGCTGATTTCAATAATAGTAGAGGAGGCCGGGGATACAGTGACAGTATTTGGTTTTTTTGCTAATATTTTTACCTTCCTAGCCCGTGTAGCAATGGCTACAGAAGGAATTATTTTCGACGAAAAATTTTTTTTGCCAAGATAACGCCAAAAATGTGTTATTTGGATGTATTTTGACCTATCCTACCAATATCGTCGTGATGTCTGTCTGTGTGTCTGTGTGTGTGTATAGTTGAATAATGCCCCTCATAAACCCAAAGTCTGGTTTCGATATGTAGATGACACTTTTGTCGTTTGGCCTTATGGTAGAGACCGCCTTAATGAATTTCTCAACCACATTAACAGCATACACCCCAGTATACAATTTACAATGGAAACAGAGAACAACAGAGAATTAGCATTCCTTGACGTACTAGTAACGAGGAAAGAGGGACGACTAGGACATACCGTATACAGAAAACCTACTCACACAGACCGCTACCTAAACAACACATCTAACCACCACCCGTGCCAACGAAAAGGGGTAATAAGAACATTGGTAGAGAGGGCGAAAAGAATCTGCGAACCAGAACATCTAGACAAAGAATTAAACCATCTTAAAAACGCCCTCGTAGCAAATGGATACACTCAAAGCGACATAGATAAATGTATACGACCAAAGCCGAGCACTAGAAGTAACAATAGCGGTGGACTGAGCAGCCGCGAAGTTACTTCAAGAGCCTTTCTGCCCTACATCCCTAGAGTGACAGATAGGATCGGACGTATTCTGGGAAAACACAACATAAAAACGATCTTCAAGCCATCTAAGAAGATCGAGAACCACCTCAGATCTGCGAAGGATATAAGCAACCCACTAAGTTCTTCGGGGGTATACCGCATTTCCTGTACCTGTGGAAGTGTCTACATCGGAACAACCAAACGGTCCGTAAACACAAGAATCAAAGAACACAAAGCCAACTGTCGACTCGGACATACGGAAAAATCCGCAGTTGCAGACCACACACTAAACAATGAAGACCACCGAATAAAATTCGAAGACACACAAGTTCTCTGCGCCTCCTCTTCATACTATCCAAGACTCTATAGAGAAGCAATCGAAATTCATAAACACCAGCAGAACTTCAACAGATCTGAAGAAACTCTTAAAATTAACAGAACATGGGTACCGGTTCTTAAAAACACTAAACGGCTCGCTTACAATAACAAAACTTAATCAAGGGAATGTGACCAATCACCGACCAGCTCTGATATACGCCCCGCCCACCATAGCGTATATAACCTGCGCCCGCGACAGACTAACCACCAGTCTTCGAGAAGCCGACAAACAGTCAACATCTCCTAAAGATGCCATCCACTCGAGATGGCGAAACGTCGAGAACGAATTTCCAACGACGACGGCCGAACAGCCCGAAAGCACACCCACCATTGGACGATGGCCGCGAAAGCCTTTCACAATTTGTAGTGTTCGACTTTCTTACGAGCTGATTAGATTTTAGTCAAAATCCATTAACGCTAATTACAGTTTTTTGACAATTAAACATTTAAAAAAATGCTAACTTTTTAACGGAACATCGTATCAACACACTGTTCTCGGAGTATAGTGGACTGTATTTTGCTCAATAATTCGTGTTATAACCAAAAACTTCATAGGAGCTTTAGTTTCTGAGATATTTACAAAAACTGTTTTCAAGGCTGATATATCATGGCTTCACTTGAAATGTGCTGATAGGCCAGCTAGGAATGTATATCCGTCATGCATCCATTTATTTTTTTTTGGTAAAATAATGTCTTTTTTATTATTTTAAAAAAAGTTCTTATCTTTTAGTTAGTTAGCTTTTGTGATATAAAGCTAAATTCTTCACTAACTCAATTGCTGTTCTATTGCAAACAAAAAACGTTTTTCTGTAAAACTAATTTTGGGAAAGTTATGACATCACACCGGCCTCCCACTTAAGTTGGAGGCAAACAACCGGTGATTTAAAATTGTGTGATATATTACCAATACCAATCGATCTAACGTAGTTTAAAAAAATCTTCCACAACTATCCCACGGGATACCATCTTTATTACTATCGAAAAACCTCTTTTGAAAAAAGTTTACCAAAGAATTGTCTTGGAAATTCAAGCTCAATAAATTTCTAATAACACTCTCAATCAAGCTAAAAGCATTAAAATAAATATAAACCAAGACAATAATAGTACTGCTTGAATTTAACCCTTGTTAAATTTATAGATTCCTGGAATAGGTTGAATATATTAAACTTTAATCCAGACTATAAACATTTGAAATGCCAGGGGTTTAAAGTTCAAAGTAATTCTAAACATTACTTATTTACAATTGCATATTAATGATCGTGTATTAAAAATTATAGTTTAGTAGCTATATAGTAGTTATAAATACTTATTAACAGCAAGCAGAAAACAACGAGTTTACATTGGTAAAAATGCATAGCGAACAAGCAAAAAAAGATGTATTGAAGAAAATTAAGGAAAAAAAGGGAACAACCACAAAAATATGTTATCTTGAAGATGAGGAAAGAAGAATATATATAAATGAAGACATGCCCATGAGTAAGAGAATACTGTTCAAGAAAACTAGGGAAGTAAAAAATCAAAACGGATACAAGGCTGCATTTTATATAAATGGTACAATCTTCCTAAAGAAAAATGAAACAGATCAAGCAATTAAATTTAGGTCAGAAGATGACCTTTAATAAGAAAAATAAAAAGCTATATAAAGTAAGCCTAAAACATTGTAAAATAAACACTTAATGGAGCCTAATGATATTTTAGATCAATATAAAACCATAGAGACAGAACAATGTGAGAATATCTCAGATAATATGTACCAATTAAAATATTTTGAAAATAGTAACAGTGACATTAACCTAATACATGTAAATATACGTAGCATATATGAGAACTTTGACCAATTTCTAGTTTTACTAGAAGCTATGGGAAAATTATTTGACATAATAGTTATGTCAGAAACACATAATGTCAAATGCACCACTGACTTTAGAATACCAGGCAATAAAATATGTTTTAATGAGAGTGAACTAAACAGATGTGATGGATGTATAATCAGGGCTATCAAAATGGACGGGCCACGATCCTCCACTTAGTTGACGTCACATCCGGGGCTGATTTTTTTTTGATGGTCACGCTACGACACAGCTGATTGTCTTTAAAATATTGAAGTTGGAATGACAGTTCATGAATATTTGATTTTTTTTTAAATAAAGCCGTTTTTGAGACTGTTTTTACTTTATTCCGGCAGAACAATTTTTTTTAAATGTATGGTTATCTCTAATTTTTCATAGCCGCTTCATTAGCTCACACAAAAATTAAGTTTAAAGCAGAAGCGAATGTGACAATCACAGATGACAAAGTCAAATACATGTCAAATATAACAGTTGGCATGTGGTACATGGCGGGTAATTTGAATTCAAAATAAGGAATGCTAAATCTTGAAGATTTTAACCTTTTAATGATGTTGCTTCCTTACAAACCTTTGGTGGAATATCGGGATGGTGTCTGAGAATATTTCACTGAAATTTTGCGGAAATCTGTAGTGCCATTTTGAAAATATCATAAAAAAACGTCTGACCTCCCATAAGACCCAATGTAAAATTCAGCCCCGGGAGAACAGCTGATTTTTTCAGGGTCGTGGCCTCTATTTTTGTGTTGGCCTTGGTATAATATATACCAAGCAGGAATATCATATCGAACAAAATTATAGATATTTTGGTCACATATAGATGTTTTGCAACAACGAAAGAAGAATTTATAGTAAACATGAATGGGGCATTACAGAGGACAGTGACAGATCAGAACAGAGTGTATATCATGGTGGAGGACATAAACATTGACCTGCTGTCAACAGAAAACGAATCAACAAATAATTATGTAACCATATTGAGTAGTTTTGGATTTGTTTAGTACAATTAATAAAATAACAAGAAAAACAGAAAATGGATAGACTTAATACAAGAAATGCTGTAAAAGGCAAAGTTGAACTGCAAAACCCCAAACACACAGCCTGTCAAAATCACATCTACTGTGTAGGTCCGAAAATCTATAATGATTTGCCTGAGAACCTTAAGAAGATTAAATATAAAAATAATAAGAAGAATATAACTAAATGGATAATAGAAAGTAATTATAGAATTAATTATATGATATAGAATTTAATTTATAAAACAAGATATAAAATACCATAAACCTTGTGAAACTATATTATAGGAAAAGGGTGCACACACAATATTCTAATTAACTAAGTTTTAGTTAATAACTTAAATTTTAGATAAATATTGTAATTGTTGTCGCTATATTGTAATTGTTATCGCTACAATAAATAAATAAATAAATAAATAAACATTTTCTGATGCATGAGTTTGGGGAACTGACATCGGATCATTCTTTGTTGTTTGTATTCCACAAATTTTGTTGTTAGTCTATCTGTTAATATTTTCGTGAAAAGCTTATAAATTACATTGAGGAGTGTTATAGGTCGATAGTTTTTTAGATCTGTTCTATCGCCTTTCTTGTTTAGAATAATGGTTATGGTTCTTCTCTCCAGTTGTTTAGGATTATTTTTACTTTTAATTTTTAGTTTTTTATTCTGGAGAATATAGAGAGTATTAACCACAGTTTTACCGCCGTGCTTAAGCATTTCTGCCGTTACTCCGTCTTTTCTAGGTGATTTGTTATTTTTCATTTTCTTTAATGCTCTCTTTAATTCCGCTTTACTTATTTCAGGTTGTAGGTGTAGGTCTGAGTTTATGTTCTGCATTTTTGTTTAGAGTTTGTTCATGGCTTCTCGCGATGGTTCCCTTTTTGTTTGGTATAATTCTGTATTGAATAGTTGTGTAATATTTATAATATTTTCTTTAACGTTAGTTTCTATGCTGTTCATACCCTTTATTTTAATTATTTCATATCTACCTAGAGTCGGCCTTAGACATTTCATATTTCTGTTATTTTCTGTTGCTCTCTCAACTTTTATTTCTTGACTCTTTCTTCTATCTTCTTTTACCATTTTTCTTATAGTTTTATTTATTTCTGTGTATACTATCGATATCCTTTTTCCTTCTTTCTCAAGGTTCCACCTTTTTTCCATCACTTTCTTTATTTCTTCTGATATACAATTTTCTGTCATTTTATCTTTTTATGCGATATATTTTCCTACTTTGGTCATAGCTAGCGTATCGTTTATTTCATCTATATTTTCGTTTTCGCATCTTAAGTTTTGGGCTAGCTATTCCTTTAGCCTTTCTTTGTATACAGCTTTATTTTGTGTAAATTTATTTATATCAAGTTGTTCATTGTTATTATTAATTTTCCTTTCTATTTCGAAATTGCTATCAATGCAGATTACTGTTCTGACCATCATGTGATCACTGCCTGTTGTAAAGCTGTTTGGGACTGTTACATCAGTACAGTAGTTAGTATGTAATCAATTTCGTTTTTCGTAATTCCAGTAGGGTTGAGCCATGTCCACTTTCGTTGCGGTTTCTTTCTGTAGAACGAATTCATTGCATACAGGTGTTTTTCCTCTAGATAATTCATTAAGATTTCTGCTATTAGACCTCATACATACGTAGCGGATATGTTGTCAAAACCAGGAGTTTTTGAATTTTTCAGATTTTGAATTAGAGTAACAACCTCTTCGTAATTTGTAGATCACTTGAACATACAAGGTATTAGTAATAAGAAGTATGATACTCAAATCAGATGTAGTCAAAGACAGTAACCAAGTTGCCATCTCAGTTAGCCTAGTTAAACCTCACATTTACAATACCGTAGGAAAGCTAGCAGGGTTAGATACCTGCAGCATCTCAAGGCAGCTGTGGTCAAAATGCGGGAATTAAATACGAAGTCCGGTGACGTAGCTTTTAAAAAACTTTTTATTTGAAAAGACTACAAAAAATACTTATAACTAAAATGACCAATACAACTTGTAAAAGTATAATGATACCTAATTAGACCATTTGGGTGCATATATAAACTTCAATGTACGGCGTCAGCAATATATTTGTTATTACAAACAAGATGAGATGTTATTATTCCAGGGATATTACTCCTCCACCCTTAGTTTCGTCAACGTCCTCGTTGATGAGTTTTTGGAGAACCCTTAAGGGAATATTTTTTGTCTTTGAGGTTTTTTGTTTTCGCCAAAAATAGAAAATAAAAATAAATATCAAGATTACTGCCAAACATAAAGTTAAGATAATGTAATTTTGGCTTTCAAAATTAAGTTCCTGTAGGACTAAAGGATCCAAAAGGTCTTCCTGCATTTTTTGCGGGTTTTCTAAATGTCTTATCTGCAAATTGATAGACAAGTTTGTTTCAGGAAGCTTTATTATATCTGGCAATGAAACAGAAATGTTATTTATTGATAATGAATATTTATTTTGATTAATTATTATGTCACACTGGCTGTTAATAAGATAACAGTTTTGAAGTGTGGTTTTCTGAAACTGGAAGCAATTTTCGTAAATTGTTTCGGAGTTTTTTGTACAGAAAAGTAGACCACTTTTATAAGTTAAAGTGTGAATTTGAAAATTATTTTTTACTGTGGCGAAAGGGCAATTTTTTGGTAAAAGGCAACTATGTGCAATGGGGTTGAAACAAATCCAATTTGAGTTAATTTCAGAGCATTGCTGATACCATAAATTGTTACAATAGTATTTACTGGGGCTAATTAATATTTTTGATTCATTATTAGGTATTGGATAAACTATCTTAAGACTACAAGAATATTTTTCAAAGATTGGTATTTTCACTACAATGATTGACATATCTTTTAACAGAATAAGGCCAGTTTTACATATAAGAGTTAATTCTGACAGGTGTTTTAGTGGCCATAGAGAATTTTTTGGATAATGAGCTGTCAAATATTGCCAAATTTCCCTAATTTCATTGACATTCAAAATTTCTAAATCTAAAGTTTGCAGATGCGCAAAAGATATCATTCTCAGCATTTTTTCCAAAAATTTGTTTAGTTTTGAGATTTGTAAAATTTGGTTTTGCATACTGAGTAATAACGTGATTTCATTATTCAATTTTAAAATTTCGAAGCGAATGCATTTTGCGTTTTTATTTATAATGTTTACATTTTCCTGGAATTTGTTTATAATATTCCCGGCAAATGAACTAAGGTCATTTATCTTGTGCATCGTGTTAATTTGATTTTGTTTCAGTATTTGTAAGTTCTGCGTTATTGTGTCTAGGTCGGTATTATCTAGGTTTCCTGTGACAAATTTAATACCGCTTCCCAGTAGGTTGAATAAACCACGTTTCTTTCTAAGTTCATTGTTTTCTAAAGAATTTAGTTTTTCATAAGTATTGTACGTATCGTTTAAGCATGATTCAAGGAATTGAAATTGTATTTTTAATAAAGTATTATTAACTTGATTGACTAAAGGGGATAAAAATAGGGAATTAGTAGTAAAAAGTTGGCTTAGAGACGTTTTAATTTTTGTCATATTAAAAGGTATGTACATAGTATGATAATGGCTTACAACTAAAGAAGGAGAGATTTCTTCGGTGTAGAATCCATTATTGTCCAATCTATTGACCTGAAGGGCCTGGTTGAGGTTCGTCAATGTCAGGAGGGACAGGATCAGGAACCTGGAATGATTTAGGTTTTTTCCTGAGTCTTTTTATTTTTCTGACATGTGTGTTAATTGGTTTAGTTTTTGAGATACCAGTTATAACATTTTTATTGACGTTAGTTACTTTGGTAGGGATAAATTGGGGGTTCATTTTATTTCGAAGGGTGTTTTTTCTAAAGATAGTTTGATCTTTTTGAATTTGAGGGGGCTCTTCGGTGTTTTTATTTTGTTTTTGTGTGGTGTGTAACTGTTTTTGATATGCTTTTTTGAAAACTTGATCGTGAAAAGGTATTAGTTCTTTCTTTCGTTGTTCATTATATTGTTCAAAAAGAGTGAGGTCGTTATTTATGTTTGGTTCGTTCACATAAGGCTGTATAAAATTGAAAATTAAAAATGATCGGTAATAGAGTGTACTCTCTGATTAAGTATATATTAGTATGGCTGACGTCATAATATTTTGAGAAGTTTCTTCAAGATGTTTAAATTTTTAAATTTCTTAAATATTCAAAATGTGTAGTCTAGAGAAAGTTGTTCGTTGCAGAATATTTGACATAAATATTTTAAAAGGTTGTTATCAATTTTGTTATCTTTTTTTTTTTTAATTTTAATTTATTGTTTATTTTATTATCTTTTGTTTATTTTTTTTTTGTGTTCTTATAAGAAAAGTGGTTTTCAAAAATCGTTATAAAATTTTTTGTGTATTTTGAAACAAATCTATTTAAGTTCAAAATTGACAGTTTATAAATTGAAAGATGTCTAAATGATACAAATGTTTTAAATGGTTTTTCATCTAAAAGGGGTCCTTTATAAGCAATTTTATAAGAATGCTTTTTATATGAGTTTTGAAGACATATTTTAAAGTTGTTTATGAAGATGGTAATCGATTCTCTTAGTTTGGGCCAGTAATATTTTTGTTTTATTTCATTGAAGATCTCTGTTTTGTTTTTATGATTAGGTCCATAGTATTTTAATATTAATTCTTTTTGTTTTTCTGCGTTTATCACGTCAATTAGGTATTTAGTCGAAAATATGAGTTTTGCACATGGGTTAAAAATAGAGTTAACTACTTTCTGAAATTCTAGTTTAAGTTCATTGTTTGGAATGTAAATAGTAAATAGAGAGTCAGGTTTCACTATCTCTTTTAGAATTTTAAGAATGTGCTCTTGTTGTTTTTCATTTATTGTCACAAAATTATGATTTCTATTAAATGGTTTAGAGAAAAAATGTTTATATTGTTGTCCATAATTAATAACCAATCGATTGGTTGTATAATTAAGGGGCAGTTCGGATGTAGATAAATGTTTTCTTTGTGTCTCATTATTTGAGTGAATAGTGACGTCAGAGGCGTTGTCTCGGGCGTCATTTTGGAGGGGCACAAAATACTCTAAATTCATTTTTGGCGGTTTTAATTTTTCATTGAGTACGGTTACATTAGCTTGGGGTTCTTTGTATTGCTCGTTAATTACGTGTTCCGTGAGATTAAAATCGGTTAAGTTGGTAACAGAGTTACGCACGGTGGGTGCATTGGCTTTATTTATTTCATGTATGTTAAAATTTATCTTCAAGAGGGCGTTAGCAACGACATTTACATTTTCTTTTTCGTAATTTGTATCTTTTTGAGTTTCTGGAATTAAGTACCGTTGAATGCAGTCGATTTTTATTAAATTTGGTTCAGTACCTTCCGGTGTTATGATGTAGTCTGATTTTAATTGTGTTTCAGGGTGAAAATATTGAATAGGTTGTTTCTTAAATCTTTCTTGTGGGATTACTTTTATTTGTTGGTGAAAGTTAATGTTAACGTTTGGACTTGGATAGGGGATTTTACAAAATTCTTTAACTGTTACTGGACAGTTAGGAATGTATTGTTCTTTGAAGCTAAAAGAGGGTGTGAGTTCAATATCTTTTTGGTAGTTTACTTGATAATTTTGGATTGGCTGCTTAACAGGGTTATTATAAGCAATAGAAAGAGGAATTTTTACATTTTTATTTAAAGTTAATATACTATTTTTTAAATCGAGCATACCCTTTAACTTTTCAAGGTCTCTTAAGCCTATTAATGCGTCAAAGTCTTTATGCCAGTTTACAACACGCATTTTAATATTTTCGTTTATTCCTAGTTCTTGTAATAAATTTATTTTTAAATTATTATTTTCTTTATATGTGTTTCTGCAGCTGGTTACTTCAAAGGGTTCAAAAAATAGATTATTGGGGTACATTTTGGCTATTTTTGGGGAGATTATAGAGTCTGAGGCTCCTGAATCGATAAGAATTGTTATTTGCGTTTTTGGTAAATAAAAATATGGTAGTTCGATTTGTCGGGCAACGTTATTTAAGTCGACGGGGGATCCAAGGCTGTTTCCTGAAAATTTTCGCTTGCGGCGTTTGTTTGTAAATTATGTTCGTAAGAGCAGTTTTCTTGTTGGCTAGTGGGTTCTTCGTTATAAAAATGAGGATCGTAAAAATAGTCAGGGTTTTCTTCACTATAATTATTGTAAGTTTGATTTTCACAGGTTTGTTCGTAGGTTTGTTCGTAGTTTTGTTCGTAAGTTTGTTCTGGGTATGTTTCTACATTTGTCAAAAATCCTGAGGGTTTAAAAATTCCTGAAGGTCGATTGTATGGGGGTCTTTGATAGTGTTGCCTTGACGGACCAATTGTTGATGTCGACATAGGGGTTGGCTTGTCTAAAATGGGTTTATTTTGTGGGGCGAAGGCGTTAGTTGGTCTTCCAAAATTTTGAAAATTTTGAGGTTGATTTTGAAAAGGTCTAGGTTGATTAAAATTAAAGTTAGGTTGTCTAAATTGAGAGTTAAAAGGTGGATTAAAATTAAATTGTCTGGTAAACTGAGGGTTCGAAAAAGGTTGCATAAACGGGTTAAAACGTTGTTGGGGTGGTTTTGGTCTTATTTGATTAGTTTGGGGGTTGCGATTAAAATTTTGGTTTTGTCTAAAGTTATTGTTGGGTTTTAAAAATGAATTATTTCCTTTGTGCAAGTTCGAGTTATTACTTGTAAAATTGACTTGCGCTTCTACTATGTTATTACTCATGACGTCCTTGTAGGCTTCGTCTAAAGTTGCAGGAGTTTTAAGCATAAGAAGCGTTTTTAAAGAGTCTGGGGAGTTTGCGGTCAAAATTAAAACAGATACTTTTTCTACTTGAGATATAAGCAGTAACTTTTGTGCGTTATCTGCTACTTCACATTGAATTTTTCCAAAAATTCTTTGGCAAAAGGCCTTAAGTCTATCGATAAACTGCAAAATGTCTTCGTTTGCGTCAATTTTAATATACTGAAGTTCTTGCATCAAAATTTCGTGATTAATTGGATCACCAAATTTTTGTCTTAAAGCTAACTTAATTTTTTCAAAAGTATTTAAATCTGGCCTTTCTAATAGAAAATTTTGAGCTTTGCCTACCAGTTTCGATTTTATGGCAGACAGGACCAATTTTTGTTGCTCAATAGAATTACCAAAATAAAGTTCATAAAATTCTTGTACAGAAATCAAAAAACTTTCTAAATGGGATTGACTGCCATCAAATGTGGGCAACAATGACGTGTAAAATTTAAGATTTTCCATTGTGTTAGAAAGTTCTTCGTTTTGTAAAGTGTTATCTAATTGGTTACTACTAACGCTACTTAAACTACTGTTAAAACTAGTGTTTAAATTTGCAAAATTTAAAGAATCAAAATTTTCTAAAAATCTATTTTCTAAATTATTTTCAGTATTTTCTTCTAAACTTTCTTCTATACTTTCTAATTGCTGTTGAGTGTCTAGTCTCGATGTCGACTGACCACTTAAATTTCTTAAACTACTTTGCAAACTACTTATTTGCTCAAAATTTAAATTTAAAGACGGTTTCTTCAAACTTGCTAGATAGTTTTCAATTTCAGTTTTAACGTTTTCTTTCTTATTTTCTGCTCCTAATCCTAGTTTTGTTTTGTTCTTTTCTAAAATATTCTTTAATCGCCTAGGCATCAAGAAAGTCAAAAAAACTTACATAACAATCGAGGATAAATCCATAAGGCTTGTTCTGTAGAGGTTACGCCACCAAAAGGAATCCTATAAATGGGGGTTGACTTTAGCTTTTCTGCCTATGACACCGGGCTCAGTAGGGATGTGTCGTTGGTTAGGCTTTTGGCTTCGGCGGGACTCATACAACACGGTAGACGTCACTAGCTTCAACTCCAGGCTTTATTCCACAACACTTCTTTACGTTCGACGTCGTAAAAGGTATTTTCTTTTAAGAAAAAGTTCACAATTCGTACGGGACGTAAAGTTCGGTTTGAATAGCGCACTAAGACTTAAAAGTCACTTTCGTACAACGGAAAACCGATAAAGGACGAAATCGCACTATCCTGTTCGCAGCGCCAATTAAATACGAAGTCCGGTGACGTAGCTTTTAAAAAACTTTTTATTTGAAAAGACTACAAAAAATACTTATAACTAAAATGACCAATACAACTTGTAAAAGTATAATGATACCTAATTAGACCATTTGGGTGCATATATAAACTTCAATGTACGGCGTCAGCAATATATTTGTTATTACAAACAAGATGAGATGTTATTATTCCAGGGATATTACTCGGGTAAAGAGGACAGATGCTTTACTTAGGTACAGATGGGAAATGCTGAGAAACGTGACTTTGGTTATTACAAGCCTGCCTCTTCAGAGCCACCCGTTTAGACATACCAGTATGTCTACATTAGTTACAGTTAGTAGTCTGTCTAGTGTCTAGGCCCTCAATGATATAGCAAAAGGATTGAGCTAAGAAAGGGGGTTACCCCGTTCTTTTTTTTACTTTTCTCATAAGATATATATATATATATATATATATTTATCGGTTTCACAACGTTCTACGTCTTCCGATACCCAATCTCCACTCCGTTTCTGTTTGCCCATAATTCATCATCTAGGCCTCTTATTCTTATTTCACTGTCTATTCCTTCTCTCCAGCTTCTCCTTGGTCGTCCTAGTTTTCTTCGGCCAGTGGGGTTTCCATTGTAGTATTTGTTTAGGTAGTCTTTCATCATTCATTCTTTGTATATGTCCGTACCACACCAGTTGTTTTGTTCTTATATCATCCACTAGAGTACGTTCACCTACTGTCATAATTTCTCTTATTCTTTGATTTGTAACTCTTTCTCTTTTTGATTTCCCTGCTGCTCTTCTCCGATAGTCCATCTCCGTAGCGGAAAGCATTTTTTCTGTTCTATCCTTGATTGGCCATACTTCTGAGCCGTATGTAATAATACTTTTTACAATGGTGTTATATATAAGCTTTTTGTTATGTTTTGATATACTTTGGTCCCAAATTATTCCATTTAATAAAGTTATTGCTTTTCTTCCCTGTACGTTTCGATCTTTTATAGCTTTATCTAGTGTTCCGTCAGCTGTAATTTTTAGACCTAAGTATTTATACTCATCACAGGACTGAATCTGCTGCCCGGTATTTAAGATTAGATCCTGTTTCATTCCACCGATACACATATACTCTGTCTTATTGAGATTAACCTCTAGTCCCCACTTATTGTACTCTTCTATTAGTTTGCGTGCCATATATTCGAGGTCGTCATAATCCTGAGCCACTACTATCTGATCATCGGCGAAACATAAAGTATACAAGGTGGTTTCGTCCAACGGAAATCCCATGTTTTGGAAGGAACCAAGTATATCTTGAAGAGCGTAGGCGAGATACAGCAACCTTGTTTAAGACCTTTATTTACTTGAAAGCCTTTGGTTAGTTTTGCTTTTATTTTAACTTTTGCCTTACTATTGCGGTATAACTCTTTGATGGCCTCATAAGATAAGTAACCAAAATACTGTTTAAACTAATTTTTTCCATATATTTCCAGATGAGGCCAGAAGAGATTTAAAGCTTCCTCTGGCGTCCTTTGTCCAGGCGGCAGACATTTTAGGACGAACATCGGAATTCACTGTTTCGGCTTGGTTGAGGCAAGAAGTGAACAACACTGGAACCATTTTTAGCGTTTCCAGAGGACCTACCAGATTTTTGGAGGTAAGTTTACGTGTCCAAATAAGAAAAACACTGTTGAGAACCCTTTTATGGGTAATGGGAATAGGAAAAAAACCACTTGTCTAACGGCAACGTTTTCTCTATCAAATTACACATTAGATAGTTTAAGTTGTGCTACGTATTTTTACGTAAGCATGAGATTTGACAGTTACGCAAGCGCACTTCGTCACATCGTCGTCAAGGTCATGTTAGGAGCATACGTATTTACTTTAGCTTACGGCAGTCTGCGGGCACCTTAACGTTACCAAAGAATAGAATTGGTTGATTTACCGATCCAAAAATAGGCCTAGACGATAATTTCCGCTTCCAGTACAAACGATTCTTTGCAAATATATTCCTACTGTAGTTGAAAAGACAAAAACAAAATTGTAACATCAAAACAACACAGTGCCGAATTCCATATTCTCTGCTATTAGTAGACTTGTTATGGTAACGTAAAAACATTCAACTTAAACTCAAATTTGGAACAAAACGTAGAGCGCTTAACGTGCAGTTTTACGTAAAAATACGTAGCACGCACAACTTAAACTATCTATTATCAAGCACTACATAGCACCCTGTTCACAAGAGGATTTCTCGTAGATGTATACATTTTGAAGAGTTACTGTCTGACATATAGTTTTGACTCCAAGGATGTTTGCCAAAATTTACACTTTAATATCATCAAATTTAAAAAATTTAAAATATATTTTTTTTCAATTTATATATGGGAGGGTCGGGAAATTGTACGCAGTTAGGGGAAACCAAGTTAGAATTAATGTAATTTTAAAAACAGGTGTTAAATGCGCCATTTAATCTACTTTATATAAGTAAAACAATATTTGGAAAAAATATAACATAAAAAGTTAAAATGTAAAATACCGAAAAATGTATTTGCGCACGATTCTTTACCCCGGCGGGTAATGATGCACGTGTAGTAGGCAATTATTCTAATAATATTAATATTTATTTAGAATGGTTAATATCAAGTAAAATTTATTTTATAAGCAGTAATTTACTGGGGTGTCTGTGCCTATGCCTTATGCGTGGTTTCATGCCGCATATAAAACACAGCGGTACGATAGTAAGTTCTTCGTCTCGCCAATATTTTTGTACATATATATATATATATATATATATATATATATATATATCACGAGGTTTTGAAAGCTTTTTTAACGACTGGCAGTTTGACATCGTCCAAGTCTATAAGATACGTTCTAATATATTTCTTTTAATTTAATTACACGAGAGAGAATGGTACGCACTAACGCGCACAATTTCCCGCTTGTGTGTTTTTTAGTAACTTTTTTTTTGTTTATACTGGAACTTTCCATCCAATCAGGATCAATCGCCCAGTTTCGCAAAGTTCAAGCAAGGTTAAGCATTTTTAAGCAAACACAAACAACCAAGTACCTCGCCAGGAATCGAACCCGGACCGCCGGTGTGGGAAGCAAAACATTGCTACCACTACACCACGACTCCGACGGCGACATTTTTAGTAACTTGTTAACAAGCCATCAAAACTCTCATTTTATTAACACTGAACTATACTAAAAAGTTCAATAAATTCTACTTTTTAAAATAATACAATCTGGCCTTGCTATCGATCGCATAATCACCTTTGTGTCTGCGTCGTAGGAGGCAACACTTGTCACATTCTCAGAAAATGCCGCTAAATTTGAAATAACTTGGTGCGATTACCCACCGCGCACCATTCCCCAACTCTTCCCCACTTAAATAATGTTTAATTCGATAAAGATAAAATAGTCTAGAAACTGCATGTTTCCAGGTCCAATCCAGCGGGAGAAAAAACGAAATAAGACTGCACTACACCTCAAGAGTGGACGGCAGACCGTATGTGGAGAATTTTCCATACAGATTAGCTGACAACTCATGGCATCATGTTGCAGTTAGTGTCAGTGGATCTCAGGTAAAAATCTTAAGGCGCGTACACATCAGCATGCCGATCATTTAGTAATGCAACGGTTACAGCAACCGATTCAGCTACCAAATTTGCTAGTGTGGACGTGGTACAATACAGGTTTCCGACAACGCTTTGAGCCGCTCGTGGTGTGTCGGCAGATGTCGATTTTCATAGAGAATAAAAGAGATTCACAGTAGAGATGTCCTTAGCAGTTCATTTTAATGAATTAGTTCATGTGAACTAGTTCGTTTGCACTTTTAACGGAATGACTATCTTGTCAGTGTTGCCGACGTTGTATTAGGCTGACAGTTCCTTAATTTTCCGTAATTAAATCAAAATTTCAAATAGTTCAGTTTAATTAGCTTAAGCGTGCCACTCAATGCAACGAACAGGTGATTCGACTAATCGACTAAACAAGCGCCGGATTTCACTTATTAGTTCAACTTAATAGTTCATTTCTATCAGTTCGTAGTAGAAAGCACCGCGGTATCATCAGTGGCGGCGCGTGGCAAAACCTTTGGGAGTGCACACCAAAAAAAAACAAAAATTGCGGCGCAGGCGAATTTTTTTTTGCAAATAAAATAATAAATGAGATATTTAGTTAGATATTTATTATTATTGAAATTATAAATAAATAATAAATGTATCATACCTAGTTTACATATTTTCTCTTCTAATGGCAAAGATGAAAATTTAATTGCCTTTAAATATTGCACGCTAATGCTATCAGAATTAGAAACTTCCGCCATTGTCGTAAATACCAAATTATCGCCAGCGCCCGACCGATAATGCCAAATTAGTGGTGTGCAAATACTATCTACTCGATACTTTAATATCTGATACATGGGCGGATTCGAAGTAATTATTAAATGAACTATTGCGTATACGTATACGATTGACAACATAGAAAATCTCGGTATTTATTGGATTTACCGATAATATAATAATTACTTAGTACCGAATATAAAAATCTGATACTCGAATAGGAAGTATCAGTATCTACTCCATACTTAATCGTTGCACATAACTACTAAGTGCACGAAGGAAAAGTGCCGATGATCTGCTCTAACATGCAACGCGAACCGAAGACGCGGTGGTCTTCACGGGGGTGCGGGCGGCATCGAGGCTACTTTCTGTATACGCGCTGTGCCGAAGGAAGGTTCAGATTTTATGTACTGTAAAATTCTATTGCAACATATCGTCGTCTCTTTCTATATTTCGTAATTAGAAGGCGACCTAACATCTACCGTGCAAATAAAAGTGAATAATTAGATTCGAACTAACTATATAGCGCATTCGCCATGCACGCAGGTGGTTTGAACACGAATACACATACATACCGGGTATTAATTTGCAGTTAATATTCCAGTCTTTAGTGAATTCCGTTTGGGATAATTATTTATTAAATTAAAGGATGATCAAATTTTAATATTTTTTTAAGTAAAATTTGGGAGTGCACGTGCACATGTGCACTTATGGAGAAACCGCCACTGGGTATCATTCAGTATTTCATGAACAACATATTTAGCCGCGTTCCTAATCGACAATAAAATGTACAGAAATAATTGGGTTAAGCCTCACAAGAGTGTGTCTTGCTTCTTTATAGTTCATTTTGAACTAGTTCATTTTAGAAAAGTGCACTAGTTCGTTTTCCTTGTTAAATGAACTAGTTGATATTTCCAGTTCGTTCGCGAACTACCCATCTCTAATTCACAGTTGGTTCGTGGACGTCGGTTTGCGAGGTTTGTCCACATTGTCAGGTACGATTTTGTTTTAAAATCGAACCCTTAAACGAGGGTACCATAGTAGATCTCTTGTATGTATAAAAAAAATATAAAACATTTTTAAAAACGTTACAAAATTTTATAAATACAAAATAAAAGTCTGCAATTTTCAAATTGTTACAAGACTTTTCTTATGACCTATAAAACAAAGAAGACCCAAAATATTAAAATAAATACTTTAACTTACCGAAATAACAAACTGGAAAATGTTAATTTAGAGGTTTTAGTTTAAGTTTAACAAAACTTATTATGTGACAACCGACTTGCCTCCTCAAAGTTTAAATAATACATTATAGACTCATATTTTTCCGTGGGTAACTTTAAAGCTTAACCTCACGGGGGTCCAAGATCTAATGGACCCCTAATAAGTGTTGACAGTTAACTGTTTCGTCCTTATCGGACTCATCAGAACACTGCTTGGCTGCTGGCCTGAAAGGCAGAAGAGCTGTCGTAGGTCACGGACTATAGTTGTTTTCTTTTATTTGCATTCGATCTTTTCATTGATCGATATTGTATAGCAGTGTTTCGCCTACTTTTGTTTTTTGTTTCTCTCGTATCTCGGTAGATGGCGCTTCTTACGATAGTTTTCTCACTATTTACATTTGAGTAGAGACAAAACCTTCTAATTAACTTCGCAAGATTTGTCACATTGACCAGCATTGTGCAGAAAGGACGAAACAGTTAACTGTCAACACTTATTAGGTGTCCATTAGATCTTGGACCTCCATGAGGTTAAGATTTCAAGCTACCCACGGAAAAATATGAGGGAAACAAAAACTCTTTTTTGCCCGATTATCCACGAAACTTGTTTGATTTTTAAATTCACGGGTAAGAAATTCCACGTTTGTTAGTATTATTTGGCTTTAAAACTCCGTTGATTGACGCTCACTGTCTTGATGACGGGTAAAAATGCAATATGCGTTGATCCGGCCTGAAAGGCAAAGAGCTGTCGTAGGTCACGGACTATAGTTGTTTTCTTTTATTTGCATTCGATCTTTTCATTGATCGATATTGTATAGCAGTGTTTCGCCTACTTTTGTTTTTGTTTCTCTCGTATCTCGGTAGATGGCGCGTCTTGCGATATTTTTCTCACTATTTACATTTGATTAGAGACAAAACCGTCTAATTAACTTCGCAAGATTTGTCATATTGACCAGCAGTGTTCTGAGGAGTCCCATAAGGACGAAACAGTTAACTGTCAACACTTATTAGGTGTCCATTAGATCTTGGACCCCCGTGAGGTTAAGCTTTAACGCTACCCACGGAAAAATATGAGAGAAACAAAAACTCCTTTTTAGCCGATTATCCACGAAACTTGTTTGATTTAAACATGACGACATTTTAATGAATCCGAGTATACAAAAATGCCCTCTTTTCAGGTAGAATTGTTGATAAACTGTCGTCCCCTGTACAAAAGATTGCTAAGGCCAGGAGCTCCAGATCGAAATGTGACAGAGATATATCAAATTTGGATTGGACAGAGAAATCATCATTTTTTATTTAAGGTGAGTTTATATTAATATCCATCTTCTTTGGTATTATATCCGTTTCTCAGAGCAAAAGTATGCATGAAAATATGTTCCAAGCCTAATCTATTAATTGTTAAGTAATTTAAGCTAGTTTAGTAGAAAACAGCAAAATTTAAAATTTTTAGTTGATTATAAAAGCCGAAAAACCGAAATTTTGTTTTCAATAGGACTACACTTTTGGTCTGAGGTACAGCGTGTCCCATTTTCGATGGGATTAAATGGGAAACTCGGTTATTATTAAAGATATTGATTTTCTGATTGCACCTTACCGTGCTCTTTTTTCAAGAACTTAAAAATGATGTATTCAGATTTTTGCTATACCCTGTAGTTTCGTTAATACAGGGAGTTTTTGAAAAAATTGCATTTTTAATAATTCCTTGTGTCTCGTTTATTTTGCAAGATATTTTTATTCTGTAAAAACTTTTATGTGGCAACTTTTTTAGAAGAAAATAATGATGTTGTCAATTTTTTAATATATTGTTTAGTTTTTGAGATATGGTTTTTATCATACAAAAATTAAATACGGACCTGGATTTTTTTCATTATTATTTTGATTGGTTTTATGCTATCATTATCACAATAAAATAAAAAATTAATATTTTTTTGTATTAAGGTAAAAAAATATTTAATATTTAAAAAAATTATTTTAGTCCAAACCTGGAAATTTTCAACATAAATTTAAATTAAAAATTGCTAGTTGAACGATTTTTAGTTTAAATGTTTTGAAACTTAGCAAATTAAAATGGTTTTACTTTAATTTAGAGATTTATATGAAACAAAGTCTACGACAAAAACAAAAAACATAATTTGGTAAACCTATCACGTCCTTGCAATGCAACTATAGGTAAATTTAGTGGGAATAAGGACACTGTTGTTCTGGTAAATATACGTTTTAATCCATCGGTACCCAGCAGCAGATTAATGTTGGGTTTCGTTTTTAATTTTGTGCCGTTTGTTTTCCTGATGTGCTTGAATTCTTGTTTTTTGTTGTTCCAATGTACGATCTAGTCTGAAGGTCTGATGAAGACAAAAACCATTGTCGAAACGTTACCGATGGATTAAAACGTATATTTACCAGAACAACAGTGTCCTTATTCCCACTAAATTTACCTATAAAAAACATAATGAATTACAAAAGTTAATAACTAATTTTATTTAGTAGTGATATAAATGTTTAAACTGATTGCGATTATGTGTGAGACATTGTTGGCATTTTTGAGTAATTTTTCTTAGCGCATAAAAATATTTCTGCCGTTTAGATATTGGGATTTTGTTGCTTGAATAAAGCAGTCAAACATATCATATTTCACAAATCTGGATATGGTCGATTTCTAGCCATTTTAGAATAATTTTGAGTGACTTATTTACAAAAATGACAAGTAAAATGACAATGTCAATTCCACGCTTTTGTTTCTCTATGTTGAAGTAATTTTCATGAGTTGCTGTGCTATCAAATAATTACTATGATATGTTTGTAACTTCTTAACATTTTTAACTTTATTTATTAATCTTTCAATTAACGTTTCATAACAGATAAACTAAAAATCGTTCAACTAGTGTGTCTTGCAATTTTTAATTTATATATACGTTGGAAATTTCCAGGTTCGGACTAAAATTTTTTTAGAAATATTAAATATTTTTTTTTACCTTAAATTAAAAAAATATTAAAGTTTTATCATTTTAAGATAATAATAACATGAAATCAATCAAAATAATAATTAAAAAAATCCAGATCCGTATTTAATTTTTTTATGATAAATACCTTTAATAATAACCGAGTTTTCCATTTAATCCCATCGAAAATGGGACACGCTGTACAAAAGTTAATAATGAAATATTTTAAATAAATTTGTGCCTTGCGTGATATTTGTTATTTATTTATTTTCACATTCCCCGATGTTAAGATTACTAAAATTAGTAAAATATCTCGCTATCAGAAAAACACCTCTATTTTTCCACCAATTTCCATAGGAAAATTTAAATTTAACTGCACGAATATTTTTCCGAAAAATCCTGTCTGCAAAGGAAACCAGCGTTTTTAAATACATTATTAAAAAGAAATAAAAAAACAGATTTAATTTAAGATTGGGGGTGAATTGCATGCAGACTATAATTTGAGGTGTCACGAAATGACAAATCGTCTGGATCTTAAAGCAAGGGTGGATACACCAGACCAGTGTCAGTATTCTTGAAATATCCCCGAGGAGTACTCCCTCAAAAACGGGTGAAAATCAAACTGCGCATGCGATGTCACTTGATTTCCGCATCTCTATTGGTCCTCGCTCGAATTTCGGGGAGTACTCGCTCGGGGAGATTTCAAGAATAACGACACAGAGCTATCAAAACGAATACGACGAGTCGTTAAATACCGAGATGAATTCCAAGACGTGCGCAAGCGTTGTTCTGTCACTTCTGCCAACCAATCAACTGAGAGATATTTCAGTATGGTTTTATACAGCAAAACTTTAATAATTTCCAGTTCTTTTTTATGAAAATTCGTCGTTTTTGTGCTGTGAAAATGCCGGTGACGTGCAAGTTGTGTGACAAATTATTTAGTGCCCAATTTAATTTGAATAAACACTGTCAAAGTAAACATGGCATACAAAAATAAAGGTATTCCTATGCAGAAAGTGTTTTTATGTTTAGATGCCTAGAATGTAAATGCTCCTTCCCAAAAAACTTGGATCTGTGTGATGATTTGAAATACAAACACAATCAAGAAATACTTGAAGAAACATTGGAGTTGAGAGTCAATACTCCCCAATACTGAAATGCATAAGATCATATAGAAGAAATACTGCATATACCTCAAAAAATATTAATCGCAGCACGTAGATATTGGATATTTTTGAAATCAGAAAGAAAAGACGAATCTTAAAATGCAAAAATATACAGGGTGTTCCCTCTCAAAAAATCGACTTCATTGTCACACCCTGTACAGGGTGTCCCAAATTCGTTGTTTTTTTGTGGTATCGGGTATTTCTAGGGGAGATAGAAAAAAACTGACCCCCCTTTGCGACGCTCAAATTTTAAGAGAAGCCTAAAGGTGAAAACCACATTTAGATATAGCAAGCCGTTTTTAAGCTACGGAGTGTTTTTGTCTGCATTTTGGGAGGGGGTCTATAACTTTTTTGTTTATGAAAATTTTGTTTTTGTGTAAATAGCTTTCTTATAGATCTTTTCTTGAAGACTTGACAGATGTAAACGGTTTTTATTTATCTCTTTTGGTTTTTAAAATATTGCATAAAGTTGTTATTTTTCTTACAGAATAACTCTTTTTTTATTCGATTTTTAAAATCAGCTTAAAATTTCCTTTAAAATGATGTATCACACTCAATATTTTATTTTTTTATTGTTTTCTTTATTTTTATTTTTTAATCACCTGTTTATTATTTTTTTATTTTTATAATTTTATAATATTAAAATATTTTAAACCCATTAAGCAAACTAAAATATGTGGTAAAAATAAAAAAAAATACAAAAATATAAAGAAATGAAGGGATCCTCCCATAAAGAAAAATTAATTTTATGTGATATCTCAAAAACTAAACGTGACAAATGAAATTTAATTTAACAGTTGAATTCCTCTTAAAAAAGTGTCTTAAGAATGTTTTCACAGAAATAAAAAATATTAATAAATAAACAAGTTATAG
Source organism: Aspidapion aeneum (assembly GCA_963576565.1). Lineage (NCBI taxonomy): Eukaryota > Metazoa > Arthropoda > Insecta > Coleoptera > Brentidae > Aspidapion > Aspidapion aeneum. The sequence goes on along the minus strand of OY755039.1, from coordinate 144,556,614 downwards.
ACCCCTTCCCAAAATGCAGACTTTTTAAAAACACCCCGTAGTTTAAAAACGGCTTGCTATATCAAAATGCGATTTTCACCTTTAAGCTTCTTTTGAAATTTGAGTGTCGCAAAGGGGGATCAGTTTTTTTTAGCCCCTCTAGAAATACCTGAACCCCCCCAAAAACATCGAATTTGGGACACCGTGTACATGGTGACGGATAGAAAAAAATTATGTTGGCTTTTAAAGTTGTCATAATTAACCAAAAAATCTCAATTTATTTTCAATGATAAAGTTGCTGAGTGCTCCGGTTATAAAAAACCACCCGGTACCGACATAAAATCATACCTAAAAATTAGAATTGACCATTATTTTATACCATGAATTTTTTATTATACGTTAAGCTCTTCGATCTCGCGCCAATAATTTAAATTAGACATTTTGACGTTAATTTTGGCGCATGCTCCTTTGATGGAATTCATCTCGGTATTTAACGACTCGTCGAATACGGACTTTTTAACCTCAAAATGACAGTGGCGGCTCGTGAGACTTTCGCAACAGGTGACGCAGGATTTCCCCACCCCCATTTTTTACCCACTAAACACAAAAACATTTTAATAACGTCAAAATAATTAAAAACATAACGTTAGGTTGGATGTTAGTTCTAACGTCATATTCATAGTGAAAAAGAAGCTTAATAACCTGTTTTCTGACGTTAGAAAAATAATCTTATGTTTTTATAACGTTTTTTTAAAGTGTTTTTCGAACGTTAAAAAATATTGATTTTTAACAGTGAAAAAGAAATGTTTTTCTAACATTGAAAAATAAATGTTTTTTTAACAATGAAAAAATATATTTTTTTCAAATATCTCTAAAGATAAGGTAACATAAACAATGTAAAGAAAATTCTTCTATTTTGGAAACGCAGGCAGCAAGAGTCCGTTGAGGTTTTCGTGAACTCGACACTCAGTAAAAGGCAATTCGGCTCGTAGCTTCTGAAAAAAAAATTTCAAATTCTATGTAAACAAAGTGAATACAAGGCAAACAATTTCAAGGCGCGTATTCACTTTAGCATGAATGCAAACGAAACATTCGTTTGGTCCCGCTGCGAGGCTTGCGAAGTAGCAGTTTGCTAAACCTCGCCTATGTAACATTTATTTATCAATAAAGACGATTTATTATTATTATATAATTCTGCCTCAAATGAATACGCGGCTTAAGATCCGGCGGTTAATTGTCGCATTCCCTGTCTGATTACCTATAGGTATGCGATATTTCATACAAAACCATTTTTTTTCTTTTGTTTACTTTTCCTTACCTGACTTTGTGGTGCTTCATTTAGATCTCTGCACACACATTTGTTGTTCTTTAACTATACCATCTTTCCCACACAACTGGAGTAATATTCCGATCCAAATATGTATTCACTATCAATATTAATAATTGTGCTTTAAATTTGACATGTTTGTTTCTGCAAAATGCAAATATTTTAACCAAAATTACAAAAAGCGTCTTTGCTACCGACTCGTATCAACTCGCAGCGAAACGCAACTAATGGCGATGTTCAAGTAGTGGAACTGCTATACTATAGAGGGCGCTGCCATCGCGGCCTCTATAATATATATTTTTTTAATGTTTAAAAAACAAAACATTTATACCTTCATATATCTTAAATTTAACGTTAGAAGTGAGATCTAGGAAAAACATTATAAAAATAACCATATATTGATGGTATTATTTTTAATGTCAGTGAAATTATGGTTTTTTTAATGCTGGTTTCTTAACGTTATTAAGAAATATATTTTTGGTAATGCTTTTACATGAAATTTTCGTTAGGATTTTCTACATGTTTTTTTAATGTCAAAACTGACTTCATTTTAACACAAATTTGTGTTAGAAAAAAAAAACATTTTTATTTTCAACATTTATTTAACGTTTTTTACGATTTTGTACTTAGGACATCACCTATATCTTCGCAAGTTTTGCCAAAAGAACTTAAAGATCACTGAGATATGGCTGACGAGTCTCAAAATTGCTCACTGCCCGTTTCCGGGAAAACGGACGACGCGACAAATTTTTTTCTTTCACGACAAATTTACGACAAATTTACGACAATTAATGCATTTATTAGTTTTTAAAAATTTTAATTTTTTCTGGGGTGGTAGTGATAAGTTGAGACTCAACTAGTGTTTAAAAAAATCTGAATCGGCACTTCTCATCGACAGCCGCCCCTCTCCTGTATTGACTGTTATTCTTGTTTACAGGGTGCAATGCAAGATGTCCGGCTCATAGGCGGTCCCCACGGGGCACTGACAGTTTGCAACAACCTTGATTCGACCTGTCCAACTTGCGGGCAGTTCGCCATGTTGGAGTCGACTCTTCAGTACCTTCAGAACCAGCTCGTTGACATTTCCAATAGGGTAGGTGAGTTCTTTTTTAATGTCAAGAATGACCATTGGAAGAGAACATTTAAAAAAAATACGTGGAAATTTATAAATCCAACCGAATTTTGGCCAGTTGATCACCAGGGGGTCGATTTTGACCACAACTTGTTAAATCTCTCATTCGAGATTTAACAGCGGTACAATCTCTAGTACAATCTCTAGTAGTCAGCTTGGCCATGGGAATTTTAAAACTTAAATTGTGGCTAAAATACAGACTTTTATTTACCTTTTTCTATGTTTTTACATACCTTTATGGATTTTCCCATATAATTTGGCCCCACAAGTTTCCTTTTATCACTATTTTCCGAATTTTTCGCGATTTTCCGTGATTGTATTTCATTGTTTTTACTTTAGAACTGTCACTTTTCTGATTTAACAAACACAGGGTAGGATTTATTATTTTTTAATTATAAAGTTACCCATACTTTATTATTATTAAATTAATAGCAACTTTTTCCTATTTTTTTTTATTTGTTTCATTATAACTTTTTTCAAACTTTTCCAACTAGGTGGTTAGTATACTGTTCAACTTATTTTTTATTAAAAAAATGCATAAAATGGCTAATCCGAAATGGCGGATTTTCCCATTTATGAACCGATTTGCATCAAACTTTGAGATTTTTCAGGTCGCTGATTATTATTTTTGACTTGAATTTATAAAAATCAAAATGGCGGATCCAAAATGGCGGACTTTCCCATTTATGAACCAATATGCATCAAATTCGAAACTTTGGGGTGTTTCAGGTCGCTGAATATGATTTCTAACTTAAACATTAAAAAAATCAAAATGGCGGTCCCACAATGGCGCACTTTCTTATTTATAAACCGATTTGCATCAAACTGTGTGTGACCTTAAACACCCCAAAGTTCCGAGTTTGATGCATATTGGTTCATAAATGGGAAAGTCCGCCATTTTGGATCCGCCATTTTGATTTTTATAAATATAAGTTAAAAATAATAATAGCGATCTGAAAGATTTCAAAGTTCCGAGTTTCATGCATATTGGTTCATAAATGGAAAAAACCGCCATTTTGGATCCGTCATTTTGATTTTTTTAAAGTTTAAGGTAGAAATCATAATCAGCGACCTGGAACACTCCAAAATTTCGAATTTGATAGATATTGATTCATAAATGGGAAACTCCGGCATTTTGGATCCGCTATTTTAATTTTTATAAATTTAAGTTAAAAATAATAATCAGCGACCTTAAACACCCCAAAGTTCCGAGTTTGATGCATATTGGTTCATAAATGGGAAAGTCCGCCATTTTGGATCCGCAATTTTGATTTTTTTAAAGTTTGAGATAGAAATCCTAATCAGCGACCTTAAACACCCCAAAGTTCCGAGTTTGATGCATATTGGTTCATAAATGGGAAAGTCCGCCATTTTGGATCCGCAATTTTGATTTGTATAAATTTAAGTTAAAAATAATAATCAGCGACCTTAAACACTCCAAAGTTCCGAGTTTGATGCATATTGGTTCATAAATGGAAAAGTCCACCATTTTGGATTCGCTATTTTGATTTGTATAAATTTAAGTTAAAAATAATAATCAGCGACTTTAAACATCCCAAAGTTCCGAGTTTGATGCATATTGGTTCATAAATGGGAAAGTCCGCCATTTTGGATCCGCAATTTTGATTTTTTTAAAGTTTGAGATAGAAATCCTAATCAGCGACCTTAAACACCCCAAAGTTCCGAGTTTGATGCATATTGGTTCATAAATGGGAAAGTCCGCCATTTTGGATCCGCAATTTTGATTTGTATAAATTTAAGTTAAAAATAATAATCAGCGACCTTAAACACCCCAAAGTTCCGAGTTTGATGCATATTGGTTCATAAATGGAAAAGTCCACCATTTTGGATTCGCTATTTTGATTTGTATAAATTTAAGTTAAAAATAATAATCAGCGACTTTAAACATCCCAAAGTTCCGAGTTTGATGCATATTGGTTCATAAATGGGAAAGTCCGCCATTTTGGATCCGCCATTTTGATTTTTAAAAATTTAAGTAAAAAATAATAATCAGCGACCTGAAAGATCTCAAAGTTCCGAGTTTGATGCAAATCGGATCATAAATGGGAAAATCCGCCATTTCGGATTCGCCATTTTATGTATTAGCTCACACTACTACTATACTATAGTAGTGTGAGCTATGGTGATCCTAATTTTTTCGAGAAAAAAAAAGTTGCTCCGATTTCAAAAATTTTTATATATCTTTGCGTTTCAGATGATTTTGAAACTTTTTTGTTGCGCCGTCTGTCTGTCTGTCTGTCTGTATGTCTGTCTGTCTGTCTGTCTGTATGTCTGTCTGTAACGACCAACGCGCATAACTCAAAAACCGCTTGCACGATTTTAACGAAATTTGGTACCTAGGCTGGGTTTTGGGTCGAGATGGTCCCATTTAAAAATGAACAAAATCCACCAAACACAAGCCAAATAAAAGGGTGGGGGAAGATTTCAAAAATTAAAGATTATGTAAAAATATGGCGTGTGTGATATCAAATGAAAGGTAATTGAGTCTGGAGTTAAACAAAATACATTTTAGTTAAAAAAAGGGTGGGGGTAAATTTCAAAAATTAGAGTTTAATCAAAACATGGCTTGTGTGGTATCAAATGAAAGGTAATTGAGTCTGGAATTAAATAAAATATATTTCAGTTTTTAGTAATATATGCTCACACGTACACTACAACTATAGTACCTAGTGTGAGCTTAAGTGCCCATAAATAAATTGGCAGAGTATTTTTTTTAATTAAAAAAAAGTTGAATTGTATACTAACCACCTAGTTGGAAAAGTTTGAAAAAAGTTATAATCAAACAAATAAAAAAAAAGGAAAAAATTGCGTGAAGTTGCTATTAATTTAATAATATTAAAGTATAGGTAAATTTATAATTAAAAAATAATAAATCCTACCCTGTGTTTGTTAAATCAGAAAAGTGACAGTTCTAAAGTAAAAACAATGAAATACAATCACGGAAAATCGCGAAAAATTCGGAAAATAGTGATAAAAGGAAACTTGTGGGGCCAAATTATATAGGAAAATTCATAAAGGTATGTAAAAACATACAAAAAGGTAGATAAAAGTCTGTATTTTAGCCACAATTCAAGTTTTAAAATTTCCATGGCCAAGCTGACTACTAGAGATTGTACTAAAGATTGTACCTATGTTAAATCTCCAATATGAGATTTAACAAGTTGTGGTCAAAATCGACCCCCAGGTTAGAAAGCGTTTGCGATCATTTGATTAAGGTTAGGCTAACAACAACTTGGACCTTCCAAAAGCAAGAAGGGGAGCTAATTTAAAAAAGTGTATATACAGGGTGTCCCAGATAAAAGCAACTACATGGAGATTTCGACAAATTTGCTAGTTTTCCGTTTTGTATAAGCAACTACGGGCAATCGAATGACGTTAACAAATTTTTTCTAGGCCTAGTTTTTTTGAAACCATAGCCAACTTTGTTATTTCTTATGACCGCCATATTGAATTTATACGTCAATAAATAGAGCATTAAAATAGCTTTTCAACTATTATTATACATAGGGTTACCAGACGTCCGGATTAATCCGGACATGTCCGGATTTTTACTACGTCCGGGTGGGTCCGGGCGGATTTTTCATAAACGTCCGGATTTTAAAGTAGCCACCTTTATAAACATCAAATAATGCAAAATAAACTAGTTTTAAAAAATGTAATTAAACAATAATCGTCGATAAATTTAGCAGTGTGAATTCACCTTTAAGCGGGGTCTTCACATAACGTTTTACCTTACATCTTGCCTGTTCAGTCAAAACGCATCAAGTAAAACTTTGTGTGCAGACGGAAAAACGGACGTTTTACTTGAACTGATTTAAGACGGAAGACCGCCTAGAGAACTGACCGGATCACGCATTGTTTTCCGGTAAAACCATCGTTTTGTATCAGAAACTGATCTAAAAACGTACGTTAAAACTATCAAGTGTCTACGCTAATCTTTCAACCGTCATACTTGACCCTTTTGACTGACAGGCAAGACGTAAGGTAAAACGTTATGTTATGACCCCGTTTAAAGTAGTATTATTAATTTCGCCTTGTTGAATTACACTTCTGCCGTGTGGTCTTAAGCACACACAATTTTTTTGATGAAGTTTGTAATCTAAAAAAGTACATATCAGACAATTTTACTTCTGATGACCACAATCTGCCTACTCACCAAAAATGGGCAAAATATTTTAATGCAAGTATTTCTACCCAGTGGACGAAAGAAAGAAATAGGCTGCTTTTATCTTCTGTAAAAGGAATACTCATGACTTCATACAATTTAAGAAATATGAGCTGCTCAGAATTTGACGATTTGTACTTCTGCCTAAAAATTCAACGCTGTTGAATAAAATACAAAGCAGTGAAAAGTACCTATAAAATAGTAGGTATATTATGTTATTTATTAGTTATTGTTTCAATAAAAAAAAAACTTGATTTTTTGTGTGTGGCATCGAAAAAATTTTGACGTCCGGATTTTGTCCGGATTTTCTTGACGGCTGGTCCTGGTTAGAGACGTTTTCATCTGGTAACCCTAATTATACATAGCCTATCTTTAAATGACGGAAAATGCGAACTTATTTAAAAACTGTTTTTCACTTGGTTGGCTGTGAAACAAAGGCGTACTTGCGTTTGTTGTCATACCTACGTAACTATCTGTCAAAACTTTGCACATTTATTTAATTCATCTGTTGGAGTTTTAAAGTTTCTAAATTACTTTTTTTTGAGTCACATTATCAATTCAATGTAACATGGAAAGGTTTCCAAATTTAAAAATCGCAAGAAAACCCTCAATTTTCGCTTAAGGTTCTGTGGTTCGATGAAAGCAGATTTACAAACTGCGGGGTGTTTAACAGACATAACTACGTGCAAAAATGGATACGTGTACTGGGCCGATGAAAATGCGCTCTGAAATCGTGAGGTGCACCATCAAGTTAGGTGGGGTTTGAATGTATGGCTAGGAGTCATAAACGGACACATACTATTTAACATTTTTCATAATAATTTAACGGCACCTCGATATCTAAAGAACAAAGAGACCTAGAAATCTACAGGGAAACCAAAAGACAGCTGAGAAATTTGATACGCACAGAAAAAAATGAACTGTTCGAGCGCAAATGCCACGATATCAATACACACGTAGGAGGTAGGCAGAGTTCTGAAGTATGGAAATTCATTTCTACATTAAAAAACCCAACAAAAAAAAAAGTAAACATCAAGATCATCAAACCAGAACAATGGACAGAACACTACAAGGGACTGCTGCAGGAAACGAGACCCGAATATCTGGCAGCCTCTCCGAGGAGAAACATAGAAGTACACGGAGAGGAAGTAATCATCGAAAAAGAAATGATAAAAAATAGTATTAAAAAGCTTAAATCCGGAAAAGCTAGCGGAGCTGGAGGAATATATGCTGAAATGCTCAAATATGGATCAGAGAAACTAATCGAAAATCTCACATATATTATCAATCAATGCATAAACGGACATCCAGTACCTGATGATTGGAAAATTGCATTCATATCCTCAATACATAAAAAAGGAAACAAGCTGGATTGCAACAATTACAGAGGAATTTCAGTAACTAGTACTCTCAGTAGATTGTACGGTAGGATTCTTAGAGATCTAATAGAGAAGGATTTTCATGAACAAGAAGATGAAGGGCAAAGTGGGTTTCGTGCAGGCAGATCTTGTAGTGCTAATGTTTTTTGTCTTAAACAAGTAATTGAGAAAAGGAGCGCCAGAAATATCGAGACTCATGTTACCTTTGTGGACCTACAAAAAGCATATGATACCGTTCCAGTAGAAAAACTATGGACAGTGTTAGCACAGACTAATATCAATCATACATACATAAAAGCGATAAAAGAACTATACAAAGGGTCAAAATCTAAAATTAAAATTGGAAATCGACTTTTAAAAGAATTCCTGGTAACAAAAGGCTTAAGACAGGGATATTGTATTTCTCCAACCCTTTTTAAAATATATATCGCCGCAGTAGCTCTAAAAAACTGGAAACGGAAAGTGCACGGCATGGGAATACAACTTAACGCCCGATTTACCATATACACACTACAGTTTGCTGACGACCAAGTAATTGTAGCTAATGATAAAGAGGACATGGAGTATATGATGAGAAAGTTAATGGAAGAATATCAAAAGTGGGGATTAACAGTGAACGTGGACAAGACACAGTACTTATGTATTGGAAACGAATCCAGTGAGTTAGAACTAGACAATGGACAAGTAATATCTCCATGCAATGAGTATGTATACTTGGGTGTCACATTTGATAAGACAGGAACAGACCGTAAAGAACTGGAAAAAAGAATAGTAAAAGCAAAAAAGGTTATTGGATGTCTTAACAGTATTTTATGGAGCAGAGAGATAAAAAAGAATGTAAAATTTAACATATATGAAACAATGGTGAAAAGCACGCTGTTGTATGGAATAGAGACTTGTCGCGTAACAGAAAAATACAAAACAAAAATGGAAAGTGTCGAAATGGATGCAATAAGAAGATCAATGAGAATATCTAGAACAGATCACATAAGAAATGAGATCATAAAAGAAAGAATGAGAATCGAAGGGAGCATAACGGATGAGATCACTAAAAGACAACTGATATGGTACGGCTATGTACAACGGATGAACGACGAAAGATTACCAAAGCAGGTCCTAGAATGGCAACCAATAGGGCGCAGAAAAAGAGGGCGTCCTAAACTAGAATGATTACAGTCAATCCAAAGATCAATGAGTCAAAAAAATCTAACAGAAGATGATTGTCAGGATAGAAGTAGGTGGAGAATAGGCGTCGGACAACGTAGAAAAACGTTCTAAACCGACTAAATAAAAAACCTCGATATCTAGAAATTCTACAAAATTACGTTGACCAAATTTTAGAAAATTTGCCTCTTCAAGATGTGGCAAACATGTGGTTCCAGCAAAATGGAGCACCTCCACATAATGCAAGAATCATGACCGACTATTTGATTCAGCAACATGGAAATAACTGGATCGGAAATCGAGGTCCAGTTGCGTGGCCTGAACGTTCACCGGACCTTACGCCTCTTGATTTTTGTATTTGAGGATACTTAAAGGATAAAGTTTATTCTACTACTCATAATACGATAGAAGAACTTGAGGCAGCCGGTGTTCAAGCCATAGAAGAAATTCCTGAACAAATGGTTAAAGATGCGTACATGTCTCTAATTCATCGATGCAGGATTTGCATGAATAACAACGGTGGAATTTTCGAACATTTGCTTATTTAATTCAATGCTTTGTTATCGGTTTTTAGTTTTATTTTAAATTAAATAATAAATGCAAACTTTTGTTTCAGAAATAAAAGATAGATTTTAAGAAATTGTATTATTTCTTAGCCAGAAAAAAATTAAAAAATAAGGGCCTTAAAGATTTGCATATAAATCAAATAAATGGAAAAGTTTTGAAAGGTAGTTATGCAGGTATGACAACAAACACAACTACGGCATTTGTTTCACAGCCAACTAAGTAAAAAACTATTTTTTAAAGAAATTCACATTTTCAAATCCAATATGGCGGTCATAAGAAATAACAAAGTCGGCTATTGTTTCAAAAAAACTAGAGGGTCTAGAAAAAAATGTTAACGTCATTTTTAATTTTTCCTCGATATTTTAAGAACCCCTGTAGATATTTTTAATTTTGATACGGCATCTGATTGGGCTTAGAATAGCGCAACTTTTTTATCATTTAAACAAACGCGTATCTCTTACCGTTTCCGAAATCCCCATGTAGTTGCGTTTATTTGGGACACCCTGTATATATGTTTTTTGAAAAAATGCGTTTTTTAAAATTATATCGTAAACTTTTTGATATTTTATTTATAAACGTCGGTAGCAATTGAAACTTGTCTATTATAGTTAAATACAGTGGCGTATATAGAAAAAAGTTTCGGGGTGGGCCCGAGGCAGTTTGGGGGGGGTCCGAGACCCCATGAAGCCGTATTTTATGTTTGTATTCAGGAAATATGTGAAAAATATCAAAAAAAATCTTAGCTTCGGGGGGGGGCCCGGGCCCCCCAGCCCCCCCCTTATATACGCCACTGGTTAAATATATTATATGTTATTATATCCTATAATTCTATACTCACACGTAGAACTTGCAGCACTAGGGACTTATTAGAATAAAACCTCGACTTTATTCTGACAGATTTACAAGGAAAACTGACAGCTAACTTCTCAAAATTGACACCAAAGTCAAATTTAAAGTCGCTAACTTCCATTTAATAAAAACAGGCACTAATATATCCAGTTCTTATATACACAAAGGCCGAATTTTGAAAAAAAGCAGCTGCCTTTTATATGTAAATATGTCACAATACTGCTGATTTTAAAATAAGGTCAGGTTTAATTCCAATAAGTCCCTATTATCTACATAAAAGTGTTTAGCAAGTCCTCTCCTCACCATAGAAATGTAAAAATAAATAGAAGGCTTATTAAACTTGCGCAGACTGGATAAAAATGGAGGAAATTTAAAACCAAAGATTATAAACACACAGGATTGCTTATTTCCATTTAACTCTATGTTAGCGTCGCTCAAGCGAGACGAAGACTACCTGCTTACGTCACCAGCGGACCAGTTGCTTTGTTTGTATTGAGAGTTCGTGTGATTTTAAGGTGTTTTTGACGTTTTTATCTCCGTTTTTTTGCGTTTTTTCATTAATTTTGACGGTGTAGTTGACTATTTAGGAGGTAAATAAACCTTTAGAAATGTGAATTAAGTAAATTGATATAAAGATAGCACATTAATTGATTGTTGAAATAAAAGCTTTGTGTTCCCTCTTTCAGTGTAGAAATATAAATGTACATATATACTTTTATATTATTATATTTATATAAACTTTAAATTTTTTTTGGATTTTTGGAAACTCCTTGTTTATTAAATTATTCACATTGAAGAAAATTGGTAATTATCCCGCAAACGTACTTCTTTTATTAAACTGATTATTGGAAAGTTTATTTTGTAGACAGTTTCGCCAAGTTTAGGTTCAGTTTTTTTCTTAAGTTTTTTTAGTCTCTTTATAGAAGTTTTCAGAAACGTGTTACAGGAGAAGGAGTGAAAACGGGCGCTGGGTGGGATAAAAACAACTCATAACACAAACAGTGTAAATCATTTGAAAAAAAAACTTATGAAAATCTATTGATTTAAAGCATAAGAAGTTGAAAAACACATCTTATTTGGCTGTTTTCTCCAAAAACTGTCTGGTTTTTAACATAATAATATAATAAATATTGCAATTTTAGATCTGTAATATCAAATAAATACCTTTTTGTTACTACATAATATAAGTGTATTTTATTATATCCGCAACAAAAATAATACATTAAACATCTAATGATTTAAATTGATTAAACTTTTAGAAAAAATCCTACTTCTATTCTAAAACTTTCAACTATTTAAAAAAGAAACTCCAACATATCGTCTGGTAGGAAAATTCAAATGTCAGAGCAAACTCTTGATTTATCAAATCATTTGTTTTGAATGAATGAAATTATTAATTATGTTTACAAACACGAATAAAAAATTTGTTTGCAAATAAGCAAGAAAAAAGCGTGAAAAACTCACGATTGCAATGTGTATTAAATGAAGCGCGCTGAGCAGAGGTCCACTAGTGACGTAAGCAAGGCGCCGCCTACCGCTGAAAGATTCGAGCTAATAGGCAATCCTGTGTGTTTATAATCGTTGATTAAAATCCGCCTTTTTCACAAATTGAGCAAAGCCAACTTTGACAGGCACGATTTGAAAGGCGGCGGCATTGAACTAAACTTCTGGTAAACCATCATATGGAGCCACTGATCCCAATTAAAGATATTTGACAGAGACCTCTAGGTGTGGTGGCTTATACTACGCTTGTAAGGCCACTGCATTCTGAAGCCTGGCGACGTAGTTTTCGTGATTTAGTGATGCTTATTGTGTTTGTTCACTATGACGCCCTCTAGGGGCCACCGCTTGTACTTAAAACCTGTGAAAAAATGGCGGCCACCGTTCCGTTGCTCCTGCCGGAGGTTGCGCAGTAGTCGAAGCGCTATCTACTTTTTTTTTCTATATCTATGCTTCTCACCGATATGTTTTTTGGTGGCGTCAGCTAACCTAGCTTTCTTTTCAGCTAGTTAAAGCCGAAGAACGGCTTGCAAAGACGGAGGACTGCGACTGTCAAAAATCCTGTAAAGTAAACGGTACCGTCCACTCCGATGGATGGACGTGGCAAAGCGGCTGTGAATTATGCGCGTGTGTGGTAAGTAGTCCAATAGGTGGCGCTAGCGTTAACATTTTTCTTCTAGTACAAAAATTAAATTCGATATTTACATATTCTTTTACTAAAGCCACATAAATTCATGTAGTAACAGGTAATTATTTTCTTCTAAGCTTAGACCCACATAGCACAAATGAAGAAAACTTTAAAACACACACCTTTTGATGTGTAAGGTCGCTTTTTAACGTTATTTTCAAAACCATGTTATTTTGTAGTGATTTAAACGTAGTTTTAAAATTAACGTGAAAAATAGGGATGTCCCAAAAACGAAATACATCGATATTTTAAATCGATTCAAGATCGTGCATTACAAGATTGATCAAAAAATATATCGGCAACAAAAGATCGATCTTTTTAAAAATCGATATTCGATTCTGAATATTATTGTTTTTTAACAAAAATACAATTAAATTATCTAAATACCTTTATTAACAAATGCAAACAAAATAAAAATACACAAAGGTATAAAATAGAGATGAAATAAAAAAATCGCTAGTTGTAACAGCAAATACCGGGACGCCGGCGCCGGGACCAGCTTCAAATAATTGAGCAAACTAATGTGTTTTTTATTCTATCAAGTAACATAATAAAATCGAGCTTCGATTTTGGAAAAAAAAGATCGATTATCCAAGAGATCGCTTGGAAAAAAACCGATCGATTTTAATCGATCTTTTTGGTTATAAGATCGATCTTCGATTAAAATGGATTCGAATCGTACATCCCTAGTGAAAAAACGACAAATTAGACTAAAAACGGTTGTTTTTTACGTCTTTTTAAATCGGTCTAGAGTTTTCTGACGTCAATTGACCCTAGCTTCTTTCTGTTCTTCAGTTAACAGATGCGGTATCCAACAGGAAACTAATGTTCTTACCCTAATTCTTCATGCAATTTTTTTTGAATTGAGGTCTTTGAAAAGTCCAATGTAGCATCAATCTCGCGATATGTCACAAGTCGATCTTCCGTGATGAGCATGCGCATAGCATCGATGTTTTCCTGCGTGACAGCCGTTTTTGGTGCACCTGGCCTTATATCGTCGGTAAGGCTAATCCGTCCACGCTTGAATTCTCCATACCAACGAGAAACTGTCGAGTGATGTGGGGCTTCATTACCGAAAACAGAAATCAACCCGGCAATGCATTCTTGTTAAGTTAATTTCCTTCGAAAGTTGTAAAACAATATTGCCCAAAAATGGTTTAATTTCATTTTTCGACTAATTTGTTAATTAAAAAAAAAATTACTGTTGCTATAAAACTATATGAATCGCAATGACGTTTTCAATTATCGTTAGGTAAAGCAAGGCCAACACAAAAATATAGGCCACGACCCTGAAAAAATCAGCTGTTCTCCCGGGGCTGAATTATGGGAGGTCAGACGTTTTTTTATGATATTTTCAAAATGGCACTACAGATTTCCGCAAAATTTCAGTGCAATATTCTCAGACACCATCCCGATATTCCACCAAAGGTTTGTAAGGAAGCAACATGATTAAAAGGTTAAAATCTTCAAGATTTAGCATTCCTTATTTTGAATTCAAATTACCCGCCATGTACCACATGCCAACTGTTATATTTGACATGTATTTGACTTTGTCATATGTGATTGTCACATTCGCTTCTGCTTTAAACTTAATTTTTGTGTGAGCTAATGAAGCGGCTATGAAAAATTAGAACTTACTATACATTTAAAAAAATTGTTCTGCCAGAATAAAGTAAAAACAATCTCAAAAACGGCTTTATTTAACAAAAAATCAAATATCCATGAACCGTCATTCCAACTTCAAAATTTTAAAGACAATCAGCTGTGTCGTAACGTGACCATCAAAAAAAAATCAGCCCCGGATGTGACGTCAACAAAGTGGAGGATCGTGGCCCGTCCATTTTGATAGCCCTGGGTAAAGATTGAGGTTAAGTTTTAGTAATGACATTTGATCATTGTCGCCCTCTATGTTCCTACGAGGGTGGATCAAATATAAACAAGCCGTTTAATCTTACTAACGGAAAAGTCATTCAAAATGAACGTGGCCGTTATAATTTTGCAGTAGGGATGTTCAGCAGCATGTAGGCGGCTGGTAGTGCCGCGAAGCTCATTTGGCCAGAAGCAATCGCAATGAGCGAGAGAAGGTACACAGTAGTGTTGCGCAAAGAATAATCATTAAATTTCTTACACGCGAAAACGTGAAACCTGCTGAAATTCGACGCAGATTGCGAGCACAGTTCGGAAATAAAACGCTTTCGTGGGTACCTGTAAAAGCTTGATGTAAAGAAATTAAAGACGGCCGTGAGCGTGTCGACAACGTGAGTCACCCACATCGTCCGCGTACCATCATTTCTGCAGGCAAAGTTTTAGCGACCGTTTTCTGAGACTGGAGAAGAGTTTTGTTGGTCGATTTTTTGCACGAGCGAATAACAATACTGCCGTCCTAAGCGTAACCCCCGTATTTGAATTTTATATGAAATGGAGTAAATCGCGTTTGAATGTTTGAAAATACATAGTGCCTTATGGAAAAAAGAAAATTTTAAGTGACTTTTTAAATACTTTTTGTAGTTTTACGATTTGTTACATTACTATAAACAATAGAGTATATTATTATAATTTGTCTTAACCAACAATCGCATTTTTGGATTTTTTTCAAATACGGGGGTTATGCTTAGGACGGCAGAATAAACGCGCAACTTACTCGACCAGGTAAAGCTTGATTATCGCCAAAAGAGGAGAGCACACCCCATCCAAGACGTGTTGCTCCTGCATGAGAACGCTAGACCTGATACGGCAGCTTTAACACAGGCCAAAATCAACGAAATGCACTGGACTGTGCTGGAATAACCTCCATATAGTCCAGGTTTGTCCTTGAGATTTTCATAAGTTTGGCCCACTCAAAGATTCACTGGGAGGCGAGCAATTTCAGACCAATAAGGAGGTGGAGGCATTTGTGCGCAACTGGTTAGATACCCGCACAGCTTCCTTTTATGAAAACGGGATTAAGAAACTGTCAAGCCGTTAGGAAATGTGTATTAACAGAAAAGGGGGATGTGTAGAAAAGTAGAAAAAATTTCTATTTTGTGTTATGTTTCTAAATAACTAGTTTATAAACAAAGGCCTGTTTATATTTGATCCACCCTCGTATATGCAAAATATAAAATAAAGCCCGCGCAACTTTTTTTTCGTGGTTTTATTGTTATTTCCAGGCTACATTAGTTGTTTATTTTTATGTTTTTTACTATTGTAATTTTTTATTTTTTAGCATGGGGAGATCCAGTGTCGACCAGTGAAGTGCCCACCGACAAACTGCAAACATCCTGTGAAGGAGAGTGGTCAGTGCTGTGAAAGTTGTCTTAGTAAGTACCCATCAATTTATCCGTATTTTTAAATAACAAAATGCACTAATGCAAGGTTTTACCCAAAACCATAAACAAGAAATCCAAACAAGGGTTGAAATTCAAATATTAAAAATCATAAAAAAATATTCCGGTTCTCAGCCGAGACTTGAACCCGGAACCTCTGAGTACACAGCTAGAGGTTCAGGGTTCGAGTCCCGGCTGAGTACAGAAAACTTTATTTATGATTTTTCGTTATTTAATTTGACGCGGAGTTTATCAGTTTATCCCTGGTAAAGAGTAATTTTTGCAGTGTTGCCAACTATTGGAAAGCTAAAATTCATAGCGTGAACGCGAAAAATCTGTAGAAATCCGTAGGTTCAAAGAAGACTAAAAACAAAAAAAGGTGCTTTTTTTACAATTAAAAAGTTTATATTGGTTTGATTTTTTTCTTTTTTTGACAGTGACAGGAGTGCAC
This sequence comes from Aspidapion aeneum, assembly GCA_963576565.1. Taxonomy (NCBI): domain Eukaryota; kingdom Metazoa; phylum Arthropoda; class Insecta; order Coleoptera; family Brentidae; genus Aspidapion; species Aspidapion aeneum. Next base: position 144,540,087 of record OY755039.1, on the reverse strand, counting down.
AACTTTTTTGGTTCGAAATTGCACGAGAAAACGGTACAGTACCTACTGCTCCGCTCCAACGGTTCCAAATAAACTTTTTTGCAGTGCCACCAATTTTTTAAACGGATAAACTCCCCATCAAACAACGCGCGAATTAATACAATTCGTTCTAAATAGTAGGGACCTATTGCAATAGTGCAAGGCACAAATTGTGCCGGACACTATATTGACAGTTTATCATTATAAGAACAGCTGTGTCCTTTCAAAATTAGGCCTTTGTTTATTATACGAGCCAGATTTAATAGTGACGCCACTAAAAATGGAAAATAAACGACGGGGTTTATAAATTCGACTTTGGTATGTCAATTTTGAAAGATCAACTGTCAGTTTGTAATGTGAAATAGGGCTATCAAAATGGACGGGCCACGATCCTCCACTTTGTTGACGTCACATCCGGGGCTGATTTTTTTTTTGATGGTCACATTACGACACAGCTGATTGTCCAGGGCTATCAAAACGAACGGGCCACGATCGTCCACTTTGTTGACGTCACATCCGGGGCTGATTTTTTTTTGATGGTCACGTTACGACACAGCTGATTGTCTTTAAAATATTGAAGTTGGAATGACGGTTCATGAATATTTGATTTTTTTAAATAAAGCCATTTTTGAGATTGTTTTTACTTTATTCTGGCAGAACAATTTTTTTTTAATGTATAGTAATCCTTAATGCTTCATAGCCGCTTCATTAGCTCACACAAAAAATAAGTTTAAAGCAGAAGCGAATGTGACAATCACAGATGACAAAGTCAAATACATGTCAAATATAACAGTTGGCATGTGGTACATGGCGGGTAATTTGAATTCAAATTAAGGAATGCTAAATCTTGAAGATTTTAACCTTTTAATCATGTTGCTTCCTTACAAACCTTTGGTGGAATATCGGGATGGTGTCTGAGAATATTTCACTGAAATTTTGCGGAAATCTGTAGTGCCATTTTGAACAAAAAAATATCATAAAAAACGTCTGACCTCCCATAAGACCCAATGTAAAATTCAGCCCCGGGAGAACAGCTGATTTTTTCAGGGTCGTGGCCTCTATTTTTATGTTGGCCTTGGATTGTCTTTAAAATATTGAAGTTGGAAGGACGGTTCATGTATATTTGATTTTTTTTAAATAAAGCCGTTTTTGAGATTGTTTTTACTTTATTCTTACAGAACAATTTTTTTAAAATGTATAGTAAGCCCTAATTTTTCATAGCCGCTTCATTAGCTCACACAAAAATTAAGTTTAAAGGAGAAGCGAATGTGACAATCACATATGACAAAGTCAAATACATGTCAAATATAACAGTTGGCATGTGGTACATGGCGGGTAATTTGAATTCAAAATAAGGAATGCTAAATCTTGAAGATTTTAACCTTTTAATCATGTTGCTTCCTTACAAACCTTTGGTAGAGTATCGGGATGGTGTCTGAGAATATTGCACTGAAATTTTGCGGAAATCTGTAGTGCCATTTTGAAAATATCATAAAAAAACGTCTGACCTCCCATAAGACCCAATGTAAAATTCAGCCCCGGGAAAACAGCTGATTTTTTCAGGGTCGTGGCCTCTATTTTTGTGTTAGCCTTGTGTGAAACTGTCAATATAGTGCCCGGCACAATTTGTGCCTAATGTTGCAACGACCGTCCGCTAGATGTCTAGAAAAATAAGGTCACTGATTCAAGCAAAACCTTTTTACAAAATGATTAAAATGTAGGAATAAAAGTAAAGATAATGAAGACGTGTGTTTCGATGTTTATCGTTTTTTAGTAAAATTGCCAAAAATCTGTAGATTTGGATCCAAAATCGGATATCGGAGATCGAAATCCAAAATCCGTAGATCTACAGATAAATCCGTAGGGTTGGCAATACAAGCCTTTAAAAATGACACTCCAGCTAAGAATTTGGTTATAAATTGCACGTGATTATTTCTGTGAGAGAAATATGCCTGCCGAGCTACACATGGTGCCATCTACCAACTTAAACAATAGGCACATAAAATTCGACCAAAAGCCCCAGATTTACATATAACGGAAAGAACATAGATTTAAAAAAACAAGTCACTATGGGAATATAAGTATTTCTAGCGAATAGTTAGTAAGTACTATTATTATTTAGTCGGTTTAGAACGTTTTTCTACGTTGTCCGAAGCCTATTCTCCACCTCCTTCGATCCTGACAATCATCTTCTGTCAGATTTTTTTGACTCATTGATCTTTGGATTGACTGTTGCCATTCTAGTTTAGGACGCCCTCTTTTTCTGCGCACTATTGGTTGCCATTCTAGGACCTGCTTTGGTAATCTTTCGTCGTTCATCCGTTGTGCATGGCCGTACCATATCAGTTGTCTTTTAGTGATGTCATCCGTTATGCTCCCTTCGATTCCCATTCTTTCTTTTATGATCTCATTTCTTATGTGATCTGTTCTAGATATTCTCATTAATCTTCTTATTGCATCCATTTCGACACTTTCCATTTTTGTTTTGTATTTTTCTATTACGCGACAAGTCTCTATTCCATACAACAGCGTGCTTTTCACCATTGTTTCATATATGTTAAATTTTACATTCTTTTTTATCTCTCTGCTTCATAAAATACTGTTAAGACATCCAGTTCAGTTCAGTTCATTTATTAAACGGATAGCACCATTTTACAATTTTGAATTACAAAATACTTAAAATAACCTAAAAAATTCACTAGAGTCCCTAAACATATAAAAAACACTTAGGTAATTAAAAATAAACATTCACTGTTAAACATTTTACAAACATGAATTAAGACGATTTTTTATCACACTGATAGAATTGTTAAAAATATCAACCTGTCCTGAGAGATTATTTGCCAACCGAAGAGATCTACTAATGGGGTTATGATATGCATAGTTTGTTCCATGATATTCAATATGAAACAGGTTACTAACCCGAGTATGGCGAGCAGCATTTAAGCCTACACAATCAAGTAAAGTTGAACAGTCGATCTCACCTTTTATCAATTTACTTATAAAGCATAAATCAATTATTATCCTACGATTCTGGAGAGACTGTATATTTAAAGTTTTTTTTATGCAGCCATACTCATATTCGCCCCTAATGAGGTTCATTTTGTATGCACAAGTTCTTAAAAATTTATTCTGTACCCTTTCTAGGCTTTCTATATAAGCATTATAATGAGGATTCCAAATGAATGAGGCGTACTCCAAGATAGATCTAACCAATGAGCAGTATAATACTTTAAAAGTCATATAATTAAAATCTTTAGACAATCTTGTAATAAACCCCAACATTTTAAATCCCTTTGAAACGACACCTGAAATGTGAGCCCTAAACGTTAATTTGCTGTCAACCAATATTCCTAGATCTTTAATTTCATCTTTTCTTTCAATCACTTGGTTTCCTAAGGTATACAAATTAAGAACTGTGTTATTTTTCCAAGAAAATGAAATACAGTAACATTTATTCACATTTAAATCTAAATCATTAATAGAACACCAATAATAAAAATTATCCAAATCAAGTTGTAGATTATATATGTCAAGATCCGAACAAATTATTTTATATAACTTAAAGTCATCAGCAAAATTTAGTGCTTCAGCATGCTCTATAACTTGAATAACATCATTAATAAATAAATTAAACAGAAGGGGTCCAGAATGAGAGCCCTGGGGGACACCAGATGGTACATCGATAACCTGAGACAAAGAACTGTAGATCCTAACACTCATCTTTCGGTCGGTTAAATAACTATGAAGCCATGATATCCAGGAATCTGAAAAACCCAGTGCAGTTAACTTATGTAGAAGCAACCGCAAGTTGACTCTATCAAAAGCTTTGGAAAAGTCAGTATAGATAGAGTCAACCTGCAGCTGATTCTCAAAAGCCGAGATAATGCGTTTTTGATATACTCCCAAGTTAGTAACTGTTGATCTTTGAGATGTAAACCCGTGTTGTTGTGAAATTATTATTGATTTGCAGGCCCACGATAAATGCTTTGTAGTTAAGAAATCAAGTAGTTTAGGGATTTCTGACTGAGTACACACTGCACGGTAATTTTCAATGTTTTCCCTATTTCCGTTTTTATAAATTGGTTTTAAATAACTATTTTTCCAAAAAATTGGGTATTTCCCAGACCCTAACGATCTGTTAAATAAAAATTTCAAGGGTACCGCCAAAGTAAAGACACAGTTAATTAAAAAATGAGATGGTATTCCATCTGGACCTGATGAAAATTTAACGGGTAGATCATTAATTCGATTTATAATATCAGAATATGACAAAACTAATGGGTTCACATCAACAGTTTTTTCGAAATTATAATGGGGAAGATTGGCGTTATTGTCACTTTTGTAAACAGTAGAGAAATGCTCTGAAAAAAGATCTACAGTTTCATGAAGACTACCACTATTTCTATCACCCAAAAACATTGATATTGGCAGTGAGTGAACTTTTCTTTGATCATTACAAAATTTCCAAAAAGATCTAGGATTATTATTTATATTTTGCTCAACTCTGCCAATATATGAATCATGACACAAAGCTGTAAGCTGTTTACATTCACTCCGTAACCGAGAAAAAACCATATAGTCCTCAATTGATTTCGACTCTTTATAATTGATATGAGCCAACTTTTTTTTACTAACAAGTCGTTTCAATTCGGGACTAAACCATTTAGGAAATGACGAAGATTTAAATTTTTTGAGAGGCACAAAATGATTAATAGCAGTATAGATAACGTCGTAAAATATTTGAACTGCCTCATCAATATCATATTCAAAAAGTGAATCCCATCCCATCCAATAACCTTTTTTGCTTTTACTATTTTTTTTCCAGTTATTTACAGTCTGTTCCTGTCTTATCAAATGTGACACCCAAGTATACATACTCATTGCATGGAGATATTACTTGTCCATTGTCTAGTTCTAACTCACTGGATTCGTTTCCAATACATGAGTACTGTGTCTTGTCCACGTTCACTGTTAATCCCCACTTTTGGTATAATTCCATTAACTTTCTCATCATATACTCCATGTCCTCTTTATCATTAGCTACAATTACTTGGTCGTCAGGAAACTGTAGTGTGTATATGGTAAATCGGTCGTTAAGTTGTATTCCCATGCCGTGCACTTTCCGTTTCCAGTTTTTTAGAGCTACTGCGATATATATTTTAAAAAGAGTTGGAGAAATACAACATCCCTGTCTTAAGCCTTTTGTTACCAGGAATTCTTTTGAAAGTCGATTTCCAATTTTAATTTTAGATCTTGACCCTTTGCATAGATCTTTTATCGCTTTTATGTAGGTATGATTGATATTAGTCTGCTCTAGCACTGTCCATAGTTTTTTTTAGTAAGTATATCTAACTATTTTCGCTCTACAGGCTATTACTTATTCTACTTGTTGTGCAGTCAGGTGTGACGGCCCGCCCCCTTTGTTCTGCATTGTAAATGCAGCTTCAATAATAATCAATAATAATAATTCTGTAATCATTTTTCGCATGATCCGCTAAACCGGATTTTTCAATATCCCCTAATTGAGTACTTTCTTATACAAAAAATTTTTTGTGGCTAAGCGTAAGTTTACTATATAACGAAGTTCCTTCTTAGAAGGAACGTCGTTCTACAGTGACCTTAGCTAAACGGGCATAGAAAGATTTTGTTTTTTTTTTGTATTTTTCCGTGGGCAGCTTGAAAGCTGTACACCCACGGGGGTCCAAGATCTAATGGACACCTACCAAGTGTTGACAGTTAACTGTTTCGTCCTTAAGGGACTCTTCAGAACACTGCATGGTCAATGTGACACTTGTAAAGCTACAGAGACGGTATATGAATCTCATTCTACGATGGTGGTAAGAGAAATAAAGCCTGCGATACCGTTTGCTTAAATAAGTGGCGACATCTACAAATACAAAAGAAACTACCAGAATAAAAATAAAAACAGGCAAATGAAACGAAAAACAGTACTTATGACCGTGATATAACTTGTGTCTTAGGTCGGGTAAATGCATTTTGCATTTTTTTGCCGCCTTCGCAACGTTTTATGTCGTAAAAAAAGCTAAGTACGCGAAAATGGTATTCCGTAAAAAGAATTGAGATAAAAGTATAGCCGAGTTCCCTAATACAAATTTCAAAATGAAAGGTTCTTACTAGTTTGAAGATGATTTTCTAAACTTGGCTATTAAGGCTGTAAATGACTCTTAGGTACAGTGCTAATTTGAACATAAAGAAGTTTGGCTGTAATAGCAAAGTTTAAAGAAACATTTCCAAACTAATAAGAATTTTTCATTTTGAAATTTGTATTAGAGAACTTGGCTTTACTTTTATCTCAATTCTTTTTACGGAATACCATTTTCGCGTACTTGGCTTTTTTTTACATGAAATGTTTTTGTTATGATAGGCATTTTTTAGAATATAATAGAACACATTTTTCGCAATAATTATGTAATAACAAAAAACTTTATACGACCTTTAGATTTCTTTTGAGAGATATTTTCAAAAACTGTTTTTAAGGATGATATAGTGTGGAGTTTACTGGTGTGTGATAATGGGCTAGGAAGTCTGTCATGGATCCATTTATTTAGTTATCATATTTTAGGAGTTTTTATAAAGTTTACATCTCGGATTCATGAACAAGAAGAAGAAGAAGAGCAAAGTGGGTTTCGTGCAAGCAGATCTTGTAGTGATAATGTTTTTTGTCTTAAGCAAGTAATTGAGAAAAGGAGTGCCAGAAATATAGAGACTCATGTTACCTTTGTGGACCTACAAAAAGCATATGATACCGTTCCAGTAGAAAAATTACGGACAGTGTTGGAGCAGACTAATATCAATCGTATGATTAAAAGCGATAAAAGAACTATACAAAGGGTCAAAATCTAAAACTAAAATTGGAAATCGACTTTCAAAAGAGTTCCTAGTAACAAAAGGCTTAAGACAGGGATGTTGTATCTCTCCAACTCTTTTTAAAATGTACATATACACACTACAGTTTGCTGACGATAAAGTAATTGTAGCTTATGATAAAGGATACATGGAGTATATGATGAGAAAGCTAATGGAAGAATACCAAAAGTGGTGATTAACAGTGAACGTGGACAGGACACAGTACTTATGTATTGGAAACGAATCGAGTGACTAAGAAATAGACAATGGACAAGCAATATCTCTTTGCAATGAGTATATATACTTAGGTGTCACTTTTGATAAGGCAGGAACAGACTGTAAAGAACTGGAAAAAAGAATAGTAAAAGCAAAAAAGATTATTGGATGTCTTAACAGTATTTTATGGAGCAGAGAGATAAAAAAGAATGTAAAATTTAACATATATGAAGCAATGGTGAAAAGCACGCTGTGTATAAAAGAGAGACTTGTCGCGTAACAGAAAAATACAAAAAAATGGAAAGTGTCGAAATGGATGCAATAAAAAGATCTAATGAGAATATCTAGAACAGATCACATAAGAAATGACATCATAAAAGAAAGAAGGCAACTGATATGGTACGGCCATGTACAACGGATGAACGACGAAAGATTACCAAAGCAGGTCCTAGAATTGCAACCAATAGGGCGCAGAAAAAGAGGGCGTCCTAAACTAGAATGGCAACGGTCAATCCAAAGATCAATGAGTCAAAAAAATCTGACAGAAGAGGATTGTCAGGATCGAAGGAGGTGGAGAATAGGCGTCGAACAACGTAGAAAAACGTTCTAAACCGACATAATAATAATAATAACATCTCGGATTAAATTTCCACTCTGTAGAGAGAAAACTGTTTAACCATGGCTAAAATATTCCAACTGAAAACGAATTTTCAATTCGAAATTCGGAGGCTATACATTTTTGATAAGGATTTCGCTGGAGCCGTTCCAAAAACTAAGTTTCGAGAAAGTATTACCCAACTTTTTGCTCGAGGAAATTATATTACGCTTCGATAAAGTTTTTGCTGAAACTTGTTAGAAAGGAAGCATGAAAGCATTGCTATGTAGGCTAAAGTTTCTTTGTGGGAGAATAATAGAAATATTATACAGGGTTATTAAGCCTAGATTAGCTCACGTGGCAGATATAGCTAAAAGGGCGTTCCAAAAGCTTGGGGTGCTATTTCGTACAAGACATCTGTATACACCAAGCCAACTGCTGACACTCGACAAAGCCCAGATTCGACCCACTATGGAGTACTGCTCACATATATGGAGTGCGGCACCCAAACATACCTTAATGCTTTTGAACACCGTGCAAAAACGAGCTATCAAGCTGATCAGTGACCCCGCACTTACCCGTAGCTTGGATAGTCTCGAACATCGAAGAACTGTGGGCGATCTATCTTTCTTCTACAGGTATTATCACGGAAAATGCTCTGAAGCGCTGGCACGAATGATCCCCGCGGGAGTAGCACCTACTAGGCGAACACGTCAAACAGACGGTAACCATCAATTTACTGTCAAAATAGAGGCACCAAGAACCTCATTATATCAGAATTCATATCTCTGGAGAACAGCATCGCTGTGGAATAAACTCCCTGCGACAGTTTTCCCTGCAGGTTACAACCTGAACCGTTTCAAAACCAACATACACCAACATTTTCGCGCACTTGCCGCTTCTCGAGCGTGATAGGGATCTCCTTGCGAGTGCGCAAAACCGTAAAAAAAGTTTTTAAATAAATATTTCAAAATGAAAGGTTCCTCGATACCATAGCACAGGGTAACTTTTCAGTTTTTCGCTTTTTTGTCGCCTTCTTATTATCATCTTCTTTAGGTCAAGTTAAATGTGCGTCCCACAAGTTAGAAATTCTATCACTTTTCGAGATTTGAGGGGTCTCATTAATAAAGGTTCCGTTGTTTATAGTTGCAATGCTAATTATAGTTATATTTCCTTCTTTTGTGTCACTTTTTTTGTGGGTAGTTCATTAACGTATTAACCGGTACGTTAATGGGGTAGTTCCAAATTCTTTTTCTTCTCTCTGATTTTCTTTTATATTTTTATCATTTCTTTTGCCTGACTTCTTACAGCGGTATCCCCAGTTGTACAAGGCATGTCAGTCTCAATTTCCGGCATTATAGAATTTTCCTCTATATTATTTGGTTTGTCTAATGCTGTAGAAGTTTCTAGCATTAGTTTCTTAAACTTTGAGTTCTCATCTACCTTCTTATTTAAACAATGGAGCTCCCTACTATTTATACTGTGTTGTCCTTTGATACTTGTTTTTTTCTCTAAGTCTGTTTCGTTTGAATTTTGAGGGGTCTCATTAATAAATGTTCCGTTCTTTATAGTTGTAATGCTAATTATATTTATATTTCAGTCTTGTCACTTTTTTTTTCATCATTCTTAGTAAAACATTCTTTTACCTTTTCAGTAGTTTCCTCGGTAGTTTCAAATTGTTCATCTGATTTTCTTTAATATTTTTTTTCAATAATTATTTTTTTAAAGAAGTGTCTCATTAATAAAGCTTCCGTTGTTTATAGTTGCAATGCTAATTATAGCTATATTTCCTTCTTTTGTGTCACTTTTTTTGTTGGTAGTTCCAAATTATTTTTCTTCTCTCTGATTTTCTTTTATATTTTTATTATTTCTTTTGCCTGACTTCTTACAGCGGTATCCCCAGCTGTACAAGGCATGTGAGTCTCAATTTCCGGCATTATAGAATTTTCCTTTATATTATTTGGTTTTTCTATTGCTGTAGAAGTTTCTAGCATTCGTTTCTCAAACTTTGAGTTCTCAGCTACCGTCTTATTTAAACAATGGAACTCCCTACTATTTATACTGTGTTGTCCTTTTATACTTGTTTTTTTTATCTAAGTCGGTTTCGTTTGAATTTTGAGGGGTCTCATTTTAGTTGCAATGCTAATTATATTTATATTTCATTTTTTGTGTCACTTTTTTTTCATCATCATTCACAGTAAAATCTTTTTTACCTTTTCAGCAGTTTCCTCGGTAGTTTCAAATTATTTCTCTTCTATCTGAGGGGGGGGGTCGGTTCGGTTCGGGGGGGGGGCGGCCCCCCCAAGGCTTAGATTTTTTTACATATTTTCCACATATTTCATGAAAAAATACAAAAAAAAAGCTTAAAATTCGACATCATGAGGCTTCGGGCCCCTCCCAAGAGGCCTCGGGACCCCCCCAAGACAAATTCCTGGGTGCGATACTGCTACTATTTATACTGTGTTGTCCTTTGATACCTATTTTTTTTATCAAAGTCGGTGTCGTTTGAATTTTGAGGGGTCTCATTAATAAATGTTCCGTTCTTTATAGTTGATGCTAATTATATTTATATTTAATTTCTTTTTCATATTTCATGTCACTTTTTTTTTCATCATTCTCAGTAAATCTTCTTTTACCATTTCAGTAGTTTCCTCGGTAGTTTTAAATTGTTTTTCTTCTATCTGAGTTTCTTTAATATATTTTTCAATAATTATTTCTTTTGCCTGACTTTTTACAGTAGTATTTTTACTTGTACTAGGCATGTCAGTCCTAATCTCCGGCATTATAGAATTTTCCTTTAGTTTTGGAACTGTTTATTAAAACTTGGCTATATTTTACTTTAAGGATCGATAATATTGACAAACTCTGAAGGGGTGATTACGATAGATCCAGAGTTTGTCAACATTATTTTAAAAGTATTCATAGAATAAAAAATGGGCAGAAACCCAAATTTTACACAAATAATCTAGTGACATTAAAAGAAAATTCAAAAAATTAACTTGTATTTATTTAAATGAAGATAACTATTTTTTAAATGTATTTATTGACATTAATCAAATTTGGCTTTCTATTCTTAAACAAGATTCGCAAAAAGGTTTTTTCAAAATTAATTAATACTGTAATGATTTTAAAATAAATTTCGGTTCTTATAAAAGTAATTAATTATCTATTCTTGACTAATTTTTTTTAGAATTTTGTCTGCTAAACGGCAAAATATTTGACCATGGTGAATTGGTATGGGTGGAGAAATGCATGGAATGTATTTGTACGGATGGGACAATGAACTGCACCTCTATAGACCCGGAGAGTTGTCCTCCTCTAAGTTGTTCGCCAGAGGAACAGTTTTCTGTTCCAGATAATTGTTGTAAATTTTGTCCAGGTACGTACACATTTTTGTTTATATATTTTTCTTAGTGAATGATATGACTAATTGTTTGTTTTTAACCTATCCTTTGGGGTTCAATTCATGTAACTGTTTTCCTATATTTAATACCTACCTATTAACCATTACATAACAAGCCTTTTTACTTACAAATTTATTTTTGAAAAGGTCAGACCATATTACGACACATTGATGAAAAAAAAAATATTTTGTTATTTAATTATAAAACTAAATTCTTCTTTCAAACCTTTACTGTCGCTTTATTAAACGCTATATAACCTAACAAATTTAACGCAGGTACTAACCCTAACATGGCCATGCGGCCGCACTTTCCTTCTTTTTCTAACAGGGGTGGATTACTGCGCAAAAGGACACAACTGCCACACTAACGCCACCTGTCGGAACTTACAGACAACTTACGCGTGTCAATGTGACACCGGATACCGAGGCGACGGGCGTTTATGCACTGGTAAATTAATTGTTTATGACATTTCACCTTAGATTAATATTATAAGACCTGGTCTACAGTTTCATTTCTTGCCGCTCACTTCTATTTTCCCTTTTCTCTAATAGAAAGAGATAAAGATACAGTTTATCCACGAGTTGCGTTCGGTATTGGCATCTCAGACGTGACGGATTTTTGGTCACGTGATTACAGATTAGTCTGAGCAAATTGGAATTAACGAACGATCCAGATCAAATCAATCAAATTCTTATAAATGGTTATAACCTCAAATATAACCAAAAATATTATGTACATATTGCAACTCACGCCCAGCTATAATTTTGACAACATCTTCCTGTGATGTAGAAAATTTATATAATTTGTTGTCTTCAACATCAGATAATTCGATTATTATTTTTGTAAACAAAACAAATACACAACATACGTCACAATCTCAGATTAATCTGTCTCGTCGATCAAAATGTACGGAGCAACCAGATTTATATCCGACTAGTCTGAGCAGAATTACCGATCGATTCAGATCTACTTTCCCTAGATCTAGATGCAATTAACGAACGATTTCGATCAAAAAGATTAATCCGACGTAAATACCGAACGCAGCTACGGTGGATAGAATAGACCGGTGTTCGGATCTTATATATATGTCGAAGTTTTCACGTCACTGATAGTCCAGCTGATATTTGTAAACAAAAGTTAGATATGATATGAACAACGGAACAACTAATATTTTTTGAATTTTTGGAAAACTAGGGCAATTTTCTTACTGTTTCCAGTACATCCTTGGAAAATATAATTTTGTAGACGTATTGTCGTTATTTTTTTTCAGCCCGCTTTATTTTTTATTAAACAAAACTTAAACTACAAGTCAAACTGAATGTGATCGTTTAGTATCAAAGGTGAACCGAGGGCTTGGGAATTAAACAAAGATGTAGGTTAGCGGATTATTTTTGAAGCTGAAACGAACACATTATTTTCTTCGAATTTTAATTTTTGTGTAAAGAGAAATGAAGCGGGTTAAAAAAAATGACGACTGGTATGCCTGAAAAATATTATTTTATAAGAACATACTAAAAAACTAGTAGAAAAATTGCCTTAGTTTTCAAAAAATTTAAAAACTATTAGTTGTTCATAACATATCTAACTTTTGTTTACAAAAATCAGCAGGACCACCAGTGACGTAAAAATTCGACATATATGTATGTATAAGATCCGAACACCGGTCTATTCTAGACACTTAGAGAAAGGAGGAAATAGAAGTGAGTGGAAAGAAGTGAAACTGTGAAACAGACCTAACGATAAAGTCACCTACTTATATAAATCTGTACTGGGAAAAGGTCTCTAAAAATTAAGGTCACTATATAACGAAGTGAAGGAACTTCGTTATACAGTGACCTTACTAAAAATCACTGCTGCAAGCGTACCGGCATGTTGGATATAAAATGTAACTCTTTTCTTTAAAAACAACCTATACATATATTATTAGTTATAGTTGATATTAAAGTGACACCGCGTCATCAAAACCTTGATGGGCGGGAAGGGAGTAGAGGGGTACATACAGTGGCATGCACTTCCTTTAATTTTTTGATATTGATTCCCAAAATGAAGCACTGCACTAATTAGTCATTAGTTACGAACATATTGATTTAGCCGGGCTTTGACGTTTTCTATTCGTTGTTGTTTTGTCTGTTTATGTCAAACAAATTACGACGGATCTTTTTACAAAATAAATTACCGTTTTTGAAACTAAATCAATATTTGCGCACATTTTAATATAATTTTGGATCCTCTTTTATGTTTCGGATCTTTATTTATTAGGTAAGTACCTATTTGATCTCTCCTTTAAAAGGTCTTATTGTTTTATCCTTCGAACATTAAACCCCGAGCGGCACACTGTATGTACAAAGTCTAATATTTTAGGGCTTCTTTACTTAGATTTTGCCGCAAAATTTGGTTTATGATGCGGTGCCACTTTAATACAATAAAAACTATAGGCTAAATACCTTTCAATTTGTTTCAAAAAATGCCAGGTAAGCGGCTACGTCAGCTCAAGATATTGGCTTTGTTTTCCAAAAGTTCCAAAATATCAAGAATTTCCATAAATTTAAATCAAAAATAAAAATAACCCCAATTTTGACAACTTCAAATCACCACTTTAACAAATTCTTAACGTCATTTGAAAGCAGCCCCTAGATCTTCATACTTTTAAACAGGTTAGCTACAGAATTTGAAAGGTCATTGAACCTGACTGGCCAACTGTAATTAGATTAAAAAATCTACGTCACCGAATTGCCTTAAACCATTTGTTTTATGGAAATTCGATGACGCAGCTACAGTCGTCCAGTTAAGTTCACATGACTGGTCAATTTCTGTAGGCAACCTGTTAAAAAATATAAAGACCTTGAGCAGCCACTTTTCCAAGCCGTATGTTGGAGTTCATTTTAATCCAATATGTCGTACTTAGATATAGCCCAAGGTACATAGGTTTATTTTTTAAGTGTTGAATATAAAACAAGATTGTATTACCAGAAACCAGTGGGGAAAGCATTGAAAAGTGGCCTTCTCTAATCTTACTTTAAATAAATAAATTTTTAATTCCTGTTTGAATTTATTTATAATTTACTTATGATAGACCTTTATCTAAAAATGACCTAAAGGTTTTATGTCAAACTTAAGAAGCTGCTATGATCCCGGTGTCCCCAACTGCGGAACAATAGTAGCACCTCCTAAACGCTTCACTAACTTTTTGCTAAGTTAAAAAGAATGTTGTTCCCATTAGCTTTAGGCTCTGCTTGAGTCTAGATATACTTATGGTCTATGCTTATGGTATCCCTAACTTTTACACACATTTTGTCGTTTTTTAGATATAGATGAATGTCTTCAAGAAGGAGGACATGAGGGCCACCACTGTAATGCCAACACGCGTTGTGTAAACACCGATGGGTCTTATGAATGTGAATGTTTGGAAGGTACGTTACTACACTTTCTCTCCCTTTCACTTTAATCCACATTTGTCATAACTGCTCTCCTGCTTTGGCAACTTTGGAGTAAGATTTCTTATTAAAAACATTACCAAACAATGTCATTACTATCAAATTTATGTCAGATATTTGATGTCAAATGTAAAGCGCTTGTCAACCTCCTTTTATGTTTATTTATTTTTTAAAGTGTTTTTTCCAGTTTCGTTCTTACTGTAAAAAACTGATCAGGGTTTCAAAATATTACTTTTTCCATTAGAAAAGGAAAAGTCCGTGATTTTCTTTCTTTTTCAACAAAAACACAACTAAAATAACCGAACCGAACTGAACTGATAGTTTCCGCCATTTTGACACGACTGTGATACAATCGAAAGCTGCGTTCGGTATTTACGTCGGATTAATCTTTTGGATCGAAATCGTTCGTTAATTCCATCTAGATCTAGGGGAGGTAGATCTGAATCGTTCGGTAATTCTGCTCAGACTAGTCGGACGTAAAGCTGGTTGCTCCGTACATTTTGATCGACGAAACAGATTAATCTGAGATTGTGACGTATGTTGTGTATTTGTTTTGTTTACAAAAATAATTTTTTATGTAAAAAGATTGAAATCGAATTATTTGATGTTGAAGACAACAAATTATATAAATTTCCGACGTCACAGGAAAATTTTGTCAAAATTATAGCTGGGCGTAAGTTGCAATATGTACATAATATTTTTGGTTATATTTAAGGTTATAACCATTTATAAAAATTTGATCGATTTGATCTGGAGCGTTCGTTAATTCCAATTTGCTCAGACTAATCTGTAATCACGTGACTAAAAATCCGCCACGTCTGAGATGCAAATACCGAACGCAGCTAAAGTATAGTGTTCGGTTGAGCTGCCTAATGGGTTGCATACCCTTCTACAATGAAAATATCACACAATCAACAACAATCTCTAGTTGTTCTAGAATCTCTGTTGTTATCTGGTTAAATTCAAATTTGTAAAATGTCAAAATTATAGGTATCTAAACTTTTTTATTTTTGTAGGTTATGTTAGAGTGGATCGATTCAACTGCGCCGAACTGGATGAATGTTCGACTGGCGCGCATAACTGTGATGTCAACGCTGATTGTGTCAACACCGAAGGCAGTTACAAGTGTCAATGTCGAGACGGTTATAGTGGAGATGGATACAAGTGTCAACGTAAGAATGTTTTCTACAAATTTCCAACTTTTGTTTTGATATAGGTTTTTTTACATTTTTCTTGTGTTTGAACCTAGAAAATATAATAATTACCAGATTAATGTCGGGTTTCGTTTTTAATTTTGTGCCGTTTGTTTTCCTGATGTGCTTGAATTCTTGTTTTTTGTTGTTCCAATGTACGATCTAGTCTGAAGGTCTGATGAAGACAAAAACCATTGTCGAAACGTTACCGATGGATTAAAACGTATATTTACCAGAACAACAGTGTCCTTATTCCCACTAAATTTACCTATACTATTATTTTTGTTACATGGCTATAATCTCATGTGAATAGGGTATTTGACAAATTTTAGAAAAGAGTTTAGAATGATACATAGATCCCTAATTTGCTACGCAAAATTATTAAAATATAAATAGTATATTTTATCATGACTACATTTAAAATCAAGATTTCTAATTTCCGATTTGAGCTTGCCGCCAAAACGCTAATTTCTAGCATGGCGTTGCAATGACGTCACAGCGCAGTAAACTCGCGGACAGATACACGGCATTCAAGTGTTTATTTGTTTTTGGTCTGTGTTTTTACTGTTTTTTATGTAAAAAAATGTCCTATAAGTGGTGTGTAGTGCCTCAGTGTTCGAATACTAGCATAAAAACACCTGAAAACTATTTATTCATGTGCCTACAGCAGTAAAAGAACGGAAAAAGTGGCTAGAACTTGCTCGAAGAGACCCAAGGGCCTTATCTAAAACATCTTCACTTTACATTTGTGAAGATCACTTTAATGTGAGTATAACTAAATTGTTTCTATTCATTTTTCTCACGTTGTCTATAGTATATATAACTATTTCGTAAATGACGATGAAATTTTTGAGGTTATGTTTATTACAAGGGGTGAACAACTATAATGGGCGGAAAGGTGTACATATTTTTAGGCGGTGCTAGACAGTTATTAGGCAGGACTAGGGAGTACCTCTAAATGTCCAAATTTGCACACAACACAGAAAATAGGTTCGTTCGAGGCGTTTACTGTTTTGTGACGCCACTCGCAGCTGATTGGTAGACCGCCTGTTTTGAATCACGTGGCTAATTATTTTAATTCAATGAATTTATTTAATTAAAAGAACTATGAATTTGAGAAAAAATTAAACAAAAAAATTTGTTTTTAGCATTCCCAAGACCTAAAGAGATACCTAAAAATAAATATATATTTATTTTCTACTACTGTCAAACACCCTATTATATTAGGAATATTTTTATTTTGGGAATTTCCTGTGTTTTTTACTTATGTTTATTTTTTATAGCAATTTGTCCCTCTGCTTGTCTCAACGGGGGAGTGTGTCTAAAACCTGGACAGTGTTCTTGTCCGGGAGGATATTCCGGAGCGTCCTGTGAACGAGATTTGGATGAATGTGCTACGAAGGCTCATAGGTAAGACGCAAACTTCAGATCTTCACGAATAGAGGCAAGTATTTGTATATACTACCGATATTTTACAAGTCTATATGCTTAACTGTAGATTTTGTTAGACAAAGTCGGTGGGTCAAGTATTTGTAGTCGCTCAAAGGACTTGAATAGAGGTTTCGAATAATTTACGCAATTGGAAGAAAAAAACCCCCTAGCATTATTCCCAGTGCAATAGGTCCTGCAAAATATGGTATGATAGGAAAAAAACCTATAGCGACTTTATGCCTAGAACAAAGTTTTTATACTTAATTGTAGTTGTTTCAAAATAATGTGGGTGATTAAAGGATTTGTAATCACTCAAAAAACTCAAAGAGTAATATCTAGTAATTTAATGGAATTAAAAGGATAAACAGCCTATAGTATTGTTGCTAGGGCAACAACGTCTGCAAAGTATTGTTCAATAGATAGAAAACTTCCGGTTTTTTCTTGTCTTGATTGAAGTTTTATTGCACCTATGGAGATTTTTTATACAAATACAAAAAGTCCCCATAAATCCCTTAAATTAATTCTTTGTCCGCCACAGAAATTTAGTAAGCTTTCTTTCGTTAAGTCTTTTTTTTTTGAATATTTCTAACCTAATTGTTTTTTTTTCACTTTTTAGATGTACAAACTCCTCAGAATGCGTCAATATGATTGGTTGGTATTACTGCAAATGTAAGCAGGGGTACGAAGGCCCAATTTCGGATACGAAGCTCGGAAGTTTGTGTACTGGTGAGTTAGGGAAAATTTATTTAATTATAGCAAGTTGAGCAAAATCTACAAAAAATTCAAATATTTACAAAATATATCGTTAAAAAATAATTTTCCTAAAGATTTCAACCATTTTATAATTTTCTATCTTCACTAAAATTTGGTAAAATGGGATATATGATTATGATATTGTTTTTAATGTTTGACAGATGTAAACGAATGCGTCTTAAACAACCACACCTGTCACCCGTCAGCCCAATGCATCAATATCGAGGGTGGATACCGTTGCGACTGCCTAGCAGACTCAAAGGACTGTCGCAAAAGTTGCCTTTTTGAAGGCAGGGAAGTAGCAGACGGCTTGACGGTTCCGTCTGCCAGGAACACGTGTGAAACTTGTTCTTGCAACGAGGTAAGTCCGGCTAGAAGCCCTGGATACATTTGACCAATGTGTCTACCAGAGATGAGCAAGTTATTTCCCTCTTTTTCGGACATAATCCAGTTTTACATGAAAAAACCGATTTTATAAGAAAGATAGATACTCCGAGCACATTAGGCCTTGCCAAAGTAAACACAGAATAAAAGACACTCGTCAGTATTTCGGTAAAATTAAAATTTTGTGGTAGTATTTAAACCAGTGAGCTTAGTGCAAACCATTCGTTAACGTTTGAATCGAAAATTTTTAATATGGTTTGAATTAATAACAGACAATTTTACAGTATTAGGGATGAGTAATACAGATTACTTATTTTTAAAACTTACAAATTTTATTAAAGAAAGTAATGAAAAACAAGCAGAAAAGCTACGGGAAGAAATCAAGAAACAGGTGGAAAAGGTGAAAGAGGAAGTTGAGGTAATAAAAACAACGCTAAAAGAAGAATCGCAAAAACTACAACTAAAACAAGAGAAGCAAGAAGAAGAAATAAATTTACAGTTCCAGAGGGCACTCAAAAAGAACAATATTTTTGTCTGTGATTGAGAATACGAACATACAAGCAACATAAACGAGTTCGTGTTAAACACTATTAACAACTTGTTAACAATTTCAGACTGCAATAATATACGAGAGTCATTCAATGAGTAAAGAGACAACTTCTATAATTTTAAAACTATTCAATGAATGTGTAGGGGTGTTAGTTGGCAACCTTGGGATATCCTCTGATCAGCTGTTTCATCATTTTATGTCAACATAATCTCAACATTTTTACTTCACCATGGCAAGTCCACTAGAAGATTGCACCTTAGAAGAGCAGCGCTCAGTCATTAGATTTTTAGTCGCAGAACGAGTAAAACCAGGTGAAATTTTTCCTAGAATGTTGATGCAGTACGATAAAAGTTGTATGAACCGTGCGAATTTTTGCAAGTGGGTTGATCGGTTTAAAAGTGGCCGAACAAGTGTAGGTGATGAACCCCGATTCAACCTTTCGCCGGTAAAGTGATTCTGCCCATCTTTTGGGACTCACAGGGTCCAGTCTATTGCGATTTCCTTGAAGATCAGCGATCTATCAATAGCCAATACTACTCTGAGATGCTAGAACACAAAGTTAGACCAGCTATCGGGAGCAAACGCCGTGGACTCTTGTCAAAAAGAGTTATTTTTCACCACCATAACGCCCGCCCTCATACAGCCCAGCTGACCCGCGATAAACTTCGAGAATTGGGTTGGGAGGTCTTACCTCATCCTGCCTAGTCCCCATCCAATTTTTACCTGGTTGGACCACCCAAAGACGCCCTACGTGGAAAAAGATTTGCTAACAATGAGGAAGTTAAGGAAGCGGTGCAAAGGTGGCTTCGGGGTAAATCAAAAGAATTCTTCGGTAAGGGAATTAGGAAGCTGCAAGAAAGATGGGACAAGTGCATAACTGTGGGTGGTGATTATATTAAAAAATAGCCTTAATTCTGAAATATTAGAAACAAACCGTTTTTGATCTATAGTCATTTGTCTCTTTACTTATTGAATGACCCTCATATTTCTTCTGGGAAGTGGAGGAAATCTCAGACCTGTAGTTTTTCAATTTGTTTCCTTTTTGACAAAATTACAAGTATTAACGGAGTTAGGAATTCTAAAAAATATAACTCGAAAAAAACAAGCATTTCAGAGGAATTAACCAGAGCAGAACAATTACTACAAGATGGCAAAGGGATAATGAATTTTTAGTTTATAAAAGTATTAGAAGGATAATCTTAACACATGAATCGCTTGTGTTTATTTAACCACACCGCATAGCCCTGTCTATTAAAATCAATAAACAGTTGTACCTGGTTCTATAGTAGGCGGCCGATTATTTGAAAGAGTTGTTTTACTTTTGTCGGGCGCACTGCTTTATATTCTTGATGGCGTTTTTAATAGGTAGGTGCGTTATTTTACTAAAATTGTTGTCCACTAAATCAGCAGAACAGAGATTTTTGCTTACGTTCAGTCAAAAAATCAGTAAAAGAACATTGTAGTGATTTATCTTTAGCGCATGTCTCTGGTCAGTTATAGATTTGCTGAGTCGGCGAATTTGAAGAACTTACCATGTTTGTTAGTTTCTGGTTGACGTATATTTACTGCTTATTTCAGGGTGTCATATCGTGTCAAAAACCAAAATGCGACTGCCTTGCTTTGGGTTCAACCAAAGATGAATGCTGTCCCCAGTGCGATCACCGGTACTCATGTCGACATCAAGAACTGAACGACGTGGTACTTATGCACGGAGAGAGGCAAGTATTTTTATAATAATAGTATATATGCTTAATTATATATTTTTTTTTAAACAAAATCTGTATGGAGTTTTTATAATCGCTTAAACGACTTAATTATGTGTCTCGATTAATTTGTTTCAATTGGATGAAAATCCTCTAGTAGCAATATTCCCAGGGCGATAGGACCTGCAAGTTAGGGTTGGATAGGAAGGAAACGTTTAGCGACTTTCATGCCAAGAACAAAGTTCCTGGACTTAATTATAGTTGTTTTAAAATAAAGTGGGTGATTCAAGGATTTGGAGCCACTCAAAAAACTCAAAGAGTGTGTAATGCAATTAAATTAATAAACACCCTCTAGCATTGTTCCTAGGGCAATGAGGCCTGCAAAGTATGGTTGAATAGGTGACAAGCCTCCAGCGACTTTCATGGCTAGAAAGTTTCTTTACTACAAATAAAAGGATAAACACCCACTAGACTGGTTTCTAAGGCCGTGAGGTCTACAAATAATGGTTATATTGGAAACAGGCCTCCGGTTGTCTTATGCTTGACACAAGGTGGATGGGTCAATATTTAAGGGATCTAAATAGGGAGTTAAATTAGTTAACCTGTTTGAGGGAACCAACATTTACTGGCATTGGACATAAGGCAGTGAAGTCTGCAGAATATGGTTTGATGAGGAAGAAGCCTCTACCAATTTTATCTAGTTTGTTATCTTATAGATCTCGAAGTAGACCCACTGGTGGTTGACCAAAATGAGTCTCCATTATCATTCTTAATTCAATTTCATCTAAAAGAATAAAATTATTAAGAATGCATGGAATCTACTTAACAACCGCCATTTTCTTTAGATGGTCATACCAATGCCAAACCTGTGAATGTCTAAACGGTGAAGTAGACTGCTGGGAACTAAAATGTCCCCCACTTCTTTGCGCAAACCCGGTGCACTCAGAAGGCGATTGCTGCTCACATTGTGAAGATTTGTGCCCGTTCGACAATTCTACGATGTCTTGGGGAGGACAGGGTTGCATCATGGGAGGAGTGAAACACCAAAGCGGCACTCAGTTCGTCGATACCAATGACCCTTGTGTCACCTGTAACTGTAAGGTAAGTGAGAAGGGAAATATAGATAGGGTTGCTGGATTTAGTTGTCCAAATTATGGTATTAGTTAGTCTTTTTCCATCAATTTACAAGATTTTCAATTGGTCATAGATCCAACCAATATAATTATTTATAACAATCTTTGTATATAAAAATTCAATTAATTTATACCATTATTTGGAAAATTGCTTTGGCGCTTTTTTAGATTCTAGAAATGTGTATGCATATTTTCTTTTGACCTTTTTGGAGAAAATATTTCTTTTCTAAATCAAACTTTTTCAAAGATCATTCATTAAAATTAGGTGATAAAATGTATTAGCCTGAATGCTGCTTTATTTATTTACTCATCTAAAACTTCTCTTGTCTTTTTTGTAAGGGTTCTTTCACGTAACAGTTAAATGAATTTTAAATACAAAGAGACGATTTTTTAAAACGTAAACTTAAAACATGTTAGCATTAGATATTGTCTTGGTAGAGACCATAGAGATAGAAAGAAAAATAGACAGCGCTTCGACTACTGCGCAACCAATAGGAGCAACGGAACGTTGGCCGCAATTTTAACCAAGCGGTTACTAATAGATGTCGCTATATAGTGAACAAGCGCAGCCAACAATAAAGACCGGCCATGGCGCGTTATAAGCAAGTCGGCGGTCACGTGATCATAGGAGTCCCAGGATTCTTATTGTATTGCTTAATATATTATATGTTTTTACACAATTTAAATAAATTAACAAAAAATTTTTGTTCTTTTATAGGCAAAAATTGAAAAAAATATTATGCTGATATATGTGTTTATTATGGATAAAAGAACTGAATCTATAAAATAAAAAATTATACAAAATTTGCACTCTAATATCTTCAGGAACATATATTAGGTACATAATATCGTTAATAACTTCAAATCTATACAAGTCTTTCAAAATTGGACATATCAAACCTAAGCTTTTAGTTTTTTGATTTTTCTTTGACTGTCATCATCTTTGAGTTCTTATTCAAAGATTTATTAGCAGACACTAAATCATTGTGCTTTTTAATAAAATTATTTTCAAAAACTTTACATGCCCTTAACCTAATTTTTTTAAGCTTTGACAATAGTTTCTCTCCACAAAAACACTCGCTAGAGTTATCTGAAGAAAAATTTTCAATATAAAACATTTCACAATAATTTATTAAAAAGAAACCAGTGGTTTTCCCATTCAATGAACTGAATGTAGTGGTCGTCAATAATTTTTTGAAAAATTACCCAGCACAAAGTTCAATATCTATTTCAATAAAGTGTAAGTTAACTACCAACTCATGTTCTTTTAAAAGCTGTATCTTACTTTTTAAATATTTCACACTACCAGGGAGATTACTATCTGTTAACAATATTTTACAAATCAGTTTTTTAATATTGCGAGGGTGCGGAAGACATCTTACCTTAGAATTGTAAATTGACGTGTTTGCACTGGATAACTGGATAAACAAAGATGAAGCCAACATTAAAGTGTATCCACCATATCTTCGATTCTCAGGTTATCTTTTCAAGAGACCTAATTGTTTAATAAGGAATGACAACTGAACACATTTTTCACTCTCACTATCGAAAATGTCACTAAGGATGTCTATTACTTGATCAATCTTATCCAAGATCTTATCTTTTACCACTTCTTTCCCGTTTGCAACATATTAGGTTTCAGTTTTATAGTTGGACCGACAAGGAACAACACTAATTACACGTTCGCGGCATTGTTTATCTTTAGGTATTTTCTTTATAATTTACTCATTAGCCATTAATTATTTTAACGCAGCCCACTACAGTCTGTTTCGTGGGCTGCGTTATTTTAATAACTTTGATAAAATTCACATAAAATTCGTGCCCGAATTAAAAAAAAAATCGACGTAAACAAACATACCAAAACTGAACACACACATGTTTTATAATGACAGCGGGCCGTGAGGCGTTTTTTTGTGGGACTCCTACGGTCACGTGATATTTCCGCGCCCGGGCCGGTCTTTCTCGTGGGCTGTGTGAACAAGCATATAGGGTCAGTGAATCGCAAAATCTGCGTCATCAGCTTTCAGAATATAACGATCTTACAAGCATTGTGTAGCATCTACATCAAGAGGTCGCCAATAAAACAAAGCAGCAACACTCTGTCAAATATCTTTAGTTGAGATTAGGTGTTTAGTTCAATGCCGCTGCCTTTCAAATGGTGCCTGTCAAAGTTGGCCTTGGTCCAAGGTCTGTAGAGGATAGGTTAACTGGTAACTTTTTGACCAATCATAGCCAGTTGTTGAAGCGGGAATTGACGTCACCCGGAATGCCATTTAAATAAAAAGCATTTAATATAGTAGAAAATCTTCAAGTTTCTTGTGTTCCTATATTGATTTAAGTGTAAATATGTTTTGTTATTTTTCTTAAAGTGTCTCTAATAACTCAATTATAAAACCTGCCTTATACCAAATATTTCAAAGGCAAAATGTCTTGGGAAGCTTTTAGTCCGTTAAAATAACTATAAGTAGAAAGTATAAGTAAAATAGAACAAGTATTTACGGTTTGTAAATAAATATAGTCCGAAAAAAACAAACAAACAAAAGTGTAAAAAATAAACCATTGAAGATTAAAAATGCTTAAAAGCATATGTAAACAATGGGCTCTAATTAAATCGTGGCACTCCAAATGACGCGCTGTCACCTCTAACGCCTCTTCGACCATAGAGTTACCAGGCAACCTATCCTCCACAAACCTTGGCATTGGTCAATCTGTGATAAATTGACGGATTTTAATTCCTTTGCATTTCCTCCAGTCTGCGCAGGTTTGACAAGCATTTTATTTATTTTTCTATTTCTATTGACAGACCTGTATTTATTTAAAAATAAATCAGTATCAGTGTACGTGATTACTGAGTTGATAAAAACCACATGCATGTATTACCAAGGCCAACAAAAATATACAGGCCACGACCCTGAAAAAATCAGCTGTTCTCTGGGGGATGACTTTTGCATTGGGTCTTATGGGAGGCCAGACGTTTTTTTAGGATATTTTCAAAATGGCACTACAGATTTCCGCGAAATTTCAGTGAAATATTCTTAGACACCATCCCGAAATTCCAGCAAACTTTTGTAAGGATGCAAGATGATTAAAACGTTAAAATCTTCAAGATTTAGCATTTCTTATTTTTAATTCAAATTACCCGCCATATACCGCATGCCAACTGTTATATTTGACATGTATTTGACTTTGTCATCTGTATTTGTCACATTCGCGCCTGCTTTAAATTTAATTTTTGTGTGAGCTAATGAAGCGGCTCTGAAAAATTAAGGATTACTATACATTAAAAAAAAATGTTCTGCAATAATATAGTAAACAATCTCAAAACCGGCGTTATTTTTAAAAAAATTAAATATTCATGAACCGTCATTCCAACTTCAATATTTTAAAGACAATCAGCTTTGTCGTGATGTGACCATCAAAAAAAATCAGCCCCGGATGTGACGTCAACAAAATGGAGGATCGTGGCCCGTCCGTTTTGATAGACCTGGTATTACAATCGTGACTGATGGTAATGATGTTTTAGTAAAATAATTTTTGCCAAATTAAAAGGTAACAACAAATCTTAAAATACAGGGCGTTCCAAGTTAATTTTCCACCATTTATAACTTTTTTATTATTAAAGATAGAAAAAAGTTTAACTTGGCAAACTAGTAGAATTTTTGACGTTCTTTAAGATGGTCAAAACAAAAAAAAAACAATCGAGCATCGCGTTTTCAAATTTTTGAGTTTATTCAAAACAAAATAGTTTTTGAATTTATTTTAAGTTAAAAATAACCAAGGTATTTAAAATTTACAATCACGCTTAGACTGCTTTCTACCAAATAAAATTTCAATACTTGCCTTAGCGTACTTTTGAATTTAAAATATCTCTGTTATTTTTAACTTTAGGAAAAAAGCTCAAAAACTATTTTTGTTTAGAATTAAAAGACCTATCAGAAAAAATTATTAAGTACAGGGTGTTTTTAAAAAATTATATGATTTTTCAAAAAAATCGAAAACACTATGCTTGATTGTTTGTTTGATTCGACCATCTTAAAGAGCGTCAAAAATTCTACTAGTTTGTCAATTTGAACTTTTTTCTACCTTTAATAATAACATAGTTAGCAGCACGTGGAACATCTTGTATATTTAAATGTTACCCCTAGGGCTTATACATATTTATATATCTGTGTTGATAATTCCCTTGCAAAAAAGACAAAACCTCATTTATTAAGAACTATTTAATATTTCATGCGCTAGCAATAACAACATTATTAGTAAAATCTAGTATGTCATGGCTGTGCAAACATGTAACATCTTGCTAACATTATTTGTGCTAATATATCATGCTAGAAGCTAAAAACTAAAATTGTTTCAGTGTCCTTAAAAGTTTAAAAGTTAGAATAACAAAAATAAAACAAAATTTGAAAAGAGCGCTGATTACAAGTGAGTTAAAAATTTTATTTGGTTAGTAGTGCCAAAGCCGATAATAGGGTATTTGACAAATTTCAGAAAAGAGTTTAGAATGATATATAGATCCTTAATTTACTACTCAAAATTATTAAAATAGTATATTTTATCATGACAACATTTAAGTTTTGTAATTTCCGATTTGAATTTGCCGCTAAAACGCTCATTTCTAGCATGACGTTGCAATGACGTCACAGCGCAGTAAACTCGCGGACAGATACACGGCATTCAAGTGTTTATTTGGTTTTGGTCTGTGTTTTTACTGTTTTCTATGAAAAAAAATGTCCTACAAGTGGTGTGTAGTGCCTCAGTGTTCGAATACTAGCATAAAAACACCTGAAAAACTATTTATTCATGTGCCTACAGCAGTAAAAGAACGGAAAAAGTGGCTAGAACTTGCTCGAAGAGACCCAAGAGCCTTATCTAATACATCTTCACTTTACATTTGTGAAGATCACTTTGGTGTGAGTATAACTAAATTCTTTCTATTAATTTTTCTCACGTTGTCTATAATATGTAACTATTTCGTAAATGACGATGCAATTTTTGAGGTTATGTTTATTACAAGGAGTAAACAACTATAATAGGCAGAAAGGTGTACACTTTTTTAGGCGGTGCTAGGCAGTTATTAGGCAGGACTAGGGAGTACCTCTAAATGCAGGATTAGGCAGTGCACATGCAGGCTAAATGTAGGACTGAGCAGTGCGTATGCAAGACTAGGCAGTACATAGGCAGGACTAGTATGTATGTAGAATGTATTTGGAAAATTTTGTTTTAAAAAAAGCAATTTTTGATTGTTTCTTAATGCTTAAAATAATAATGATTGGGTATTTAATTGAATCTATTGTAAGTGACATATTAAACAAAAAAGCAAAACATATAACCTAACCTCAAAGTCTAAATGAGTAAAAGTAGGCGAAGAATATCGTAAAAAAACTTTCAGTTATATACAAAACAACTCAGCGAATACGTACATCAAAATTTTAAGGTTTCTAAATTCCGCAGAACAAAAATCACTGTTGTTGGCAAAGAAGCCTGCCACTATAAAGGAATTTAGCATTGGCAAGTTGGAGCTATCGGCTTTGGAGAATCCGTTTTCCATTGAAAATGTTTTTTATAAGCAAAACACAAAATAAAATCTAAATTTAGGACGATAATAATTCGAACTTTAAACCAAAGCAAACATTACCATTCATAAGAAAATAACACAGAAAATAGGTTCGTTCGAGGCGTTTACTGTTTTGTGACGTCACTCGCAGCTGATTGGTAGACCGCCTGTTTTGAATCACGTGGCTAGTTGTTTTAATTCAATGAATTTAATTAATTAAAAGAACTATGAATTTGAGAAAAAATTAAACAAAAAAGTTTGTTTTTAGCAGTCCTAAGACCTAAAGAGATATTACTAACTTTTAACACTTTGTGGACACGCGTACTAACAACTAACACTCAACGTTCCCTTGCAGGTGCCGTACTGCGCAGAACTGGTGAGCAATGTCGCGTGTTGTGTGCATCGGTAATCTCACTCACTCACTTTCTGACTTTACACACTATGATAAATACACATTTTTAACGTATGTAATTTGAAATACCTACTCTATAAAACAATACGTAATTATTATGTTAAATGTAACGTCACATCTTATGTAACATGTGATATAACATGTTATGTAACATGTTTCAATACAGGGTTTGTCAACGATCATTTGGTTCGGTGAAAAAATATGTAAACTGAAGTAAGATCGCTATTTAAATAAATGGCAATAAGAGAGATAAATAGTTTAGCGC
Organism: Aspidapion aeneum; assembly: GCA_963576565.1. Lineage (NCBI taxonomy): Eukaryota > Metazoa > Arthropoda > Insecta > Coleoptera > Brentidae > Aspidapion > Aspidapion aeneum. The sequence continues at coordinate 144,512,169 of OY755039.1, read as the reverse complement.
TGTTGTCAAGTTAGCAATTCAAGAAACTGGTTTTCTTTTCGCAATCTAATGACGTTACTCTTACCGGCTGAGTAGGCCAAAGACGGCGATGAATAAAAAACCAAAACCCCTTGATTTTAATTGCTGTAGCGCCATCTCTTAGATATTATTTGAACTGTATGACTAATAGTCAATACTGCGAATCTGTAATTAAGTGTACAGGTAGAGCTTTCTAACATGGCAAAAATGTTACTACACGCAAAAACAAAATATTCCACAAATTCAATATTATGGATAACAGATTTCTGGGTTTTTATGTGTACCGATTTATTCTCAACCAGAGTTAGAAACCAATACTTTGAAAAATAACTATTACATTACAAATTACTTTACAGGAATGTACTTAGAAAACTGTGTAATTAATTACAACAAACAAATAACTTAATTATAAATGTGTGAAAATGCTTAACTTAGGAGCCTTCTTCCTTCGTAATACTTACCCCTTAAATTCAGCACAAAACGTGGATTGCTTTAAATAATAAAAGCAACATAGCTTTTTACAAATAATAACCATCACTTTAGTAATTCAGTTGCATTTTTGTATTTTCATTACAATTTTAAAATAGCTTTTCAATTATTTTAAAAACTTAAATAATTGCAATTACCATTACACCGCATTTCAACTTATTGTTTTTGTTTTGAAGAGGAGTGGCCTCTCCATTTAAGGGGCAAAAATTAAATTTTAAAAGGAGTAGTAAAACGTGACAAACATTTTTTTCTGCAGACTGAAACCAGTAGAGGTCGTACATCCCTACCCCCAAAAATGTTGTCCTATATCTGTTTCCTGGATAGTGTATGGTGACTTTTAGCAACTTGACTTCGTGAGCCGCCGCCAGGAGATCGAATACTTGAGCGGCATCTAAGCGCGACTTTAATAAAAGAGCAAGGTTATTGTGTAAGAAAAATTTATGAAAAAATTGAATTTTTCTCGATTTAATGTTTCCTGATTAAAGCTAAAATAACGAAATAAATAATAATGACTATTTCTTCGTCTTTTAAAAGTGGAAATCTTACTTTGATTGCTCCTGTTTAGTAATAAAAAACTATTAATGAATTTTGAGTCACAGCGGCAAACGCTCCTGAATATGCGCGTTTTTGGTCCCTCACTGACTTTTTGCTTTCCATAAGTTCATCCTTTTTTATACGCTTTTTATAAAGGCTAAACGTTCGAAGTCGAGCCCTGTATAACATGTGATATAACCTGTAATGTATCATATAATACAACGAGAATTAATATTTGCAATGATCATCGTTTTTGCTTTATAAAATAAATTAAAAAATCTAAAAATGTGTATTTACCAAACGTTTTATAACAAGCATGCTTAGTAGTAGTAGTAGTAGTAGTAAGTTAGCGTTAGACCTACCTTTACTTTTCAAATTTGCCACTTTTATTAGATGCACAATTTTAACCCTCAGATGCACCGTAAGCACTTAAGCGCGGTTATGGGTTTAATCGCGATTAAGTCCTTGTTGCTCACGTACAAAACAACAAAGAGGGAGAATGGACTAGCTAAGCCTTGTTACGGTGCATATAAGGGTAAATAATTCGTTTTTTCCCTATTAATCTTCCTATATTCTTCGTAAAATTAGTTTAAAGAAAATACAAACACTTAAAAATTACTCAATAAGAATGACAAAATACCACTTTAGTTGTTCTAGTACGCATACTAAATTAGTGCTAAATTCTAAGCAATTAGAAAAAACATAATTAAAAAGTATAGGTAAGTTGGTGCATGAAAAAAAGTTGAATATTCTTTAGGGTTCTCTTTTAAATTATGGGCAAATAATTTGTTGAAGAAAAGCACATATAAGTAAAGTTTTGCACTAATGAAGATTTTTTTGCACATGATGTGAACTTTTAAGAAAACAAAAATGTTTTAAGCACTTTAGTGTTACTAGAAATTTTCTTTTTAGTTTCTTCCAAGTTTCGCACAAATCTTTAATTGCTCTTAAATATAATTTAAGGGTCCCAGAAATTTTTTCAAAAACATTTTTCCGAAAAATTTGTTTTTGAAAAACAGCTTTTTCAAGATTGACTTTTTTTAAACAATTTCTCGGAAAGCCATTTTTTTAAAAATTTTTCAAAGAGAAAATTTTTTGAAAAAAAAGTTCTTTAAAAATATCACTTTTCAAAAAAAGAAAATTTTATTTAAAAAAAAATTGTTTAATAAAAATAGCTTTTTCGAAAAAATTTTACACAAAGAGGTGGCTTTTTCAAAACGAAAAAAAAGTTATTATTTTTTTTTGAAAACCGATTTTTTGAAAAAATTTCTACTGACCCGTAATTTATCAGGGAAGCATCCTTATTTCTATTTCCTTTTCCAGGACGGAACATTATGCTGCAGTTACAATTATCATTGCGGCGACAATACACCAAAACCAGTGGGCTTTGACGGGCTGGTGGCCGACCCCCGTACTAATCATGCTAGCGGCGCCCCTAGTGGCACTGCGCATCACTACACACTTAGCGCGGCAAGCAGCTCGTTTAGTACGCCCTCTACGACTGACAAAGGCGGGACAACGAAGTCGCAGCTGTATTCGATCACTTCCGCGCCGAATCAAACCGTCAATGGCGCGAGCGGCGTGCGCAGCGCTAACGACAGTGCACGAGTTGTGCCGAGCGCCACACACGAAGATAGAGACAGAGCACCGCCTCCTGGCGGCTGAGATCAGCCTCACAGGCACCGATCGCAGACGAAACGGTGCGGAAAAACGCGATTCGCATCCGGTAGGGGTTCTTTAGCAGGAAAGGTACCACCCTGGCTTGGTACTGGCACTATTGAGTTGTTAGACAATAACGAAGAGCAAAATTCGTAAGCTTTGCTTTTTACAGTGAAAAGGGTGTTATAATATTTACACTTTAGGCTAAGCTAAAGATATTTATTTAAATTGATACTTTGTATCAGACAGTAAAAGAGGCAATTTGATGTTGTCAGTATTAAAGTTTCTGACTGTAACCATCGATTGAACTGCCACAGTGCTTAGCTATCTTTAGTGGATTTTTGCGAGCTTTTTGTCTTTGTCGTGATTACTAGTCCTCTACTTTTCTATCTATATAAGTATGAAACAGCATACCGTATCATACCAGAAAATACTCAATATAGTGTTATGACCTCTAGTGTGGTATGCTGCTTCTCACTTACACAAATGCATTCAGACAAGGAGGGGACATAGTAATTATGATTGGGCATAAAAAGTTCGCAAAAAAAAGCTTTTACTAATACCCTTTTGACATTTGGTTTGACATACAAAAATCATTGTGAGAATGTTAAATTAATTGAGAAACGTGGATTTAAAAGATTGAAATTTAAGAATTTTTTCTCAAAAACTGAAATAAATTTTATACTACTTGCGAATATACATTAATATAGTAATAGTGTACTAGCCTGGGGTAGTATTTTTCCTAAAAAAATCAACGAAAATGCGAATTGACAAAACTTTAGTGTTTTTAGCTAATTTTTCTTAGCTATAATATGGATTTACATTCCTATTTAAAATTTTATTAGTTTTAAATTAATAAAAAACCAGTGTTTTGCTTAACAAACTTTTTCTAGGTCTATACTTATAGAAAGCAAATTAAAAATATTATCAAGTGTCTTCCTATTAAGGGTCGTTTTTACGGTCTAAAATTTAAACGAAGGTTAGTTAACCGGGCTACTAATCGGGCATTAGTTAACCAGCGAATTATAGTTAAAAAAGACTGGCGTATTTAGGTGGAATTTGTTTAGTTGTTAGTATTTTTGTTATAAATTTCAATGTTTTTTTTAGATGTAAATATTTTTATTGTGTATAATTTTGAAAATGGTAATTTTATATAAAAATTTTGGTTCTCTGAAATGATTAATTTTTGATGTAGGTGCTGCGAGATGTCGCAAATTATAAACATTTTTGATAACCGAATTATTTAAAAATTTTGGATTTTTTTAATTTTTTTTTTAAAAAGGGAAAACCGATATATATTGCTATTTTTGTCCTTATCTAACCAATTGCTTGCTATTCCTATTTTTTATAGTGATCATTTAACGTGGATAATCCTGTATATTTTTTTTCACTTACAGATAGATTATAATATTTAGCGGGTGAGCCCAAAAAAACCCGACAATTTTTTTTTTCATTATAACTTTTGAACTATACAATCGATTTTAATGCGACAAACTGCACACTGCAGAGAATTAATTAGAGTTTTGACTGTAATGTATTTTTTGTCCACCATCGCAAAATCCAAGATGGCGGACGAAATTTAAATGTATCCTATAAAGATGCTCGTTTATTCTCCTGTTGTGAACATGTCTTAATTATGTTCTTAAATTAGTAAAAAAGCTGCATTTTTGCCACGCACAACAAGGTACGAATTAGCAAAATCGGTTCAGTGGTTCTAAAAAAAATATTTTTGTTTCAACCATTGTTTTGCATATTATACGATTGCCTTGTCAATCATGTCTGCATTTATTTCCTTATAAATTCATTTCTACTAAACCGATTTTAATGAAATAAAAACATCCTCGTGAGAATTGATTGCTTTTTAAAGATCATGATCAAAGTTTATCGCCATCTTAAAATTTAAGATGGCGGACAGAATCATACTTGCATCAAAATGGCGTGTTTATTCTTAGTTTCCTCAAATGTTTTAGTTTTTTTTAATTTATAGAAAAGCACTACTTTTTCCCTGCACAAGAAGGTATAAATTACTAAAATCGGTTTGGTGGTTCTCAAAAAATCTATTTTTGTTTCAGCCATTGTTTTACAGACTATACGATTGTATTGCCAATCCTGTCTGCCATTTCTTTATAAACTCATAATTACTGAACCGATCTTAGTGAAATAAAAAAAATCGTATTGAGAATTGATTGCTCTTTAAAGATTAAAATCATACTTGATTCTTCAAAATGGCGTGCTTATTCTTATTTTCGGAAAATGTTTTAGTTTTTTTGTTTAATTTATAGAAAAACATTACTTTAACTTTTCTTCCGCATAAAGAGATAAAAATTAATTATGTGCTTTTCTATAAATTAAAAAAAAACTAAAACATTTTTTGAAATAAGAATATACGTGCCCGTTTAAAGGGTCAAGTATGATTATTTCCGACATCCTAACTTCTAAGATGGCGGCAAATTTCGATTATAATCTTTAAAGAAATGAATGCAGACAGGATTGGCAATGCAATCGTATAATCTGTAAGACAATGGCTGAAACAAAAATATATTTTTTGAGAACCACCAAACCGATTTTACTAACTTATACCTTGTTGTGCGGGGGAAAAGTAGTGCTTTTCTATAAATTTAGAAAAAAACTAAAACATTGTCAGAAAATAAGACTAAACACGCCATTGTGAAGAATCAATTATGATTCTGTCCACCATTTTAAATTTTAAGATGTCAATTAATTTTGATCATGCTTTTGTAGTAATAAATTTATAAGGAAATAAATGCAGACATGATTGGCAAGGCAATCGTATAATATTCAAAACAATGGTTAAAACAAAAATATTTGTTTTTAGAACCACCTAACCGATTTTGCTGATTCATACCTTGTTGTGCGTGGCAAGAATGCTGCTTTTTTAGTGATTTAAAAAAATCCTAAAACATGTTTGGAACACAACAATAAACGAGCATCTTTGAAGGGTACAATTTTATTTCGTCCGACATCTTGGATTTTGAAATGGCGGACAAAAAAAATTATTTATTCAAAACTCTGATTAATTCTCTGCCCAGTGCAGTTTGTCCCATTAAAATCGATGGTATAGTTCAAAAGTTATAATGAAAAAAATATTGTCCGGTTTTTATTTTGCCTTACCCGGTATATAAAAAAAAAGCATAAGTATACCTACCTATTCCAATTTTGAAAATGAGCAAAATAAATAGGTACCTAATAAAAAACATGCCTAAGAATTTTACAAACGGACAATAAGTAACTCAATTTTGCGCAGAAAATTTGAGGCCTATAAAAAAATCTTTTTTGTACAGCGTATTTTAACGTCAACCTTTAAAAAAAATTGGATGTACATTTTCTTTAAAGTGTTTAAATGTTTAGAACCAACATTAGGTAAATAAAATAAAAAAATAACATTTTTATTTGGCTAGTTAAAAAAATTTATATAAAAATTGATAATTCTAAGAAATAAATTGATGTTTGTAGATAGTTAAACTTAAAATATTCTACAAAAAACAACTAAATATCACTGTAAATTAAAGTATTGTTCATACTCGTCTTAGTCTTTTGTTTTTGATTAGTCTTTGTCCTTTGATTAGTCTTAGCTGTCTTAAACAAAATCCGGTGTTCATACTCGTCTTTTGTTTTTGATTAGTCTTAGTCATAACCCACTAAAAAAAAAATTAATTTCAATAAAAAGGGCCCTTTTCAAAAGTCATTTTCTACACAAAACAATCTTATTTAACCTAATCTGTGCACGAAACACAGATACGAAAGAACAAAAGCGAAAAAGAAAATAAAAACAAATAAAATTTTGAGGTTAGGTTGAGATTTTCTGTTAAAAACATGATTAATGGCGGTAAATACAAAATTTCGGCCGCGCGCTTGCGCTCTTCGGACGCCCTGTAAAAAAAACAACAAATATCAGCTGATGTCTGTCACTCGTCTTAGTCGTTGTCTTAAGGATTGAAAGTTGGCAACTCTTAAGACAAAGACTAATCAAAAACAAAAGCAAAAACATTGTATGAACACTCCCATAAGAAACAGTGGTTTTAACTTTCTTATGACAAGACATATGACTAAACCAAGACAAAAGACTAGACAAAAGACGAGTATGAACGATCCATAAGTAGCCAAACTATTGTAATTTTCTTGTACAGATAATTTGTTTTTTACAATAAAAAACAATATCTGCATAAAAAAAGTTGACATTTGAATTTTTATAGAATTTTCAAAAAGTTTTATATTGTGTCTAAAAATATAACAATATATCAAACAAAGTATCAAAATTTTTACATTTTTAATCATTTTAGAAAACCAAAATGGCTTTATGTGCAGTTAAAAAAATTATCTAGTCAAAAAAAATTAGGCTTGATCTTAAGCGAGGTATCTAGAATATAGTTGGGTGCTAGCTAAATGTAATAAAAACAATATATTAGCAAATTTTTATTGGGAATTTTTGAAAATTTGCTATGAACTTCTTGACAATAAAATATTATATTGTATATTTGCCTAAAAGTAAAAATATCAACCCCTTTGTTATACAATTCCATACTATGCCTTCTTAAAACTTTGTTAGAACCTCCTTGAACGTAATAAAATTCTTAAAAAACAAAACTATAATACACCAATTTTAACGGTTTTAGCTTATTATTATTGGGTAAGTCCACATCAATTCAACCAATTTAAAAATATTTTTGAACCTTGAGTTTTTTGATGATGGTGAGTTTTTGTGTAGTTATTCTCCGCCTAATAAAAAGTTAAAATACAAATTTTTAAATTTTTTGGTTGCATATTTTTTGAGTTATGCGTTTCCAAAAATAAAAATATTGACCCATTTTGAGCCTGCATCGGTTTCTTTAAACTTCTATAAATTTTAAACCGTTTAAGATAATTAGCTAAAACTCGTTATTTGTAGAGAACGATTCACAAGCCAAACTTTGATGTGTTGATAGCCTCATTTTCTAAAAAAAGGGACAAGGGTCTATGCCAAAATTATATTTTGATAAAATCTCAAAAACGGATTTTTTGTTTTTCTTAATTTTTATAAATTTTTTTCTTAGACTATTTGTTTACATGTGTGCTAAATTTTACCTTGGGATGATAATGGGATCCTAGTTACATACCTTGATACATATATTGTTTGATATTTTTATTACTATAAAAATTAATATCTAAAGCCCATATTGTTATGAGGCATCTTATTTATGTAGCATGTATATGATAAAAACATGGACACCATGGGCATCTGGTTTCGCTACGTTGACATTTAAATAAAGAAACAATTAATTAAAAAACGTACTTACATAATAATGGGCTTACAAGAATAATTGAGAACCTGTACATAAATGCTCCCTTTTCGCCCGTTCTCGCTGCAATGTTTGATACTGATGAAAATAGGTACATAATTTTTCTCTTAAACAGTGGTTGCGCGTGGAGTAAAACTTTAGGGGTGCACACCAAAAAATTATTGCAGCCACATCCAACAGATAACGCCAAGTTGTCTCAGTGCACTAATTTAAGCTGCACCTTTCACAGCCAACGGCAACCGGTGGGTGGCATCACGAGGGTGCGGGCGTTATCGATCGCCGGAATTGATTCACAAGATCATGGACCGAAGTAAGGCCCAGATTCTGTATACTATAATATTCTATATTTCGTAATTAGCGGTAGCCGACCTACGCATCCTCGTTTCAACTCAAATACAAACACATACATACCGGGTATTAATTCTTAGTTAGTATTCAAGTCTTTGGTAAATTCCTTTTGGGGTTTATTGATACTTTATGATGAAATTATTATTTAAAGAATGGTCAGATTTTAATATTTTCTTAAGTAAAATTTGGGAGTGTACGTGCACTTATAGAGGAACCGCCACTGCTCTTAAAATAGTGGAAAAATTGGCCCTAGGGTAATTAAATATCAGAGGTGGCGTATTATTTTGACTGATCACTTTTTGTAAAAAACAAAAGTTGCGTAAACATGGTGTTTCGTAGCGTGTTTTCTCAGTTTGTTTTGTATTGCGACGTATCCGTTCTGGAAATTAATTTGATTTTACGTAGTTACCGAAATCGAAATGGTAGATTAAAAATCGAAAAAAAAATTGTTGATATTTTCCACTTAATGTTGCAACCCCTATGATGACCAAAATCATCCTACGATAGTGAGAAATTCCAGAAATGTGACAGAGTGGATGTATGATCTTAACTTAGGCGTCGAAATAAGTAAGTGAAAATGATTAAAATTTTTTGAAATAGTATAATTCCGGTCACGGCTAATTTATAGGTAAAATATTAAAGTAGAGGCATTGTCAAATAGTTATTTTTAAGGTAAAATAAAAGAATTTTGAACAACATCAATTTACAAAAATAAATTTTTAAATAGGAACCCACTGTAATCCCATGATAAAACTTGGCCTACATGTAAATAAATAGTCTAGAAAACAAATATAAAGAAATTGAACAAAATAAAAAATCCGTTTTTAAACTGCATCAAAAATAAATTTTGTTGTGAGACCCCTGCATTTTTTTTACAAGAAGGATGCCACTAGGCATACCATAATTAAACTTGTAGACCTATAAGATTACACAGCAACTTTTACCTCGATATGCCCAAGACTTTATGAATAACAAGGGTTTAAAAAAATCAAGTCAGTGTTAAAGACGATATTAAGCATTAAAAAAAATTAATAACTCAAAACCTAGACTGCTAAAAAATCAAAAATTTTGCATTTTTACTTCTTTCTGACCAAAATTTATGAAAATCAAAAGTGACAGGTCCAAACCGCATTGGTTGATTTGATATGGACCCTATTGTAAAATTATTATCATTATTTTTATTGGTATTTTACCAGAGACTCTAAAATATTTAGAAATTGGATTTTACAATCAAGCAAAATAAAAACCCACATAGCACAATAACGTGTTTAACACGTAAAAAACGCGTGAGAAAAAAACGTTTATTTCATATATGAAAACAAGCTTAATAGGTCATTCATTAACGTTATAAAAAATAACATTGCTAAAAACGGCGTTGTAATAATGCCATTATCAAATCAAAACAGCAATGTTTTTACTTTATTTTCAATTAAATTCTAAGTAGATTTTTATCAACGTTAAAATCACATTAGGTTCGCGCCTTTTCTACAGGAGTTTTAAAACGCGACTTGCATGGCTTTTCTACAAAATAGTTCTGAGATTTTACTAGAAACGGCGCCACCTTTTGGCGACATTTTTCACTTCGGCGAGTTCCATCCGGGAGTGCTTTGGCCTCTAAACTAAAGGTGTGTTGCGATTTCACGAACTGTGATTTTATCACTGTGACTCGTCTGTCGCAGTCACGTTCTGTTCTAGTCCAAACGAAGTAGCAGTGACCTTTAGTCACAGTTTGGCACTGTGCGCCCCGTCCAATCAGTCGCGTCGCCTTCGGAGTCACAGCATCAAGTCGCGGCCAATGTTCGCGTCGCGTCGACGCGGCAGCACAGCGCACAGATTAGGTTAAATAAGATTAGTAAAAGCACAGCGCAGCGAAAGGAAGGAAGGAACAATTTTCCAGACTATAATTTTGTTATACATATATCGGTTAAACTGCTCCTAAAAATCACTGATATTTGTCACTGTGACACGACTTGAGCAGTCACGTCTTGTCACTGCTCCTCTAAAATCGCAGATTGGCCCATCTCCACTCTAAACTCCAAAAACCAGTTAAACCAAGCATCAGTTATTAAAATAAAGACACATTAATATTAGGGACCTATTGCAATAGTGCCAGGCACAAATTGTGCCGGGCACTATGACAGTTTCTCATTATAAGAACAGCTGTGTCCTTTCAAAATTAGGCCTTTGTGTATTATACGAGCCGGATTTAATAGTACCGCCGCTATTAATGGCAAATAAACGACGTATATATGTCAATTTACGTTGATGTGATTTTTGTGCTATGTGTGAAGAATGGTTACACATTGCGTTTGACATTATCATTGAAAAAAGAGACAGGAGTAGATGGGCACTGGTAGGGGCCCCGTTAGGTAGTCCAACCAAACTTACTATACTTTGATTTTACCGTGGATTGTCAAAATTTCGGAGACTGTCAGTTGTTATTTATTTTTGTTGTGTTCTTGTTGAAAAAGAAAGAAAATCTAAGACTTTTCTTACTCTAATGGAAAAAATAATATTTTGAGACCCTCAAAACAGTTTTTGCCAGTTAGATTGTCCCAAATTTATTTAAAAAACTTGGAAAAATAAATAAACAAAAATGGCGGTTGACAATCACTCGACATTTCTAAACCAGAAAACGGAAAAGTCACACTGAAAAATTTGTGACTTCTATTTAAATCAAATCTGTCAAATTATCAGTCAAAGAAGGATCTAACAAAGCCAAAAATAAGGTGTAATAGATGATAGCTTAAGGACACTGATGTTACAACACGTTTTTAAGCAGTTAAGAGCTAAATATGTCAACATTATCAAACACAAATTAACTCAAGGCTAACACAAAAATAAAGGCCACGACCCTGAAAAAATCAGCTGTTCTCCCGGGGCTGAATTTTACATTGGGTCTTATGGGAGGTCAGACGTTTTTTTATGATATTTTCAAAATGACACTACAGATTTCCGCAAAATTTCAGTGAAATATTCTCAGACACCATCCCGATATTCCACCAAAGGTTTGTAAGAAAGCAACATGATTAAAAGGTTAAAATCTTCAAGATTTAGCATTCATTATTTTGAATTCAAATTACCCGCCATGTACCACATGCCAACTGTTATATTTGACATGTATTTGACTTTGTCATATGTGATTGTCACATTCGCTTCTGCTTTAAACTTAATTTTTGTGTGAGCTAATGAAGCGGCTATAAAAAATTAGGGCTTACTATACATTTAAAAAAAATTGTTCTGCCAGAATAAAGTAAAAACAATCTCAAAAACGGCTTTATTTAAAAAAAAAATCAAATATCCGTGAACCGTCATTCCAACTTCAATATTTTAAAGACAATCAGCTGTGTCGTAACGTGACCATCAAAAAAAATCAGCCCCGGATGTGACGTCAACAAAGTGGAGGATCGTGGCCCGTCCATTTTGATGACCCTGATTAACTTTGTTAAACAATGACGTCTAATTTCGCTCAATTGTTTTAGGATCAGTGTCCTTAGCAGTCACCAATAATCCAATTCCCAACTTTTTATATACATAACTATATCTATAATAAGGCAAGCTTTTAAAAAAAAAGTTATTTAATTACAAAAAATTTCAATTCCATAAAATTAATTGATATTTTTTATAATGAAAGCATATCCAAATTCGAGGTCCTCAATAAACCTCAAACTATCTTGATATCATTAACTACTACAAGATTTTTTATTTTATTCCATAGCCGACTCCTTCTTTTTTTGCAATTTAGAGCATTCATAATTTTTTTGTGTTTTTTTGAGGACTTCTAGTTTAAAGCTAATTTTTAACTCTTATTGCAATATTAAAGTTGTGATATATCGTTAATGAGACTACATAAAAAAGTAACATTTTCCATAATTAAAAAAAATATCTAGGTACAGTCAGGCACTTTTTAAAGTGCCGTTGTATTTTTTTCTGTCAAAATTTTTAATTTAAAGAAATCATTTTTTTAAAATATTTTACAGACAGAGGTAGGGTTCACAATTTTTTTGTTTCGGTTCAAACTACTTTTCCGAATATTTTTTTATTTTCGAGGGTGGCAATTTAAAAAGTCCCCGACTGTACCAAAAATTTAGTTCCTGAGAGATGTGCTACTCCCTAAAAGTAGTGTTAAACAAATTATAATCCAGTTTTTTAATTTCCCAACACCTGTTTTTAGCAGGATAAACCATTCATTTATTTTTCTTAGATGACACTCAAAATCACATCATGATCTCTATCTGTCTATTTGTCGCAATATCTTTGACACCACTAAACAGACTCTCATAAAAATTAAAAAATCGTGTTGATTATATGGAATCAAATCTGAAAGTTAAAATCTGTTAACTCTAAAATTTTCACAATAAAATTAGAACAAAAAACAGGGTTTGCGTTTTACAACATTTTTTTTGCAAACATACAGTGTGTCCACGTAAGTTGGCGGCATATGGGAAACTTTTTTATTATTAGCTTTACGAAAAAAAGTTATTCTTCATAAAAAGTTCTGCATGGTCCAAAACGTAAAATGCAACCATCAGATGTTAAATTTTTTCAGTCATATTACGAGGTTTGTCAAAAAATGTGATTTTTGCTCCAGAGTAAAGTACCTTTCTTTTTGACAATATCGAAAATTGTTATAAAGAAAAGATGTTTAGAATTAAAAATAGCTTTCAAATATTCAACATTGTTTATTTACATTAAAAAAATATTTTTTTCTTCATTTTCTCTGCGATTAAGTTTGCACATTAATGCATTGCATTTATTAATTATAAATTTGATTAAACAATTATAAATAAACTTTTAAAAACAATTATCTCTTAATATTTATCGAACACTGATAACCTTTAAGTTGCTTAATCACTAGTTTGTAACAAACAAATACGTCTGTCAAACATAAAACTGTACAATACGGATCTCTAAAAATTTTGAAAAACACTGTTGGACTGCCTAAAAAAGTGTTTATACCGTGGCACTTTTTGAAATACGATTGTTGACGTTTCTTCGAATTTTCGATATTTAGACAGTTCGCAAAGCCTACTAATTATCAGTTTTAAAAAATGCCAGTGCATCCTAGATTAATTATGCATTAATGTGCAAACTTAAATTTCCAACGTAATCGCAGAGAAAATGTAGAAAAAAATATTTTTTAATGTAAATAAACAATGTTGAATATTTGAAAGCTATTTTTAATTCTAAAAATCTTTTCATTATAACAATTTTCGATATTATCAAAAAGAAAGTTTCTTTACTCTGGAGCAAAAATCACATTTTTTGACAAACCTCGTAATATGACTGAAAAAATTTAACATCTGATGGTTGCATTTTAGGTTTTGGACCATGCAGAACTTTTTATGAAGAATAACTTTTTTTCGTAAAGCTAATAATAAAAAAGTTTCCCATATGCCGCCAACTTACGTGGACACACTGTATTTTGCAATACCTAAAATATTACAAGATAAAATCAAATACCTTTTTTAGGGATTAAAAATTTTAAATTAAAACAATAAAATCAATCAATAATAATATTTCCGAAGCTTTGGTTTTTAAGATAGTTTTAAAAAAGACAAAAATTAAAATTTACAAAATGTCTGTTTATGAAACTTTTGATTTATGATGAGTTAATTAGACACCAGTGCCTTTTGGTTGGGAAAGCATTACTTATATAAGATCTTCAGACTCTGTTCATTGCTTTTTATTATCATAGAAAAAAACGGGAGAAGCAACGTATTAAATTACACTTTAAAATATTATATCGACTAAAAAAATTAGCACAAAAATCAAAAAATTTGATTAAAAGATACCTACCTAACTTCATAAAACTTTAAAGAATGTTCTGAAAGATGTCAATACATTTATTGTTTATGAAAATACTTTGGTTTATTGCTAAATCGGTTTAAACAATAATTTTGCTACATCGAATAACTAAATCCTAACTAATTTGAGCAAAATCGAGAAAAGAAAATTACTACATGAATGTATCAAAAATATTGCTATAAAAATTATTGCTTCATATTTGTAGCACAATTATTGCTATATCAATATAGCAAAATGAATAATAGGCTAATAATTTATTGATATATGAATGTAGAAATTATTACCACATTAATTATTGCTATATCGATGTAACAACATTATCGCTATCTTTATCGAAGTAAAGAAATGAAATGCTTTGTGCTTGGTCGATGTTGCAAAATTATTAGTTGTTTCAGCGATATAGCAAAATTATTGCTTATTCGATGTAGCAAAATAATTAGCTCAACTATATAGCAAATTTTTTGCTACGTTTATATAGCAAAATTGTTACTACAGCAGTCTTAGCAGTACTTACGGTAATTTCTAAAATATTGTTAAATACGAGAAAGAATCTCGAAGAAAAATTTTTGCACCTTTTTAGCTGTTTAACAATAAATAAAAAAAAACAACGATATTAGATTACATTGGCCTCACTCTTTTGTTTTAGCTAAAAAAATGTAAACTTTTGTAAGAATGTATTTCAATGTAAATTTGTTTAAAGTAATATGTATTTATTGCTCATTTTTATTGTAATTTTTTACCAAAGAGGTTCACTTAATTGTTACTGATTAAAAAAATGAGCTAAACTAATTAGATTTACTTACTAAAAAAAACAAAGTAGAGCAAAAATTGTTATATTTGCCCGTAGAGAACTGAATGGTTATGTCACACATCAGTATTTTATGTGTATTTTTTGTTATTTTAATTTTTTTTTACATATATACTCGTACATGGTTGAAACGGTTGGTCCACAGTACAGCGTGTCCCATTTTCGATGGGATTAAATGGGAAACTATTTTATTGATAAAAGTATTGATTTTCTGATTGCACCTTGCCGTGCTCTTTTTTTGGAGCCCTAAAAAATGGTGTAATCAGATTTTTGCTATACCTCGTGGTTTCGCTAATACAGGGAGTTATTGAAAAAATTGCATTTTAATTAATTCCTTATATCTCGCTTATTTTGCAAGGTATTTTTATTCTGTAAAAACCTTTCTATGGCAACTTTTTTAGAGCAAAATAATGACGTTGTAAATTTTTTAAAATATTATTTAGTTTTTGAGATATGCTATTTATCATAAAAAAATTAAATACTGACCGGGATTTTTTTTATTACAATTTTGATTGGTTCCATGCTATTATTACCTTAAAATGATAAAACTTTAATATTTTTTTGTTTTAAGGTTAAAAAAAACTATTTAATATTTGAAAAAAAAATTATAGTCCGAGCCTGGAAATTTCCAACGTAATTATAAATTAAAAATTGCAAGACAGACTAGTTGAACGATTTTTAGTTTATCTGTTTTGAAATGATAATTAAAAGATTTATAAATAAAATAAAACACGTTAAAAAGTTACAAAAATAATATCACTAATTATTTGATGGTAGCACAGCAGGTCGTGAAATTTACAAAACAAAAGCGTGAAATTGACATTGTCATTTTACTTGTCATTTTTGTGAATGGCTTACAATTATTTTAAACTGGCTAGAAATCGACCATATCCAGATTTTGAAAAATGTGATATGTTTGACTGCTTCATTCAAGCAACAAAATAGCAGAAATATTTTTATGCAAAATGCGTTAAGAAAAATTACTCAAAAATGCCAACAATGTCTTACACATAATGGTAATCAGAAAAATTAGTTATTTTTTTGTAATTTGTTTTCTTTTGTATTTTTCGTAGACTTTGTTTAATAAATCTGTAAATTAACGTAAAACCATTTTAATATGCTAAGTATCAAAACAGTTAAACTAAAAATTGTTTAACTAATTTTTAATTTATATTTATGTTAGAAATATCCAGGTTCGGACTAATTGTTTTTTTTAATATTAAACATTTTTTTTTACCTTAAAACAATTTTTTTTTTAATTTTTATTATGTTGTGATAATACTAGCATGAAACCAATCAAAATAGTAATAAAAAAAATCCAGGTCCGTATTTAATTTTTTTATGATAAATACCATATCTCAAAAACTAAACAATATTTTAAAAAGTTGACAACGTCATTATTTTCTTCTAAAAAAGTTGCTATAAAAAGGTTTTTACAGAATAAAAATATCTCGCAAAATAAGCGAGATATAAGGGATTATTAAAAATACAATTTTTTCAAAAACTGTATTAGCGAAACTACGGGGTATAGCAAAAATTTGATTACACCATTTTTAAGGGCTCAAAAAAAGAGCACGGTAAGGTGCAATCAGAAAATCAATATCTTTAATAATAACCGAGTTTCCCATTTAATCCCATCGAAAATGGGACACGCTGTTCTTTTATTGATAAAGGTATTGATTTTCTGATTGCATCTTGCCGTGCTCTTTTTTTGGACCTTTAAAATGGTGTAATCAGATTTTTGCTAATACAGGGAGTTATTGAAAAAATTGCATTTTTAATAATCATTTATAACTCGCTTATTTTGCCAGATATTTTTATTCTGTAAAAATCTTTTCTTGGCAACTTTTTTAGAAGAAAATAATGACGTTGTCAATTTTTTAAAATATTGTTTAGTTTTTGAGATATGGTATTTATATAAAAAAATTAAATACCAACCTGGATTTTTGTAATTACTATTTTGATTGGTTTCATGCTATTATTATCACAAAATAATAAAAATTTAATATTTTTTCTTTAGTTTAAAAAAAACATTTAATATTTAAAAAAAAATTCCAACATAAATATAAATTAAAAATTGCTAGTTGAACGATTTTTAGTTTAACTCTTTTGATACTTAGCAAATTAAAATGTTTTTACGTTAATTTAAAGATTTATTTAAAACAAAGTCTACGACAAATACAAAAAAAAATAACGAATTAAAAAAAATAATAACTCATTGTTCTTTAATTATATAAATGTTCGTACTGATTGCCATTATGTGTAAGACATTGTTGGCAATTTTTCTTAACGCATTTTGCATAAAAATATTTCTGCTGTTTAAATATTGGGATTTTGTTGCTTGAATAAAGCAGTCAAACAGATTACATTTTTCAAAATCTGGATATGGTCGATTTTTAGCCATTTTAGAATAATTTTGAGTGAGCCATTCACAAGCGTGACTAGTAAAATGAGAATGTCAATTCCACGCTTTTGTTTTTCCATTTCCATGCTACCATCAAATATATTTTTAACGTTTTTTACTTTATTTATAAATCTTTTAGTTAACGTTTTAAAACAGATCAACTAAAAATCGTTCAGCTAATGTGTCTTGCAATTATTAATTTATATTTACGTTGGAAATTTCCAGGTTCGGACAAAAATTTTTTAAATAAAATTAATACCATATCTCAAAAACTAAACAATATTTAAAAAAATTTACGATGTCATTATTTTTCTCTAAAAAAGTTGCCATTAAAAGATCTTTCTTCGGACTGAATAAACCAGGCATGCGATTTTGGGGACAATGTTACAATTGACTTTCAGACAATTTTTTTAAGATATAGAAAAATATTTGCCGGTTACTATTCTATACTTTATATAACATGGGGGGTCGACACCTCTCTGTTATAAAGATAGAGGATTTTAAAATTTTGAGAAGTGGAAAAAAATGAGTTTACAAAAAATCTACAAAAATTAGTAAAAAAATAATAATGTTTTGAAACTTATTTTCGTTTACTGACACTCATTAATAATGCCAACAATAGATTGCGTTTATTAAGGCGTTTATAAAGGTTATAAAAAAAATAATTATAATTTTTATGCCTTATTCTTTCTGATTTACCTTAATAAATTATAACCAAAAAAGTATATAAAACCGTCATGTTGACCGAGGTTTAGACATGTGAACACTTTTTCTTATTTTTGGCGCCCCTATCACTTATTAAAATATTAAAATTCATCAGTAGCGGTCCCAGGGTGGGAACAGGGGGGCCTTGGCCCTCCCCTTTTTCAATAGAAATTCCAATAAAAGAAGTACATGTTGGCGTATTACACGTGCACCTAAGGAAAACATTTAAATGCATCTCTCCTTTTCTTGAAATTCTAGGACCGCCCCTGCATTCATACCGTTTCCGCCCTGTATGATAAATTGAATATATTTATCAAATTTTTAAATGTATGTTAAATTTGGTTCGTTTTAGTGACGTTCTTTCTGTATAATTAAAAGTCCATAGGCGTGGGCATTTTTTTTCTACTAAAATTTTAATTTTGTAGGTTTATTGGCCTACGCCTATGTTCTACCTTATTTATCATTAACACCCTCTAATAATAACAAGGTTTATCTTTCTTACAGGCAGCTTGTTTCATCAAAAATTTACTTAAGTAGAACTTAAGATTGCACTAAAATTAAGTGAAAACATAAGTCTAAAAACTCGGAAAATTAAAACAGTTAAAAAATATTTAGGCTTTCTTAAATTTTACTACACCTTTACTTATTAAACCTTGTTTGTTCTTAGAGGGTATCATTAATTTAACTTTAAGTACCATTAGTTTTACCTTAAGTTATTTTATTATGTGCATTTTTTAAATTTAGTTTTTAAGTTTTAAGATATTATGTTAATATAGGTTTCAAACTAAATGTAATATTATGATTTATGTACATTTTGAGATTTAAAATATTTATTTTACTATATTTTATTACTGTGTACAAATCGTCGCTATTTTTTTTCTTTATTTTTAAGAATGTGTGCCAATCATTATTAAAAACAAAAAAAAAATATTTCTTTTTTCTTTTTGATAACTTTTTCGTCGATACCCAGGAAGTTATACACCGTGTCTCACTGCAAGTATTTTATAGATAAGTGACGAGTGAGAGGGATAAGGTATACAATTCAAAAGTGTACGAAAAGGATAGCCAGTCCCCTACGCTTTGTCTGGCCGACTTTCATTTGGATTCACGCCATTTATTTTCCCTGCCTTGCACACTTAGATCATATCATTAGAGTAAAAGCTATACTGACCATGAAGATTCTGCTTAAAAAGAGAAAAACTAATTTAGCATGCGCCGCCTTCCATAAGTCGCGTCGAATGAATTTTTTTGCATTGTTGTTTGTAGGAATAAAGGTATTTAATTTCCTAGTTTGAGTGTGGTCTTTGTTATAGTGCCTCGGAGATTTTCAAAGAGAAATGTACCTTTTTTCGTTTATTATTGTCTCTAAACATCGCGTAAGATCAGGCTGCCATATCCTACGAATAATATTGATTTTTTACGCTGCTGTTGTCAAAGCATAGCCGATTCAACAACTTAAAAAAAGTAAGAATATGATAAGAAAATTTTCATCCTGATTTGCACGATCCATAATTTTTTCTCAAAATTCCATCCTTAAAATAATATTGTTCTCGGGAAACAGTTGAGATTTCTTTAACTTGTAGGCATTGTATACATGTCTTTTTAAAATGTTTCTAATAGTTCTGACAGGAATATCAACAGGTATCTCTTTAGCATTGGCTGAACTTGAATAAGGAGGAAGTAATTTAGCCGCAGCACAAACGGTAGTTTCTCATGCCTAGGAAACTCAATGCAATTTGACAGGTCGTTAGGTTAAAGTTCTCACTAAGCTCACAAGAGGCACTGCGGTCGCGCGTTTGTTCCTTATTCTATTTTGTTTTGAGAATTATCTGTGGTTTGGATTTTCCGTCCCCCTTTTTTTCAGGTAGAAAAACCTCTTCCACCGCATTTTATTTCAGGTTCATTTAAAATCTATCTTTTTGGCTTATGTAGGTAATCTTTGCTGCTGTGACGCATTAAAATTAAATTTTGTTAAATTTGTAACTTTTGCAATTTAAATATAAAATAATAAGAATTTCTAGTTGCTTTTCTGGGTGAAGTGTCTAAAGTTCAGACGAGTATAAAATGTATAGTTTTTCGAGAAATTTTAAGGTAAGTTTTCTTATTTTCTCATTTGAGGTTAGATTGGCATTTGATAAAATTTGTATTGGTAGTGTCTTTTTAACTTCTTATCGCTTACTTTGCGGAACTCTGAATACAGGTTTTCAATGCCTGGTAGGTGCCTTATTTGCCCATGAACTAAGCACAAATTTAGTGTTAATTTTATGTCTATCCCTTTCGTTTGATATTAACTAAAAGGGGGGGGCTTAATTGATGGGTAAACGAGGGATTACCCACCAGCGTAATGTACTTTGAATAAATGTATTCCTTAATTTTAAATCTTACCATAATCAAGTACCTATGATTAATGTGGTTATAAGTTGATTTTTTTTATTGTTTTCAGCTTTTCGATGATATGTGTGACCACTGATAAGCTATATATATATATATATATATATATATATATATATATATATATATACTGCTTTGAAACATACCCTACACAACTTACAACCAAGGCTCAGAGGATGTGACCAAGGCGAGGAGGTACTTTTAAATCATGTCAGATTTTTGTCGAGCTGTTAAAAAGTAGACACTTAAGAATAATTCTCTTCACGAACAACTGTTTTATTATGTATTCAATCATCACTCACCAGAAATGTTAAAAGCAAATTTAAATATACTAGACAGTGTTTGGTTTTGCATTATATTTTATTTTACCAATCAATTAGACTATGTATTATTTCATCAATAGTTAGTTGTTAATTTGTAGCTTTTTTTATAATAATAAAAACTCATTTAAAAAACGTTTTATTTATTGCATTTTATATATCATTTTCAATCTGTTTATAACTTATAAAGACATTGTATGTCTTTATAAAATATTGACTGATTAAAAATTTCAAAAAAAACTTTAAAATTAAAGAAAATTTATTATAAAAGGCGATTCAAATTTCCCGCCTCGCCTTTTAGTTCGTCACTAAGCTCTGCAGTGGGCGCCACAGAGCTAACGATCTGTCAAACAGCCGGAGTTGCCTATCTAATAAAAACTCACTGAACCGCGCCGCAAATCCTTTTTCTATGGTAGTTTCTCGCTGTTGCCTTTATGTCGACATGGGTCTTGGACCATCATCCACTTCTTCATTTCTGCAGAATACCGTTTTATCATTTGAACATTTTCTTCGATTGTAAATCTTAACGCCGGCATAATGCACGAGAAAGAAATTAGCAAGGTTTATAAAAACGCAATCCTTTCCTTCTGCTCGCTTCGCAGATTTAAAAGAAAATACAATCTCTATCCCGTAACACGATCTTGTTACAAGACGCTAGCCCTACCAAGTCCACTTCCAATCCCTGACTTCGCATGCGTAGATCTACCAATATTATTTACCTCATGTATTAGAATAGATGTACAGGGTGATTTTCACTTGAATGATTCTAACCACATAAAAATAGAAAGTTTCAAAAACCTAAACTAACGAAACCTAATCAGATCTAACCGAACCGAACCAAAGCAAACTAAAGCAATATTTTTTTTTCAAAAAAAAACTTTCCTGACTTTCTACCCGGGATCCTAGAGGATGTGAATCCGAACCGGACCGTACCGAACCGAACCTATCCAAACCTAACCCTACCCAACTAAACCTAATTAGCAGTACGTGTTATAGTTTAGTTTGGTTAGGTTAGGTTAGGTTTGGTTCAGTTTAGTTAGGTTCGGTTTGGTTCGGTTCGGATTCACGGCCTCTAGGATCCCGGGCAGGAAGTCAGGAAAGTTTTTTTTTTGAAAAAATTATTGGTTCAGTTTCCTTTGGTTCGGTTCGGTTAGATTTGATTAGGTTTTGTTAGGTTAGGTTTTTGAAACTTTCTATTTTCATGTGGTTAGAATCATTCAAGTGAAAATCACCCTGTATTCATCTATTCTAATACATGAGGTAAATAATATTGGTAGATCTGCGCATGCGAAGTCAGGGATTGAAAGTGGACTTGGTAGCGCTAGCGTCTTGTCGATCTTGTTGGATCTCCCTTGATATCCCTACTCAGTTCTTGTCTACCTGCCTAATATTTCTCCTCTGGTGTTTTCCTTCTTCTTTAACTTTTGGTTGACGGACCGTCACGTTTTGCTGAGATCGGGGTACACCCTTATAAATTATTTATTTTCTTTCTAAGCACAATCTTCATGGTCACTATATCTATTACCCTAATGTTATAACTTCATATACATTGTCGTAGGCACTCGTAATTTTTTTCACGCTTAAAATGTGACAAGTTGGAAAGTACCAAACAATAAGCAAACCAGCGATAAGAAATACATAAAGCGACACGCTCTGCATATGAAGAAAGTTTTTTCACCAGCCCGCAAGTGGCGCTGCCATCGCTCATAGATGTAAGTGCAATGTTGCCAATGTTTCTTTTTTTACTTGTATTTGCCCTATCTGATTATCGCGGAAAATTGCAGTAATTTTTTACGTTCCTAGCCCGCGCAGCAATTAAGGTCACTATATCACGAAGGAACTTGCTGCTAAGGTCACTAGTGATGATATATTTTCAAAAAAACTGTTTTTAAGGTTCATATAGCATGGAGTTTACTTGGAATGTGCTAATAGGTTAGGAAGGTATCAGATCGGTCATGGATCCATTTATTTAAATAAAGGCCGTCTTACTCATTTTTGAAATAGATTTGATACTTTGTAATAAAAATAATGACAACCCTATACTGATGAATATGACTACAGGGTTGCCATTGGTTTCGATATCGATTAGATCGGTATTTATATAAAGTATTATCTCAATCTTTTTTGAAAAAGTTTAAGTAGTTATGATCTTAGTTTTGAGAAACTATGGCAACTCCAAGTATAATACCAAAACAGATAAATAATGTTTGCAAGAAATATTGCGAAATTTGAAATCTTTAAAGATTCCAGGCCTCATTTTTTATTTTTTCTTAAAAACATTGAAAATTTGAGCTAAAATGTGTATATAACATTTGGTTAATACGGATATCATCACTGGTCACACATAGATTAAATATAATCAATTTAATCTATATTTTT
The DNA here is from genome assembly GCA_963576565.1 of Aspidapion aeneum. Lineage (NCBI taxonomy): Eukaryota > Metazoa > Arthropoda > Insecta > Coleoptera > Brentidae > Aspidapion > Aspidapion aeneum. The sequence goes on along the minus strand of OY755039.1, from coordinate 144,489,009 downwards.
ATATTGGGACATGTGAATGAAAAACTCAAATTTTGTGTTTTAATAAGATCTTTATTGACTTGAAACGTTAACAATGGATTAAACTAGACAAAAAACGAGAATTAGTCGTAACAACACATATATAATAGTTTTGCAAAGCGCTAAGCAAAGCTATCGCCGATTAGACCAGTTTGGCCGATGTAGATATATATACAAAAAAAATCTTTCTCAGGTCGACCTGGGTTCGTTCGAAGGAGTAAAACATAAATAAATTTAAAATAAGATAAATATAAACAAAATAAAGTACTGCGTATATGACATCTCATAAACAGACAGTTGGAAATCGAACCGACACCCTTCTATGCCTGCATGCTTAAAATATGACAAGTTGGAAAGTACGAAATAATAATCAAACGAGCGACAAAAATACATAAATCTAGACGCGCAGTCACTGCCTAGGAGGAAAGTTTTTAACCCGCCCACAAGCAGCGCTACTATCGCTCATAACTGTGAGTGCAATGTTGCCGATATTTCTTTTTTTTACTTAAAATAAAAATTACTTATATGCCCTGTGTGTACTTGATTATCGCGGAAAATTCCAGTAATTCTTGTCTTATCTATGCTGACATCATTGATGTTATTTTTTAGCTCTTACTCATGAAATTTTGTAAAAATCTATCCTATTTCAAATTTCGATGTAAAAATGTTTGTTTGCTGGTGTCCGGAACAGCATATATCACCTCTTATTCGAAAAAAAATTGGGTCTTATTTTTCCCTCTGTATTCTTTAACCTTACTTGATATTTTAATTAATATGGAATAGTTTTTCACTCACAACATAATTATTTAAAAAATACGTCCTCCAAAAAATACCCTTTCAAAAATATGCATCGAAAAAAAGCATCAAATGTTAATTATTAACACTAGTAAATTAAATATAGTATTCCCTAAATCTGCGCAGAAAAAATGTTTCGTTTATTTTTGTTAAATATAAACAGGGATATCCTTATTTATATTATTTTTTTAATGAAGACCGTCTCAATCATTTTTGGAATAACTTTGATTTTTCGTATTAAAAATAATGATAACTCTATATTGATTAATATGGCTACAGTGTTGCCATTGGTTTCGATACCGATTAGATCGGTATTTATATAAAGCATTTTTTCAATAATTTTTTAACAAGTTTAAGTAGTTATGAGCTTAGTTTTGAGAAACTATGGCAACCCCAAGTATAATACCAAAACAGATACATAATTTTTGCAAGAAATATTGCGAACTTTGAAATCTTTAAAGAAAATAATTAGATGTAATGGTAAGGATTCCAGGCCTAATTTTTAATTTTTTCTTAAAAACATTGAAAATTTGAGCTAAAATGTGTAACATTTAGTTAATACGGATATCATCAGTGGTCACACATAGATTAAATATAATCAATTTAATCTATATTTTTATATTGGGACATGGGGAATGAAAAACTCAAATTTTGTGTTTTAATAGGATCTTTATTGACTTTCAACGTTAACAATGGATTAAACTAGACAAAAAACGAGAATTAATCGTAACAACACATATATAATAGTTTTGCAAAGCGCTAAGCAAAGCTATCGCCGATTAGACCATTTTGGCCGATGTAGACCAGTTTGGCCGATGTAGATATATATACAAAAAAAATCTTTCTCAGGTCGACCTGGGTTCGTTCGAAGGAGTAAAACATAAATAAATTTAAAATAAGATAAATATAAACAAAATAAAGTACTGCGTATATGACATCCCATAAACAGACAGTTGGAAATCGAACCGACACCCTTCTATGCCTGCATGCTTAAAATATGACAAGTTGAAAAGTACGAAATAATAATCAAACGACCGACAAGAAATATATAAATCTAGACGCGCAGTCACTGCCTAGGAGGAAAGTTTTTTACCCGTCCACAAGCAGCGCTACTATCGCTCATAACTGTGAGTGCAATGTTGCCGATATTTATTTTTTTTACTTAAAATAAAAATCACTTATATGCTCTGTGTGTACTTGATTATCGCGGAAAATTCCAGTAATTCTTGTCTTATATATGCTGACATCATTGATGTTATTTTTTAGCTCTTACTCATAAAATTTTGTCAAAATCTATCCTATTTTAAATTTCGATGTAAAAATGTTTGTTTGCTGGTGTCCGGAACAGCATATATCACCTCTTATTCGAAAAAAAATTGAGTCTTATTTTTCCCTCTGTGTTCTTTAACCTTACTTGATATTCTAATTAATATGGAATAGTTTTTCACTCACAACATAATTATTTAAAAAATACGTCCTCCAAAAAATACCCTTTCAAAAATATGCATCGAAAAAAAGCATCAAAAGTTAATTATTAACACTAGTAAATTAAATATAGTTTACCCTAAATCTGCGCAGAAAAAATGTTTCGTTTATTTTTGTTAAATATAAACAGGGATATCCTATTTATATTATTTTATTTTTTTAAATAAAAACAGTCTTAATCAATTTTGGAATAGCTATAATACTTCGTAATAAAAAAATGACAAATCTTTTTTAATGGGTATGACTACAGGGTTGTCATTGGTTTCGATACCGATTAGATTAGTATTTAAATTGAGCATTTGCGCAATATTTTTTGAAATTTTTAAATTAGTTATGTTTATGGTTTTGAGAAACTATGGCAACCCAAAGTACCTATAATACCAAAATAGATATACCATTTTTTTCAAGAAATATTGCAAATTTTAAATTTTTTAAAGACAAATTTTTAATATGATGGTAATTATCCAGGCCTGATTTTTAAATTTTTCTTAAAAACATTTAAAATTTGAGCTAAAATGTTTAACATTTGATTAAAACGGAAATCATCAGTGATACAATCTAAAAACTTTTTACTTCTCATAACATTGCAACAAAAATTTTGAATATAAAAACTCAAAATAGTTAAAGCAATTTTACGGAAGCAAATTCTCACATAGATATATCACCGATTATTCAAGCTTAAAGCGGAATTCACACAAGCAACAATTTTATCAATCATTGGCAATATTATTGATTGTAATAGAGGTCCGCTAATAAAATTTAAAATTTGATATGTCTAGCGTGCTTTAATATTCTTAGGCCATAGTAAGAGCGCCGGCTCCCATTCCAAAGCCTACTCCTCTTGGTCCGAAACTGCGACCGTAACATCCTCTGCAGTAAATTTCGCCGTTCGGAGCGTCGTTTTGATTGGTCGAATCTAATGAGCGATTGCAATCAGCGCAGCTGAAGCATCTGCAAAAAAAAATATTATTGGTTAATCAAGTATGGCTTTTTTATCCTTTTATTTAACAGTAGCTTTTTTGTTGTCACTACCCGACTAGCATTTAAAGTTGTCACGACTACTATGAACCCTCAGAATTTCTTGAACGTAACCGCAACGTACTCCCGCTACGTCGGCCTCTTAGTATATCATATAGAGGCGTGGTAATATTAAGCCTTTAAAGTCGCTGTAAAAACAACCATACTACTATGTCGCAACCAAGTCGCTATTATTGTAGCGGGCCATTTTGTTACAAAAAATATTATTGTTTTATTTTGGTCGAACACAACGGTCTAAAAAGTCGCTAAGTTTTTAATTTTGGTTACGGCTATATTCAGTGGCGGCGGGAGGTGTAAAACCTCGAGGGTGGACACCTAAATAAAAATTGCGGCGTAGGCGAAATTTTTTTTGAGTCCCACGCTCAACTTTTTGGGACGTTGAGTATCGAAATCTTCTGACGACTTTTCTTCAACAAAGGTACAAAAACCCTTCGTATCCTTCAAAACAGTAACAGGTGGGTATCAACAACAAACCAAAATTTTTTTTTATACCTTCAATAATTATTTTTAATCAAAATGGAAGAACAAACCAAACAAATAAAAAATTTATAACATATCATAAATTATAAAAATCAAAATTAAAAATAAAGTTTTTAAATTTACCCACTTATAAGTTAAGTTTGGAAAAATTATTAAAATATTTGCAAAATATATAACTTTGCCTCAAAATAGTAAAAATCCTTCAAATTCGGATAAAAACCTTCAATAGTCAAAATTTTTCTTTAAAATCCTTCATATTGAATGAAAACCTGCAAAGCTGGCAACACTGCAGTGTACTAAATTGACGTGCCCATAAGCTACCTTTGACAGCCAATGGTAACCGTTCACGCAGGTGGCATCCCGGGGCTGCGATTTATTTTTTCACCAAAAAAAATGTTTTGTTGTTATTTTATTTCTTACCTCTTATGCCAAATTCCATTTTTGCTGATCATTTGTTCCGCAGCGAAGACGGAGTATCCGCACCTTCTGCACCCGGTTCCGGGGGCAGCCTTGGGACCGCTGTTGGGTCTGGGGTCGTGCACTTGGGGTACGTATGTGCCGTCAGCGCACGTTAAGGTGGGGCTGTGACCGAAACCGAATCCTTTGGGTCCGAACAGTTTTCCGTAGCAAGCGCGGCAATGGACCTCCTTGTCAGGGCCGTCACAAGCAAGGACGGAGTCTAGTGGGCGATGGCATTCGGCACAGTTGAAGCACTTCTTGTGCCACATCTAGAAGAAACAAGAAGTTTAGGTAATACCTTTAATTGATTGATTGATTGATCATTTTGCCGAGAGAGGGCATCTAAAACCCTTTACAACAGCACCCTCTCTCCGCTGTTGTTGCGTACTAGCTGAAATAAAATACAAAAGACCCATCTACCCGCTGATCGTTCTTTGTTCGATGGGTTGCCTTATCGCAGCCCACGAGAAAGACCGGCCCGGGCGCGGAAATATCACGTGACCGTAGGAGTCCCACAAAAAGACGCATCACGGCCCGCTGTCATTATAAAACATGTGTGTGTTCAGTTTTGGTATGTTTGTCGTCGATTTTTTTTTAATTCGGGTACGAATTTTATGTGAATTTTATCAAAGTTATTAAAATAATGCAGCCCATGAAAAATACTGTAGTGGGCTGCGTTAAACTAATTAATGGCTAATGAGTAAATTATAAAGAAAATACCTATAAGATAAACAATACCGCGAACGTGTAATTAGTGTTGTTCCTTGTCGGTCCAACTATAAAACTGAAACCTAATATGTTGCAAACGGGAAAGAAGTGGTAAAAGATAAGATCTTCGATAAGATTGATCAAGTAATAGACATCCTTAGTGACATTTTCGATAGTGAGAGAGAAAAATGTGTTCAGTTGTCATTTCTTATTGAACAATTAGGTCTCTTGAAAAGGTAACCTGAGAATCGAAGATATTGTGGATACAATTTAATGTTGGCTTCATCTTTGTTTATCCAGTCATCCAGTGCATACACGTCAATTTACAATTCTAAGGTAATATGTCTTTCGCACCCTCGCAATATTAAAATACTGATTTGTAAAATATTGTTAACAGATAGTAATCTCTCTGGTAGTGTGAAATATTTAAAAAGGAAGATACAGCTTTTAAAAGAACATGAGTTGGTAGTTAACTTACACTAATGAAATATATATTAAACTTTGTGCTGGGTAATTTTTCAAAAAATTATTGACGACCACTACATTTAGTTCATTGAATGTGAAAACCATCTCACTTATTCACAAAATCACTTGTTTCTTTTTAATAAATTATTCTGAAATGTTTTATATTGAAAATATTTCTTCAGATAATTCTAGCGAGTGTTTTTGTGGAGAAAAACTATTGTCAAAGCTTGAAAAAATTAGTTTAAGGGCATGTAAAGTTTTTTTAAATAATTTTATTAAAAAGCACAATGATTTAGTGTCTGCTAATAAATCTTTGAATAAGAACTCAAAGATGATGACAATCAGAGAAAAATTAAAAAACTAAAAGCTTAGGTTTGATATGTCCAATTTTGAAAGACTTGTATAGATTTGAAGTTACTAACGATATTATGTACCTAATATATGTACCTAAAGATATTAGAGTGCAAATTTTGTATATTTTTTTATTTTATAGATTGAGTTCTTCTATCCATAATAAACACATATATCAGCAAAACATTTTTTTTAAATTTTTGCCTATAAAAGAACAAAATTTTTTTGTTAATTTATTTAAATTGTGTAAAAACATATAATATATTAAGCAATACAATAAGAATCCTGGGACTCCTAAGAGCACGTGACCGCCGACTTGCTTATAACGTGCCACGGCCGGTCGTTATCGTTGGCTGCGGTTTAGGTAATACCTTTAATTGATTGATTGATCATTTTGCCGAGAGAGGGCATCTAAAACCTTTTACAACAGCACCCTCTCTCCGCTGTTGTTGCGTAGTAGCTGAAATAAGATACAAAAGACCCATCTACCCGCTGATCGTTCTTTGTTCGATGGGTTGCCTTATACAGTTATTTATTTAAAGGAAAGATACCTATTTAATAAAATTTATTTATAGATTAGATGAAATGCGATGAGTTTTGTTTTTAATTTCTGCTGGCTGTTCCAGGCTAAAAATAATAAAAATATTCCAATTTTGGAGAATATTTTACGCATATTTAAAAAGTTTAATAAAAATATATCTTAACCTTATTTAATTTATCCAAAATTAAAAGTAATAGTTAAATTTCAACTAGTTAATTCCAGAAACAGAGGGCAATATGACTGATAAGGTCAGGAAAAAGGTCTTAACTTACCGTGCCCTTGGCCAGCTGTTGTTCAGCAGCAAAGACCATACCGCCACATCTGGGACAGCCTTGACCAGGAGGAGCCTTAATGGAGGTCGTGTCCGGGTTGTAAAATGGACGTGACTTGGAGATCTCGTCTTCACTGCAATGGAAGAACAAAAAAGATTGGATCAAACTTATAAAGTTAATTAATATATTAAGTTTTGCGTAGGTATAATATCATTGCTACAAGTAAAAATGATGGCCTATGTTGCGACAAATTATACAAATATTAAAACCATTGCATTTAATGAAAAAAATGAGTTAGAACTTTAGACCCTTTAATAAATACTGGTGTAAAATCTTCTAAGTTATATTATATAATCAATGCTACTACTTACGTTAATCCGTCGGTCTGCAGGAAACCGCTTCCGCAGGCGAACCCGTATCCGTGGGGTCCCCATTTCTTGCCGTAACAGGTCTTACAGTAGACGTCTCTGTCCGGACCGTCACAAGCGATGATGGAGTCAAGAGTCTTGTTACAGTCGTGACATTTGAAGCACTTGCGATGCCATGGACGGCCCTTTGCCAAGACCTCTTCGGCAGCGAAGACTACGCCCCCGCAACGGGGGCAGCCTTCACCTGGTGCGGCTTTAATACAGGCTGTATCAATGACGGTGTTTCTGGGAGCTTGCCCACTGAAAACAATTATGTATTTAGTTTACAAGTTCCCCTAAAATCTAGAAAATTTGAATTGTAGAAAAGGTTTTTAAGAAATTTAAAGCCTACAATGCATACTTCGGAAAAATCGAACTTAACAAAAACAAATTCGTAGAAAACTGTATTTATACAAAAGTATAGAAATGTAAAACGTAAAACCGTAAATTGGAGAAATGGTTAACTGATCTACCGGTAGAGGCCGAAGTCAGCTACATCAGCTGTGGCCTTAGATAAAGTAGGGAATGGGTTCTAGTTTTATATCGTATCATATTCTTATACAGGGTGTCCCATTTAAAACGTTCCACCCGGGATTTAACGAGAATTGCTGAAAATTTTAAAAAATCCTGAGACAAGTCGACTTTGTTTGCAAGGGGGACACGCTATTTTGAGACATCTCTAACTATCAACCTTCAATGGGGGCGCGTCTCTCCCCTTGATTTTGAATAGGGAAAGTGTCGAGTGACACCTATCAGTTCTTTATTCAGAACTGATTTTATTTTTCATATCGAATTACTAGTTTTCAGAACTTATTAAAACTAACCGCATAATTTCACTTAAACCTGCACAACTGCATTATCGTTATAAAGACTACGTAATTCATAAAATCATCCCCACTCCCCCCTCTTGCCTTCAAATTTGACCATCACCTTGTGCAAAGATGGATCGAAGAACGCTAAACATTACATATAGATAGATCGATTTTAAATTATTTCTACTCAAAGTAGGTTTTCCTCCTCTGCCTTAAGGGTAAAAATCAGGTCTCTGAGGGCAAAAAAGCGAAAATAATTTTAAAAAACATAATCTTTTTTGAATGACATTTCACAAAAGCTGGAACATTATACTCTAATCGCCTTCGGTTAGAGCAGGCGCCGATGACACCGCCTTCTACCGCTAGATCAGTAAACCATTTCTACACTTTAGGGTTTGTACGATTTATGTTTTGATATATAATTTTTTTTATGAATTCAGTTTTCTACGGTTTTTTTCTCGTTCAAATAAAATTTATTTACTTTATCATTTCTAATAAATATACAAAAATTTTTTCTATACTTTGAGCTTCTCGAATTATGCGTGCCCTAGTCCACAGTACACCAGTCTATTTTTTAAGAGATTTTCGTAAATAGCTTCAAAATTTATATTTATAAATAGATTTATTTTGCCGAGACGCCCAACTTTTTGCTCTGCGAAAATTCTTGAAAGTGATTTCGAATAGAGTGCAAATACGCAGACATCTTTTGAGCGTCGGTCTGACTAATTCAAGCATTCGGTTTCTAGTACCATGTTGCCATTTTCTTTCAAACACATTTTTAAGCCACAGAAAAAAAATTGTCATTTAATAATGTTTACTGCTCATTTTTTTCATCTCATTATTTTGTAATGTTTTAGATGGGGACATGACCATCAAAGCAACTTATTTGTAGCACAGACGATTTTTTACATATCATAAACTATGTTCGTTTAAGCAAAAAAATATTGGTACTGCTTAATAAGTTTTTTACTGTACATTCTGTTAGAAATCAAATTTAAAAACTTTCGAAGGGAAAAAGTGGGCGTCTTAGCAGAATCAACCCATTTACGAAAATTCAGTCTGTTCCTCATTACTAAAAAATATTCCGGTGTACTGTGGACTAATTGTGGGAGTGGGGTCTTTTATGGCAAAAAAAAATTGCATAAAGTCAATTTTTATAGTCGCCACATAGTTTAATGCCAAGTCTAGAGACACTGTATGTACGAAATATTTTAAAGAAATAGAGTCGCGACAACCCGACAAACTTATCAAACTCTCCTCTCCTCTATACTCTAGCATTGTTTAAAGTAAGATGTAACTTCCGTCTTTCTTAATTCATAAGCAGCGTCGAAAAATAAAAATAAATGATTTTTGACATAATATGTACCTGGGGTGACGGACAAACATGTCTGTTTATATAATGGATTATGATTGATGTCACTTACCGCAGAGAGGTTAACTTATGTTAGTAAAACGCCAATGAACTGACAAGTATATATATATATATATATATATATATATATATATATATATATATATATATATATATATATATTTATCGGTTTCACAACGTTCTACGTCTTCCGATACCCAATCTCCACTCGTTTCTGTTTGCCCATAATTCATCATCTAGGCCTCTTATTCTTATTTCACTGTCTATTCCTTCTCTCCAGCTTCTCCTTGGCCGTCCTCGTTTTCTTCGGCCAGTTGGTTTCCATTGTAGTATTTGTTTAGGTAGTCTTTCATCATTCATTCTTTGTACATGTCCGTACCACACCAGTTGTTTTGTTCTTATATAATCCACTAAAGTACGTTCACCCACTGTCATAATTTCTCTTACTCTTTGATTTGTAACTCTTTCTCTTTTTGATTTCCCTGCTGCTCTTCTCCAATAGTCCATCCGTAGCGGAAAGCATTTTTTCTTTTCTATCCTTGATTGACCATACTTCTGAGCCGTATGTAATAATACGTTTTACAATGGTGTTATATATAAGCCTTTTGTTATGTTTTGATATACTTTGGTCCCAAATTATTCCATTTAATAAAGTTATTGCTTCTCTTCCTTGTACGTTTCGATCTTTTATAGCTTTGTCTAGTGTTCCGTCAGCTGTAATTTTTAGACCTAATTATTTATACTCATCACAGGACTGAATTCGCTGCCCGGTATTTAAGATTAGATCCTGTTTCATTCCACCGATACACATATACTCTGTCTTATTGAGATTAACCTCTAGTCCCCACTTATTGCTTTCGTGTCATATATTCTAGGTCGTCATAATCCTGAGCCACTACTATCTGATCATCGGCGAAACATAAAGTATATAAGGTGGTTTCGTCCAACGGAATTCCCATGTTTTGGCATTTTCTGTTCCATACTTTAAAGACTTGTTCCAAGTATATCTTGAAGAGCGTAGGCGAGATACAGCAACCTTGTTTAAGACCTTTATTTACTTGAAAGCCTTTGGTTAGTTTTGCTTTTATTTTAACTTTTGCCTTACTATTGCAGTATAACTCTTTGATGGCCTTAATTAGTTGTACGCTTATGTTTGTGTTTTCCAACGCTTTCCAAAGTAGATTTAGTGGTATACTATCATATGCCTTTTGCAAATCGACGTAAAGCAGATGCAGCTCTTGTCTGTATGCCATTTTCTTTTCAATAACTTGGGTTATGCAAAAGAGATGATCTGAAGTCGATCTACCCGCCCTGACACCAGCTTGTTCTTCTGCCTCCATGTCTTTATATTCGCTCTCCACTTTATTTCTTATTATTTTACCGTATATTCTGCTTATCGTACTAGTCACAGATATACCTCTATAATTGTCACATATATCTTTCCTTCCTTTTTTGTGTATTGTGGATATATATGACGTTTTCCACTCAGTTGGGACTACAGTTCCATTTAAATATTTTTGGAAAAGATTCTAATCTCCAAAACAGTTCTTCAGTGCCATATTAAATAAGTTCGGCTGGGATATTTCCGGGTCCGGCAGATTTACCGCTTTTTAAGGTTGTGCACACGTTTTTGACCTCAGAGATTGTGAGGGGTACTGAAGATCCCATCGTTCTAATTATATTGTCTCTTGCGTCTTCCTTGAATTCTGCTCTATCTTCAGTTAAAAGTTTTTTAAAATGCTCATCCCATTCTTTGTCTGGTATTGGTGAAATAATATCTCTGCATGTTTCTTTTTTGATCGATCTTATAGTTTTCCAGCTTTCGGTACTTCTCCTACCTCCTAAAAAAGAATCTATTTTCTGGCACTTTTGCGTCCACGAATGATTTTTCTTATCACTGATCATTCTTCTCACCTTTGTTTGCGCGATTTTGTATTCTTGTCTGCTTCTGTCTGTCTTTTGGGATAAGTAGGTGTGATATAATTTCCTTTTTCCCTCTATTACTGACAAGTAAAAATCCTAAATAAAAAGTGTCGGTTTCGGTGAGTTTTATGGGGTTGCCCCGTCTTTATTTCTTTAAAATGTCTCATAGACACAGAGTCTCTAGCCAAGTCTAGTCAATTAAATATTAATTCCCATTGTATTTTTGAAGGGCATTCTTTACTAATTAACAAAAAACAATTAGGTGACATATCTAAGTGTTAGTAACTACTACTAAGAAAGCATGTTTAGTACCTTTGCCACTCAGCGTCCAAAGCGTCAGACATGAGGCCTAAAAATAGGCCTCCAGCATGGCCAATTCCTCGTGGACCAAAGCGTTGAGCGTAGCAAGCTTTAAAAAATAATTTAAAAAGAAGTTTGTCAATATTTCTTGGCTGATTTTAAGGTTAAACTAAGATAAGAAAGCATTTGTACAAAGCAGTTTTTCTATAAAGTATTCTAGTTTTGTTTCAATCATTGAAATAGAAAAACAATTAGAACGCTTGACAAACCTGCGCAGACTGGAGGAAATAGGAAGACATTGAAGTCTGCCATTTTTTCACAGATTGAGCAAGGCCAATTTTGATGGGCACGATTTGAAAGGTGGCGGTATTAAACTAAACTCGTGGTAACACATCATATGGAACCACTGATCTCAATTAAAGATACTTGACAAATCGTCACTGGTTATTTTCTATGGCGACCTCTAGGGGTAGAGGCTTATACTACGCTTGTAAGGTCACTGCGTTCTGAAGCCTGACGACGTAGTCACATATGCTTGTTCATCATAACGACATCTAGGGATAACGGCCAGCACTTAAAATTTGTGAAAAAATGGCGGGCAACGCTCCGTCGCCTTTATTGGATGTTGCGCAGTAGTCGAAGCGCTATCTATCTAATTCTTTTTCTATATCTTTAGTCTCAACATAAAAAAACAGCGAAATTTTTTATTTTTGTTTAGTAATATAAAAAACGATTTACCTGACAGAAAAGGTGTCGCTCTGCAAGGTACCACCACCTTGACCGTAGCCGTACCCTTTAGGACCGAACTTCTTTCCGTAGCACACTAGATAAAAGATATGTCAATGTCAAGGACAAAATTCAAGTTGAAATATATTTTCAATTATATGCATTTTTCAGAGTAAAATAAGACAAGGGAAAATTAAAAGATATTTTAGATATTTTAAGAATGTTTGAGAAACCTGAGAGAGCTAGTTCACTCTAAGGGGTATAATAAAGAAACATAGAAGAAGAAGAGAAGCACAAGGCGTCTCAGATAGTTGTGTAAGGAACTGGTTTCTTTTAAATGTTTGATGCTTAAGGGTCACTAAGGGTAACTAATTTTTATTGTTTTAAAGTTTGCCAACAGCGGCAAATATTCTAATACCGGCCCTGGCGTTTGCTTGCATCGCGTTGGCGCTGAATTTAAAGCGATAGTGGCGCCGCTTTTCCTGAATTTAAAGCGATAGTGGCGCAGCTTGTGGAAGAATTGAGCTTTCTTTAAGCAGAGCACGTCTCTGTATTATAATTATAGTCTATGATAATAAGAATCACATAGAACAGGCACAATGGTATATGAATCTATCTAGATGTAAAAGGGGTGTCAATTTATATGGAAGAAGAATCAAATTGGTAGAAGAAGAATGATATTGGTGGGGGAGAGTTTACCTTTTTGTACTAATTTTCTAATGGTCAGTCCAGAAACAAGTCGAATAATTTTGTGACATGCCTGGCATATTTGCTTTGCTATAGATACCCGGGGTGTTTTATAGATGTAGTGTAATACACAAGGTGTTTTTTTTTTAATCTAACAGGGGTTTTTTCGCTTTTTTTATCGTACGTTTATGAAAAAACCATTAAAGATTTCAAGGGTCACTAAGGGTAACTAATTTTTATTATTTTAAAGTTTGCCAACAGCGGCAAATATTCTAATACTGGCCCTGGCGTTTGCTTGCATCGCGTTGGCGCTAAATTTAAAGCGATAGTGGCGCCGCTTTTCCTGAATTTAAAGCGATAGTGGCGCAGCTTGTGGAAGAAACGTTCGTCGAATTGAGTTTTCTTTAAGCAGAGCACGTATCTGTATTATAATTATGGTCTATGATAATAAGAATCACATAGAACAGGCACAATGGTATATAAATTTATCTAGATGTTAAAAGGGGTGTCAATTTATAAGGAAGAAGAATCAAATTGATGGAAGAAGAATGAGATTGGTGGAAGAGAATTTACCTTTTTGTACTAATTTTCTAATGGTCGGTACAGGCAATAGCTACCCGGGGTGTTTTATAGATTTAGTGTAATATACAAGGTGTCTTTTTTTTTTAAGGTAACAAGTTCTTTCGATTTTCTAGCGTACGTTTATGAAAAAACCATCAAAGATGTCGATTTTGTTTGCTACTGGGACACTTATGGCTATTTTGAAATGTTTGTAGGATGCATGGCACACTTTAAAGTTACCCCTATATTTTGATTAGGGAAAGTGGTTCGAGTGATACCTTTTCTTGAAGGTCTCTTGAATATTTTTACAACCGTGTAGAAATTTCAAAAATATATTGTTTAGGTTTTATGTACATTCCTGAAAAAAATATATTATAAAATTTTGCCTTAACTCTTATTTATTACTTTTTATTTTTTGTTACCTATTTTACTTTTATTTTATCGGTCCCTGTTAAATTAGAAATATGAAGGAAAATATATCAAAAACGAATAGATAGATTTTCGAATTTTACAAGGTTCTAAAAAGATTCAAGAGACCTTCAAAACAAGCTATTCGGCCCTCTTTCCTTTTCCAGGGAGATTTTTCCAGAAACGTAAGAAAAATACCCAAAAAGCATATGTTAGCTCCTAAAAAAAACCTATATTAAGTTGGGTAAAAGAAATGGAATATGATTTTAAATTATTAAGCTTGAAAAGTAGTAATTTACGAAAAAAAAATATTTTACCTATTTAAAAAAATGTTTTTTATAAAAATTTGACATTTTTATTACCAATGTTAATAAAATATAATGCATTATTTCATTACGACCCTACGTAGCAATATTGTTTTTTTCCAACATTTCACTCATTTTTTCTCAATTTTTTAAAGTTAATTTTAGTACTGAAAAAAAAATAGTATACAAACCTTTACAGTAGATTTCCTTATCGGGTCCTTCGGTGACATTGACAGAGTCCAAATTTTTCGAGCAATCGCCGCATTTAAAGCAGGTTTTGTGGAACGCCTTGAAAATCAAAACAACAAAAACTCAACAAAAAATAACAAAAAGTAAACTATAAAATACCACAGGTAATTTTTCTTAAATTAGATAACAAAAAAATACAAGGAAACGCCACTGGTTGCACGACAAAATACAGTAAAACTTATATACAGGGTCGTACTAAGAAGAACCTCAGTGGCGTACCTGTGCAGTAGACGAGAGCGTCAGGGCCGTCACAGTGGGTAGTCGAATCGAGCCATCTGTCGCAGTTCTGACAGCGGAAACATATTTTGTGCCAGCCCTACATACATACAATACTTTTTATATTAACTTAATAGATAGTTTTTGGTCGTGCCAAAAATGGCCGACGACTAACGTAATTTGACACTGTTGACATTTGACATAAGAATTAATAAGAACGAACGTCTAACATAAGAATTTTGACGTATGTAGAACGTGCGCCATAGTGTTTTAGCGAGCTTCTATTATATTCCGCGTCATTTGGCTGGCGCTGGCTGCACAGGTCACAGCAGTATTGCAGTATTAAAGCAGAAACAGGGGTAATAGGAAATTTTTTTTTTGCTACTCTTGTATTTTGTCTTTTGTCATTTGAGATATCTAAAAAAAACCTTTGAAGTTCTTCTACTAGAATATTTATAAAGTTTTAGCAGCTTCCCAGCAAACGTTGACCTGCTGGTACTTTACTAATATTGTACTTTAACTGCTGGCATCGGCAACGATATGCATTATTTTTATTATTTTTGTATTATCTAATTTGTATATTATTTAAAAGTACAAAAAACGCAACATTTTAGTACTTTATTTTTAATACAACGAAAAGTTATACTTTATTTTTGAAGAATGACAAGTGCGGCCACGGCTAATGGCAAAAAAACATTTTAAAAGTATATTTACGCAGTTGCTTTTAAAGCACTTTATTTTAGTACAAAACAATTAAATATGTTTCTGTGAAAATAAAATATTTACAAAAAGACATTTTAATAACATTTTGGAGAAGGTACTCTTAAAGTACATTTAATTTATTATTAAAAGTTTAAAAGTTTTACAGCAAAATTAATATAACAGTGAAAAAACATTTTAAAAGTATTTTTAAACAGTTGCTTTTAAAGTACTTTATTTTAGTACAAAAATATTCAATATTTTACTGTGAAAATAAAATATTTACAAAAAAAAACTGACAAGTTGATGTTTGCCGTCCTTGCCACTAAATGGCAAACACTAGTCAACATTTTACTGGTACACTAAGGAATGTCAAGCTTAAGAATATGAATGATTTTATTTATTTTTAAATTGATGTTGAATGTTCCATAATCTTTGGAAATATCCTCATCTGATATGAAAGTGAAAATATTAAAGATCCTTATATAATGATCAATTAATCTTTTTGTAAATATGAGACGTGAGTAACGTAATGTTCTTACAATATTTACAATAAAAGTAGTTTCTTTGTACTACTAAAAAAAATTATAAAATACAATGCTTTAAAAGTGCAGCTTTTTTTTTTTAATGTATAAATTTTTTTTTGTATTTACTAAAAATACGAAGAAAATACACTGCTTTAAAAGTACATGCTTTTGTGTACAAATAAGTTAAAAAAGTGCATTACTTTAAAAGTACAGTGTTTTTTGTGCTAAAATATATACTTGCTGGCCTGATGCAGGCCGTTGTTCCAAATCAATACGAATTAAGTACTTCCTACTTAGTACTTTGCCGTTATGGGCAGCATTGAAAGCCAGTACTTAAAAAGTACTTTTTTTGTAATCCATGTTTGCTGGGTGGCTTTCAAATTTGACAAAAGTGACCTATGTAATGAATTAAAAAAAGAGACCGATGTACTGTGTACTACTGAACTTAATGGTGTTCTGTGGGATAATTCAATATTTAAATTAACCAGCCGGAAACTGGAAAACCAAAAAAGTCTACTGAATTGGACTGTGCTTTAAACAGATGAATTCTATAATTAAGGTTTTTAAATGTTTTGTGAAAAAAAAATTAAAAATGTCAAAAGAATGTAGAAGCTTGAATATTTTATTTATAAAAAAAAATGTTTTTATTTATAGGTACTTGTATATTCATAAAATTTTTCTTGGCATGAGCCTCAAGGTAATATGATTTTAAATAATTTTAAGTGTTCGGGTGACATAACTAAAAATAACTTATAGCTAAATTTAAAGTTACCAAGATAAGTAAATTTTAAGTAGAGTAGACGAAGTGTTTTAAAAATAGAACAGTTTTAGTATATGATCATTTGAGTCAGTCAAAAGATATTTAAAACCTTGCCAGAATTTGAAATTGGTTTATTTTTCAGACGAAATTATTTTTTAATATAAATAAACATAACGTTGTTTTCTGAATATAAGTTGAAGTTAAAACCAGAGATATTAACCAGCTTTAAAATACGTATTGGACTTCAGTTATAAAATTGGTTGAATTGCTACCATTTCTATATACTGTGGCCCTGACCATAATAGTATGTTTTTAAAATGTATATTCATAGTTTCGGTGGCCCATTTGCATTGGCGTAGCTAGGGAGGGGCCAGGGGGGCCTGGTCCCCCCTAAAGTCCCTCAGGCCCCCCTAAGATATTTTAGGCCTCCCCTACCGACTACTAGTAAAAGAACATGACGCTGAAAATACATACTTTTCTATTATTATTCGGGAAATATTCAAATAAAATAGGTGCATTAAAATTTAAAATCATTCAGATAATGTTTACATTTCAGGAAAAAGCCCTTGCCTTGCGGAATTAGGCTTTTTCTCTTTAAATTATCGGTAACTTTTTTCTGCACTTATGCAATTTCCCGAAAATATTTTTTAAATTTAAACATAATTATGCATATTGAATATTTCATACATATTGGCGACATCTTGTAAAATATTATAGAAATGTAAGTTAAATTTCGCATTTAATAAAGACAGCGACCTTTGCCCCTCTGTTTCCGAAATCGGGTTGTAGATGTCGTAACGTTATAAAATACCTTTTTAAACTGTTTTTCTAAAATAAATATAATTATCTTTTTAGTTTTTTTGAGGTTAGCGTTTAGTGTCTTATGAAAATTTTCCGATTTTGGTGACAATTTCATAACCATTTTCATATTAAGTTTTCCCACGTCGTTAAATGGAATAAATTCGTCGAGCAACACCGGGAAATTTTTAATATTAATACTTCTACTCTAAGAGCAGAAATGACCGTTTTAAAGAATTGTATTTTTCGGTTAAATCAAACTGTTGGTCATGATTCTATCAAACAACATATAGCAGAAAACACCTACCCAAACCTCTACCAACTTTTTAAAGTTGCGAGTATTCTTCCAATTTCAAGTGCAACTTGCGAGAGGTCTTTCTCTGCCATGAGGAGAGTTTTTAATTGGCTTAGAACAACTATGACTCAAGAGAGACACTCAGGTTTATCATTGTTATTCATAGAAAAAGATGTTGAGGTCGACTTAGACAGTGTGGTAGACGCTTTCAGTCAGCGACGTAGAAAACTTTCTTTGTAGAATTGCTGAATCACATACTTTCTGTGTATACATATAAATAAGTTGGTAAATGTATTATTAAATTTGTTATATTAAAATATTAGAACATTTAATGCGCGTTTTTTTTTATTCATTGCACACTTGCATGACTCTTTAAAACCTATGTTTGCTTTTTGTTCAAGATAGACCGGGGCCACGGCCCCCCCTGAAAAGCAAGGCTAGCTACGCCAATGCCCATTTGGTAGAACGTTGGCTTACAAAGTCAAAGGTTCCAGGTTCGAGTCCCGGTTGATGCACAGGAAACTTTTTTTTTATAATTTTTCGTTTCTTAACATGGTTTGAAATTAAAAATGGTACTTACACGTCCCCTAGCAAGCATTTGTTCAGCAGCATATACATAGCCGCCACATTTCGGGCAGCCTTCGCCGTCAGGTGCTTTCGCGAATGCCTTTGCAAGCAGAGGCGCCCTGCTAGTTACGATGTCATCCCTAAAAACACATACAGATTTTTTTTTTATTTTATAAAATTATTTTTGTACACCACCCACAATTACACAGAATTTTTTTACAAAAATTTGATCGCGCCAATATCCTTAAAACAGATATATTAGATTAAAAAGTATATGGAATAGTTGAAACTCCAGTAAAAGCCTTTTTCAACATGAATTAGCAATCCCACAAGAAAAAAAAATGTCGAGATCAGTTGTAAGACAGACAGAGGGTCCGAATCCGGAATCCCTAGACATCTGGAATCTTCCCTCAGTCGAATTCATATAAAATCAATTAAAAAAAACTTTTGCAGAACCATACCGATGTTTGGTACATCTTTTCTACCAATCAAGAAAATTAGAAGACCCAAATTTCAAAACTTTCTGAGTCCATGTAATAAAATAAATTCAGGTATCTCAAGAACTACCTAGAGCAGGGTAGCGATATATGGCTTGTTTGAAAGGTCTTTTTAATAACTTTCAAACAAGGTATTACATAATTTAACTTTTGCATAAAACAAATTAAAAAAAAAACACAAAATAAAAAATATATATATCATATTATATGATACGCCATCCGAAAGGTATTTATAGACCTTTTAAAAAAACTATATATTAATGTGTAAGTAATTCTTGAGATATCTGAATTTACTTTAGTACATATTTGAACCAAATGACAATTATAAAAATAGGTATATTTGCGTATAAAATTAATAAAACAGTAAATGAAATTAATAAAAATAACGAAAGTAATAAACATTTATAAAAAAAGCAAATAAATAAATATTAAATGACAATAAACGTGGAATTTCGTACCCGTGAATTTAAAAATCAATCAAGTTTCGTGGCTAATCGGGCAAAAAGGAGTTTTTTGTTTCCCTCATATTTTTCCGTGGGTAGCCTGGAAGCTTAACCTCACGGGGGTCCAAGATCTAATAGACACCTAATAAGTGTTGACAGTTAACTGTTTCGTCCTTATGGGACTCCTCAGAACACTGCTGGTCAATGTGACAAATCTTGCGAAATTAATTAGACGGTTTTGTCTCTAATCAAATATAAATAGTGAGAAAACTATCGCAAGAAGCGCCATCCACCGAGATACGAGAGAAACAAAAAACAAAAGCAGGCGAAACCCTGCTATACAATATCGATCAATGAAAAGATCGAATGCAAATAAAAGAAAAACAACTATAGTCCGTGACCTACGACAGCTCTTTGTCTTTCAGGCCGGATCAACACATATTTGATTTTCAAAAATTAATTAAAAAAAACAGCCGATAAGAAAAGTTTGAAATTTAGGATTTCTTATTCTCTTAACCGGTAGACTAAATGTGCCAAAATCATTAAAATCGAATATTTTGCCGAACCTCATTTTTTTTTAGTTCATTTGGGGAAAATTCCAGATGAAACTTTTTTGACCCTGAATTCAGCATTAAAATACAAGGGACAAAAATGGTCTTTATTACGGATCTCGACATTTTCTCTCTCGTGGGAGGAATGTTCCTGATTGAAAAGGTTAAGTTTTACCTTGTTGGAAAAAGATTTTATTGGCTTTTGACTTCTGTACATTATTTAAAATATTATTGATCCGTTTATAAAAGATTTGCAGATAAAATTCAGTATGTAAATATTTTCAAAACGAATCAATAAAATTTTTAAAAAACAGCAGCTCTGTAAAAGCATGCCTTTTTTAAAAACTGAAATTTAAAGACATTAATTAAAAAAATCAAATTTTTGCTGTAAATAATTCTGTAATACGTGGTAGACATTAAAGCCTGCTAGCCATGGAGCGTATTATCCGCGTGGATTTTTTTTTTCGCAAGTTTTGATTGGCTGAAATATTTAAATCAACCAATCAGAGCCCAAGAAAAGATAAATCCGCGCGGATAATACGCTCCATGGACACCGAGCCTAATAGGGTAAAAAAGCATCTGTTTTTATTTGCCCGTATTCGTATCCGTATCAGTTTAGAACTGAACAATTAATATTTTTGGAATTTTTTCAAAACCAAGGCAATTTTCCAACTATTTTTAAGTTCATTGTTATAAAATAATATTTTTTAGACGTATTGTCATTATTTTTTTTAGCCCGCTGTATTTTTCGTTACACAAAACTTAAAATGCAAGTCAAACTGAATCTGATCGTTTGGTATCAAAGGTAAATCCAGGACTTAAACAAAAGTGTATTCTTTTCTTCGAATTCTATTTTTTTTTGTAAAGAAAAATGAAGCGGGCTAAAAAAGGACTAAGTCTCAAAAATATTATTTTATAACAATATACTAAAAAACCGTAGGAAAATTGCCTTGGTTTTCAAAATATTCAAAAAATATTAGTTGTTCATTAAAAAGATATTCTATCTAACTTTTGTTTACAAAAATCAGCTGGACCACCAGTGACGTAAAAATTTGACGTATAAGATCCATAGACCGGTCTATTCTAGGGACCGTGTGTTCTGACGTCCAAAACAAAATGGTTTTAACTGCATTTTACGCGAAACTGCGATAATCACATTACAAGTAAGAATTATATAGTTGTGATTAAATGTAAGACTGTCATTTTGACAGATACAATAAAACTATATGGTTTTTCGGTATTGTGGAGATAAATTGATCAATTAGAAATCCAAAATGACAATAAATACATTTTTAATTTTTTTGCAGTTACTTCCATTTTGATTGGGACGGCAAATTTGGTTGCCGGTCTTCGATTCGTATCGTTTATACCTTTGCTTTTTAACGTTTTTTACCAAATAACCTATTAGAATATGTTACGGATAATGATAACGATAAGAGTGCACAAGTGTAGTGCTGCTTTTTTACCCTAATATTTTCAGCGTAAAGTGAGATGCACTGATTTAGTTAACTGTGCGATAGAAAGAAAAAAAATAGCTAGAAGAAGGTGTTATACAGTGGCGGTCCCAGGGGGTAGGGGTGGCCATTGCTCCCCTTTTACCAGAGAACACAAATTTGTTTTTTGTTTTAACCAAATATGAATATTAAAAAAATTTAAACTGCCCCCCATTTTTTGAATGCCTGAGGACCACCCCTGTGTTATGTTAACCAGAAGCTTCCTAGAGTCCAGTATATAAATGCAAGCTAAAAAACGCTAAGTAAAAAAAAATGAATAAACAAAACTGAGCAATGAAAGAATAAGGACGTTGGAACCCGTCTTTTTAAAACTTTTCTAACTACAAATTGAGGGCAACCCCCTTATCCCATCACTTGTGATGTTAGGAAAGGAGTAACAAATCAGTGGCGGATCCAAAGTAGGAGGGACAAGGCACACCAAAATATGTGCCTTAGTTTAAAATCTGTTTCCGTAGATTTATCAAACTTTCAAATTTAATTATGATAATATTATACAAGGTGGCCCAAAAAAAGCTGTACAATTTTTTCAATTGTAGTTTTTTTGCTCTTTGTTGATTTTTTGTGATATTGGTTTCTACAGAAAGTTAAGGCTTGAGACTATTTGACTTTTTTGTTAAAATTGATATTTCTACGACACATAAAATTTAGTCAGTTTTCAGACTCCCCCGCGTGGTGCGTTACTGTACTAGATTTTAAACACTTACTAAAAAGCCAGGTCTTTGCCCTGCACAAAAAGATATCAACTAAAAAAATTAATTAAGAAATAATAAAGTTCAAAGACTATTTAATATCTTCGGTAATCGGCATAACCAAAAGCTTGGGCCTTGGGATCGGTTCGGTTCGGTTTGGTTCTTGGTTATTATTATAGATATCCATTTTCTGATTGCACCTTACCGTGATGTTTGTTTTGAGCCCTTAAAAATGGTGTAATCAGATTTTTGCTATACCCCGTAGTTTCGCTAATACATTTTTAATAATCCCTTATATCTCGCTCATTTTGCAAGATATTCTTATTCTGTAAAAACCTTTTGGCAGCTTTTTTAGAAAAAAATAATGACGTTGTCAAGTTTTAAAACTATTGTTTAGTTTTTGAGATATGGTATTTATCATAAAAAAATTAAATATGGACCAAAATTTTTAATTTTGGTTGGTTGCATGCTCTTATTATCTCAAAATAATAAAAATTTAATATTTTTTTGTTTTAAAGTTTTAAAAAAATTAGTCCAAACCTGGAAATTTCTAACATAAATATAAATTAAAAATTGCAAGTTGAACGATTTTTAGTTTTACTGTTTTGATACTTGGCAAATTAAAATTGTTTTACGTTATCTGAAATATTTCTTTGAAACAAAGTCTACGATAAATACAAAAAATAACGAATTACAAAAAATAATACCTAATTTTTCTTTAATGATATAAATGTTCAAACTGATTATCATTATGTGTAAGACATTGTTGGCATTTTTGAGTAATTTTTCTTACGAATTAGGCTTTCAAACTATCACATTTTTCATAATCTGGATATGGTCGATTTCTAGCCATTTTAAAATAATTTTGAGTGAGTTATTCACAAAAATGACAAGTAAAATGACAGTGTCAATTCAACGCTTTTGTTTTTCCATGATGAAGTTTTTCATGAGTAGCTGTGCTACCATCAAAAAATTACTGTGATAATATTTTTGTTTTTAACGTATTTACTTTGTTTATAAATATTTTCATTAAGGTTTCGAAACACATAAACTAAAAATCATTCAACTAGTGTGTCTTACAAATTTTAATTTATATTTACGTTGGAAATTTCCACGTTTGGACTAAAAATTTTTAAAACCTTCAATCAAAAAAATATTAAAGTGATATCATTTTAAGATAATAATAGCATAAAACCAATTAAAATAGTGATTAAACAAATCCAGATCCGTATTTAATTTTTTATGATAAATACCATATCTCAAAAACTAAACAATAATTTAAAAATTGTCATTATTTTGCTCTAAAAAAGTTGCATTAAAAAGGTTTTTACAGAATAAAAATGTCTTGCCAAATAAGCGAGATACAAGAAATTATTAAAAATGCTATTTTTTAAAAAAACTCCCTGTATTAGCGAAACCACGGGGTAGAGCAAAAATCTAATTACACCATTTTTAAGGGCTTAAAAAAAGAGCACGGTAAGGTGCAATTAGAAAATGGTTATCTTTAATAACATCCGAGTTTCCCATTTAATTAATTAATGTATCCGTAATTTGTAGAATCCACAGTAGAACAGAAACAACCGTTTATTGGGTCTACGTTACACAAGGGGTTAAATCACTTTATTAATTCTTAACTAATTTTTTCAGTTGATACCGTTTTGTGCACGGCAAAGACGTAGCTTTTTGGTCAATGTTTAAAACCGAATACAGTGGCACAAAAAAAATTTTTGGCGGGGGGTCTAAAAAATGGCTAAATTTTAAAATCATGCATGAACCGAACCGAACCGAATCGAACCATCTTGGACTTTATAGAAATATAGCCTCAAGCCTTACCTTTTGATGGAGACCAAAATTACAAAAATTGAACAAAGAGTAAAAAAACCACCGTTGAAAAAAAGTTACAGGTTTTCTGGCCCACCTTATATTCATGTCCCTCTTTAAACCTCATAAATGGATCCGCCCCTGGAGTGGTGTATTAAAAACTACGCAGTGTTTTATAGGGTTAATGTTAGAGCGTGGCAAAAATTTATAAAACAAATAAAGACTCTCACCGTTTTTTTTGGAATGCGTGTGACGTCACAGATTGAACAAGACAGAGTTCACAAATACTTTTTTTTTTACTGTTTTTGCTTTTTTTAGGATTTAGGTAAGGAAAGAAGGGGTTTGACATAAAAAAAACTTACAATATCCAAAAAAAGACATGTAAATACTAAAATATTAATAAAGTGTAACGAAATGAAAGAAAAAAAAATTGAACAAAAAACTAAGGTACGAAGCAAGCTCATATTAAATTTAGTTCCTCTATTAAAACATAGATGCCGTCTGCCCTCTTCAAAATTAGGGTCACTGTATCCTGGAAGCCTGGCGTCAAGACACTAAGTCTTCGTGATGCAGTGACCCTATTCAAAATATCTCTGAATTAGGTGGTCATGCCACGGTGGCCTGTGGCCGTGCCTGGTGGTCCAGCTGATTTTTGTAAACACAAGTTAGATATGATGTGAACAACTAATATTTTTTGAATTTTTTGAAAACTAAGGCAATTTTCCTACTATTTTTTCGTATATTCTTATAAAATAATATATTTCAGACATACCAGTCGTTATTTTTTTTAGCCCGCTTCATTTCTCTTTACACAAAAATTAAAATTCAAAGAAAATAATGTGTTCGTTTCAGCTTCAAAAATAATCCGCTCACCTAGATCTTTGTTTAATTCCCTATGATACTAAACGATCACATTCAGTTTGACTTGTAGTTTAAGTTTTGTGTAATAAAAAATAAAGCGGGCTAAAAAAAAATAACGATAATACGTCTAGAAAATTATATTTTATAATGATGTGCTAGAAAACTGTAGCAAAAATGCCTTAGTTTTCAAAAAAATCAAAAAATATTAGTTGTTCCGTTGTTCATATCATGTCTAACTTTTGTTCGACATATATCTACGCCTTTAATATTGTTTTAGCTAGGAAAAAGTGTTGATTTTATTGGTTTTGTGGATATTGCAAGTTTTAATTATTGTCCAAAAAAATGCATGAACTGTACGTAGTTAAGTCTTTGATATTGAAAATAATTTGACTCAACCGATAATTTTCAAAACATGTTTTTAACTAAAAATTTAGTTAGGAAACGTAAATAAATTTCGAGTAAAAATTTAAAATAGTTTTACAATAAATGTTTCTATAAGCTTAATTGCACCAAACATATTCCAACAGTTTTATATTTTGCGTTTTAAAACGTTCGGGGAAGATATTTAGTGTAGCGACATCTATAGTTATGAGGAAAAATATTCTGAAGAAAGATTTTTTCTATTGTTATGAAATGTAGAAATCAATTAATGCATTTTTTGCAGACACAATATCACAATCACAAACATAAGAGTTTTTTTAATTCTACATATTTATGTATAATTTTTACGTTTTTTTGTATCCAATTATTACAAAAAATAATAATCGAACGTCTATATAACGAAAAGTAATAAATAAAAAAAACAAACACTAACTGACAGATGTAGTAAAAATATAAACTATACAAGATTACTTTAAATTAAGAAAAAAGTTATTATAATGTTTGGTGGGATGGTGGGAAAGGTGGTTTTGTTTTTTGTAAACACATTTTGACGACACATTCTGATGTTTTTGAGGGTCGCTTGTCCGGGGTGGATCCAACTTAGTTACTGTCTAACAAAAAAAGCGAAATCATGCTCCGAACACAAAAAATTTTAAAAAAAGGTTAAAAAAGTTTTTTGGCATCGGCTTTTATTAAAAAAAAGAACATACCCCGAGATTCTCTTGCAGGATTTGGAGGTTTTGGTTATATAACCTAAGGTGACTTAAATAACCCATTATATAACTTAAAGCTATCCAAGTAACCTGTTATATAAGCTAAAGTTATCTAAGTAACCTATTATATAACCTAAGGTTATCTGATCAAGTTATATAACTTAGGGTTGTTTAATCCGTTAGAACACTTAAAACAATCAATTTAATTACAAATCCTGACAGCGACACCTCGGGGGTATCAATGCAAGCTAACATGTCTGATTAGGTTTCAAGCATATACCAATATTTTTCGAATTAATTGTTGTTAAAGAAAAAAAAAGCTACAAAGAACTAACAAAGGAAACAAAAATCCAAACTTGGTATAAGCTTACAAGTCAGAAATGTTAGCTTGCACAAAATATATTTTTTAACTAGGCACAAAAGAGTTATCCAGTGGTATAAGATAAGAAGGAAAGCCCTCAATTCATAGGTTGAATCAAACCGATAACCAAAAATATTGAAACTCTATATTTCTTTAAAAGTTATCTGTGGTTACTGACGTATTAGTCTCCGATTGGTCAGATTATTTGTACTGACCAATGATATTTAGCCCTAGATCATAGATATAGGAGGGGTAATAGAATAATTTAATATAGACGCTTTTACAGGGTGTATTAACTTCGATGTTTTTATGAAGTTTTTGGTGTTTCTAGAGGATATAGAAAAGTACTGACCTCAACTACTGAGCCTCTATTTTCAAATGGATCTCAAAGTTAAAAATTACATTTTAATATAATAAGGTTTTTTACGCCACGGGGCATTTTGAAAAGGCTTTAATTAGAGAGGGATATCTTTTTTATTTATAAAACTTTTAGTTTGGTGTAAATCGTTTTTTATAAATATTGCTATAAATAATCCAACTGTCGTCGCCGTAGTGTAGTGGTAGCAATATCTGCTTCACACACCGGCGGTCCGAGTTCGATTCCTGTCTAGGTACTTGGATGTTTGTGATTGTTTAAAATAAATGCTTTAACTTTGCGAAACTGGGTGATTGATCCTGATTGGATGGAAAGTCCCAGTATAAAAAAATAATTAAAAAAATAATAATCCAACTGTCAAATTGAATTTCACCTGTCACTTTTAGTTTTAAATGTTTATTTTTTTGTCAAAAACACTGTGTTTATTGTATTACAACCTAGTCAACAACAATAATTAGCAATTTTGTGTTAACTTAATTTACTAGGAAAGATTTAAACTTAGGGTTCACTTAACAGTTCTTCTCGCTTCGCTTCATCTGTAATTCACAATTATTGTGTTTTATTGTTTCTAGCATTGTTTTATTATATATATTTTATTTAGCTTACTAGCTCAAACGGTTTCACTCTTTTTACTATAGTTTTAAAAGTATTACATACAATTATTGTTATTTATTTATAGAATGAAACCTTTATTTCTTTATATAAATTGTATTTTTATGTATGGTTTGTTTTTACTTTATATTTTAATCTGTTTCCTAGGTCCAAAATATTTCAAAATAATAAAATTAGTAAATTTATCAAAAACAAAAATATAAAAAGAACATAACACAAATATATTGAATGATACGTTGTTTTAAGAGAAATTTTACGCCTATTTCGAAAATCGAGTAAAAAGGGTAATTTCTTAAAAAATCGTAACTTTATGTAATAATTCCAAAAAAGTTACAGATAAAATAAACTTTGACGGTGAATTTTCTAACAAACAGTAAAAAATTACACCAAAATAAAATTTTCATAAATAACAAGTTATAGTCACTCTCCCAAAATGCAGTCTTTTCAAAACACCCCATAGATTAACAACGGCTTCCGATATCAAGATGCGGTTTCACCTTTAATCATCTCTTTAAAATCAAAGCTCGTAAAAATAGGTCAGTTTTTTTCTATTTCCTCTATAAATTCCTAAAACCCCCTAAAAACATTGAATGTGGGACAAGCTGTACTCCCAGCGTTTAAATATTTTTAACCTACTTAAAAACAAGAAAATTAAAATTTTCTATTGCTTCTCTGGTAACATAATTACCATAATCAATTTACCTCCCTCCTATATCTATGGATCTCTATGGTTTTATCCACGCGAGTCATAGACTTCTAGACTAGAGAAATAGATAAATTACGCGATGAGAAATCAATAAAAAGATGGCGACTTACCCTTGGAGATGGGAGCCAGTATCCATGGACAAGCATCCAGCACCACCACCAAAACCGTATCCTTTGGGTCCGTATTTCCTGGCGTGGCAGTTTTTGCAGTAAAGTTCAGCTTCGTGTTCAGTTACATTGGTGGAGTCCAAGAATTTCGAGCAAAGTCCTACCCAAAAAAACCTCAATTAAAAATTTTTATCAGCAGTATTTACTACAGGATGCTAACTGCTAAGTCCTACAATCCTAGGTTTAAAAGTCTACATTTTGGTTGAAGGTTTAACTCATTTTTCCCGTAAATGCAATTTTTAATATTTATATAAATTGTTCATAAATACTCTGCGATATGGGTCATCTTTTTTTTACATTATTTCCACACAAAGGTTATAAATAAATAAAAATAATCAAATATTTTGGTTTAACAATGGTAGCCATATTTAAACCTCCAAATGTCACTAGGAAATGTCGAATAAAAACGGTGTAAGTCAGTGTCAGCTGTCAAGTTACAGTACAAGTTAGCGACGATTAAACCGATGGTCGATTGTTTTACTGAAAGAGTAATTGAAAAGGGATTCTAATATATCTTGTGCTTTTTACAGTATTTAAATATTGATACGTATTTAATACGGTAATGCATCTACAGATATAGTTTTAAATAATTTATGTATTATTTAGCTTTGAATATTTTTGTATGTAAGTTTTTTTGTCAATCATGGATTATTTCTATTGTTTTTCGAACTTTAAACCACCCCTCAGGGGTGGTACTACAATTTAAGACTATTTTTAACGGAAATTCTACGACTGCACGGACTAAGTTTCCAAAAAATGACATTTGGTTACAAAATTTTTATGTGGTTTTTCTTTATTTCTAAAGTTAATTTGAATTTATAGGAGATGAAACTCACTGAGAAATGCTTATTATCATATTGCACATTAGGGTGAACCAAATCTTTGCAGTTATTTGACCTGTGAGTATTACAAAATTCACTTAAACCGGTCGGTATCAAGTCTATAGACTTGATACTTAAACCCGGTCTACAATGCTAAGTCTTAAGGTCTTAGTAAATACTGGTGTATGTGTCTACTTCAATATTTTTACCTTACTAGTCCGCGTAGCAATGGCTAGAGAAGGTATTACTTTCGAAAAAAAAATTTTTTTTTGAGTTAACGCTAAAAATGTGTTATTTAGGTGTATATTATTTCTGTCCGTAACACGATAGCTCCTAAACCGTTGACCCGATTTTTTAATAAATTTCTAGATAAAATAGTGTTCGACACTCTTATGAGCTGATTAGATTTTGTTCAAAATTCAATGGTGCTAACAAAAAATTAATAAAATCCTAACTATTTAATGGAGCGTGGTTTCTCTAGACTATATTTTGCTCAATAATTTGTGTTATAACCAAAAACTTCGTAAGAGCTTTAGTTTCTAAGATATTTACAAAAACTGTTTTGGAATATCTCATGGCTTCACTTGAAGTGTGCTCATAGGCTAGCTAGAAAGGTATCAGATCCGTCATTTATTTTGTTTATTTCGTTTATTTTTGTTTATTGTAGATCTTAAAACTTAGCGCTTAGACCAGGGTCTAAATACTAAGTCTTGATTTGACCCCAATAGGCTTAAGTATATTTTAGCTCACACTACTATAGTGTGAGCTATGGTAATCCTAATTTTTTCGAGAAAAAAAAAGTGGCTCCGATTTCAAAAATTTTTATATATCTTTGCGTTTCAGATAATTTTGAAACTTTTTTGTCTGTCTGTCTGTCTGTCTGTAACGACCAACGCGCATAACACAAAAACTGCTTGCCCGATTTTAATGAAATTTGGTACCTAGGCTGGGTCTTGGGACAAGATGTTCCCATTTAAAAATGAACAAAATCCACCAAACACAAGCCAAATAAAAGGGTGGGGGTTGATTTCAAAAATTAGATTTTATGTGAAAATATGGCGTGTGTGATATCAAACGAAAGGTAATTGAGTCTGGAGTTAAAAAAAATAAATATTAGTTTTTTTTAGAAAAAGGGTTAGTTTAAAATAAAAGGGTGGGGGTAGATTTCAAAAACTAGAGTTTATGTCAAAACATGGCTTGTGGTAATTAAATCTGGAGTTGAATAAAATATATTTGAGTTTTTTAGTTATATTACCTCACACGTACAATTCAACTATAGTACCTAGTGTGAGCTTAGGTGCCCATATATTGGTAGAGTATTTTTAATACTTGCAGGTCAAATAACTGCAAAAATTTGGTTCACGTTCACGTACAGTAGCATAGTAATCATTTCCCAGGAGTAGGGAACAAACCGCCGCAATTTGCCGCGGGAACAATTTGCCGCCGAACGATTCGACGCGGGGACAATTCGAGTCGAGAATTTTTGTTTATTCAAAAATCTGTGTTAAACCTAACCGTAGTCAATTGATCGCAAAACATATCCTAACCGGTGTGTGGGCCACCAACCTTTTGCAAAAAAAAATGTCCCTCAAAATAAAATTTGAATGAAAATTCTCGCGGCAAATTGTCCTGTGGCGAATTGTTCCTGGGGCGAATCAACCCCCCCCCCTTCGGCAAAGGCGAATTGTCCCATTCCCTTTCCCTGTAATGTTAATCTCATGAAAATTCGAATGAACTTTAAAAATAGATAAAAACCAATTAATTTTTTAAACTCTATGGCCGCGACCTCCCTCCCCTCGGACCGCTTCTGGTGCTGATTCCTCAAATTTTATGGCTTACCGCATTTGAAACAGGTTTTGTGGAATTTGTAACCTCCAGCCACACGTTCTTCAGCGGCGTAGACGGATTTTTGGCATTTGGGGCATTTTGCGTTTTCTGCAGGCTTGAAAGGCATTTTGATTTAGTTTTGTCGACCTAAAAATAAAAAGAAGTATAAGAAATTAGCTTTATCCATTGTTAATATTTATATAGATATTATGATACATTAATATTATGACCAAAAGATTTTTATAAAGTGTTAAATTAAGAATCCATTTTGACTTAAAATTATCTTTGCCGTTTTTCTGCATGCCTCATAAATTAGGTCAAGGTCTACTTGGCACCCTCAAAAATATCTATTAGTATTATATATCTATGCTTTCTAGGCATTGATCCAACCACTGAATAACATTCGATAGAAAAACTGCAGATGATTCGCAGATTCGCAATTATTTCTAATTAGGAAATTTAATTAATTTAATTGACTATTATATTAAAAAGAAAATGTTTCATTGCCAAAACCTTTCTATAAGATATCCCCGCTATAGGCCAGTAATTACATCTCCCCACGTTAGATTTAAAGTCTAGGATAAACATACATAAATTATACAATATTTGTATTCCTGGAAAAATTCTCCAAAATTTGGACCACTCACATGTACCTCTATGTCACTTTCCCAAAGGGAGGAAATAAAAATATTCATATGGTTTCTAAATGTTTAAAAAAAATTAAGTTTCAAGGTTTGGTAATTTCTTTTCTCTTTGGAAAGAATAGAAATTTAGACAATAAGTCGAGAAGATTTGTTTGTTGTGTGTTGTGAGAGGTCCAAATTAAGCAAATTTTTTCAAGGAATAATGGTATAATTTTATGTACTTTTGTTATAGACTTTTATCAAAAAATTTAATAATCCTGGTCAGGAGATGTGACTACTATTCCCTAGCGGGGAGCTACAGAAACAAAAATATTTTAAGGTAATTTTTGCAAGTCCCGATTTCATTATATGTTTTTAGGAAGTCTTAGCTATAGTAGTTTTTGAAATAAATCCGGTTTCCATCCTTAATGGGACATCCTGGTATTCTTTTCTTGTTTACTTTTGATTAGATTACAGATTCATTGAATACAATTTGGTGGAAAAGCAAGGGGCTGATATTTGTCAATAAATACAGGTTTAAGCATGCTTGTTTTTTAAAAATAAATTGATTAATTGAGGCAATTAAGAACAATAAAGGAGCAAATGAATTAAAAAAAATTGAAAACATATTTGTGAATAAAATTAAAAACTAAAAAAAGAAACAACGCGGCTTCGGCCTATAATTATTAAAAACAGTGAAACATGATTTCTCTCTTTCGCCTACTTGGCCCAATTCCAAGAGTGACTTAAAATAAACAAATGGTTTCCAAAAATAGCATCTGTTGGCGTTTAGCCAAACTGAGCCAAGCGCATACGTGCATTAGCCGTCAGGCTACCAAATATGGCCGCACGCCCATAAACACACACGCCCATAAACAAGGTGTTACATTTCTAATCATGTGATCTGTGTTACAAAATTTTTAGGTTAAGTTTTTTTGTTTATTTTGAATACTGCATTAACTGGAGAATGACATTAGATAATTTTTTTTTTGTTTTTACTCGGTAATCTATTTTTAAATTTATTCTTTATCGGTTTCAAGATATCGAACTGTTACACGGTAAAAAATTTTGTCTACAATAAAAATACGTTCTTTTCTTGAATAAACTGTTTTACTTTGAAAACAATTTGTTTTGAATTAAAATATTTCTTTTTAGTTTAATGTTGAAATGAGACTTTATTTTTTCTTCGATTGTTTTGTTTCAGTATACTACATTT
This sequence comes from Aspidapion aeneum, assembly GCA_963576565.1. NCBI lineage: Eukaryota > Metazoa > Arthropoda > Insecta > Coleoptera > Brentidae > Aspidapion > Aspidapion aeneum. Next base: position 144,456,606 of record OY755039.1, on the reverse strand, counting down.
TGCAACAAAGCAAATTGTCTTCATATAAGTAATATTTTGCTTCCAGAGAAAACTGAGCCTTAGAATAATTCAGTTCCAATTTATATTAAAATAAATATGCAAGACATTTTTGTGCAATTTCAAGAAAATATTCTCTTGGTAAATAGGAAAGCAAAAATTATTTTACTTCAAAGCAATTTGCTTTGATCTAAGACAATTTTTTTTACCGTGTACTATTTTTACATTTTTATTATTGAACAGAATTAATTATTTAAACATCAATATTTTTCAGAAAAAAAAACTTCGTTGGGAAATGTTTATGAATTAAATAAAATTCCCTTCTCCCCCCCTCAAGGCCTGATAAACATAATGTTGAGACTTATAGACTTAAAAGTTTTGAGGGGGGCGAGACAGTTTCTGGGGGGGCCGGGACCCCATGAGGCCATATTTTATGTTATTTTGTATTGAAATATGTAGAAAATATTTTTAAAAATCTTTGCAGGGAGGAGGCTAGCCCCGCCCCCCCCTATATACACCACTGTTTAATTGATTTATAGACTTAGATTGTAAATTAAAAACTTAAATATTTTTAATTTTTCTTTATTAGCTGCCATAATCTCAAAACTTATAAAAAGTTAAGGGAAAGTATACAGGCGAAAACTTATTTATTATTTTAATTAATTATTATGTCTAAATTTGAAGTAACTGCTCAGTAAAAGTGGGTCAACCGGTAAAAAATGTTTTGTAGGTACGTTTTTCTGCAATAACTAATATAAAAATACATGATTTTTTTTTAAATTTTGCTAAAAATTAAGTTTTTTGTTGTAGTCCCAGTAAAGCATTTAAAAATAAAAATATAGAATTAAAGTCAAATTACATCAAAAAAACTATTTTTTTTATAAAATGACCTCTAACTTTGAGGTAACTGTTGAGATGCAGCCATTTTATTGGTCAGAAGCAATGTTTGACATTTCCCAAGCATTTCAAACTTCACAATAATATTTGAACAAATTAGAAAATGTTAAACTTGTCTTCAACCAATTATTTTCTAAATAAAATTGTTATAAGCAACTTTAATAAGCAAAAAAAAATTAAAATTATTTGACTTTTCAAAACATTTGAAAAGTAGAACACAGGGAAACAATGCTAAAGACCAATAGCATTGCCGAAAAATCTAATAAACTTTTCGTTAACTGTGATGTAACTGTTGAAAGTCAGCATTTTTATTGTTCAGAATTCAGTTAGTTAACATGCGTGTTTTTAACTAGTTAGAAAATATTAATCAAGTCGCCACGTGATTATTTTTTAATTAATATTGATATTGTCATTTGAAAATAAAAGGTTTTAAAAAAATCCTTAAGTCCCTGCAGCATATGTAAAAAGGAAAATAAAGAGAGATACACTAAAGACCATAACCATTGTCACAATAAAGCTTTGTGACGTTTCCAAAGCCAATTTTTTAATGAAATCCCCGCCAACTTTGATGTAACTGTTAAAATTCAGCATTTTTATTGGTCAGAATTCGTGTTTGACATTTCCCAACGAGATCACGAATCAGTTAGTTGACGTGCGTATTTTAGACATGTTCGAGAATGGTAATCATATCTTCAACTACTTATTTTTCAATTCAACTTGATATAAGTATGCAAAAAATATATAAAAAATTATTTTGAAAAAAAAAAACGATTTAACAAAACCGCTTTCCAAACTATACACTTGTTTTTCCACTTTTCTAATCACAAAAACAAAAAAAAACAGTCCTTTCAGATCAGGGTAGGTAATATTTCTTGCACTTGTTACACTTCAAACCGTATTGCACTACTTGTTGTTTTATTTTTGGTATTTTTTTAGCACTTTAAAGGTAGTAAAAAATATTTAAAATTTTTAAAAATAAATGGTGGTAAAAATAAGAGTTATGTACCTGGTCGAATCGTAAAAAATAAGTGGTCTAAGGTTGGATCCTTTTGCGTTTAACCACCGTTATCGAATGCAAAGTAAATCCAAGGATTCGGCCTAGTCTATGTACGGATTGCACACGGGACTATCCCTGGATAGAAGGGAGACTGCATCCTGATTCTCATCCGTTGCATCTATTCGCCTGTCCTTCACCGCCTTCTTAACACTAAATTATTCTTTGTTTACATGTAACTGGAAAATTATTGAAATACAACCAGGCTATAATTGTGCCAGGAACTATTTTGACACATTCACATTGAAAACTGACAGTTGATCCAAAATTGATATAACAAAGTCGAATTTAAAACTACTTTCGTCGTTTATTTTCAGTTAATAAAAGAAGGCATTATTTATTTCGGTTCATATAGTAAACAAAGGCCGTGTGTTGAAAGCATATACGTAATATTCACAGCTGATATTACAATGTGAAGGTGTCAAAATTGTGCCTGGCACTATTATAGCCTGGCTTTATTTCAATAATTCTCTACTTTCAGCTCATTCATTCATCATTGATTTTCGGAGGTCCGTCCAAAAATATTTTGTGTCAGGAGGAAAGCCCGTGAAAAATACTCTGCCAATATATGGGCCCCTAAGCTCACACTAGGTACTATAGTTATAGTGTACGTGTGAGCTAATATAACTAAAAACTGAAATATATTTTATTAAACTACACACTAAATTACCTTTTGTTTGATACCACACAAGCCATGTTATGGGCACCTAAGCTCACACTAGGTACTATAGTTATAGTGTACGTGTAAGCTAATATAACTAAAATGTGAAATATGTTTTATTCAACTCCAGACTCAATTACCTTTCGTTTGATATCACACAAGCCATGTTTTGACTTAAACTCTAATTTTCAAAATCTACCCCCACCCTTAAAAAAAACTAAAATGTATTTTGTTTAACTCCAGACTCAATTACCTATCGTTTGATATCACACACGCCATATTTTCACATAAACTCTAATTTTTGAAATCTACCCCCACCCTTTTATTGGGCTTGCGTTCGGTGGATTTTGTTCATTTTTAAATGGGACCATCTCGACCCAAAATCCAGCCTAGGTACCAAATTTCATTCAAATCGGGCAAGCGGTTTTTGAGTTATGCGCATTGGTCGTTACAGACAGACAGACAGACATACAGACAGACAGACAGACAGACGGCGCGACAAAAAAGTTTCAAAATCATCTGAAACGCAAAGATATATAAAAAATTTTGAAATCGGAGCAACTTTTTTTTTCTCGAAAAAATTAGGATCACCATAGCTCACACTACTATAGTATAGTATATGTGTGAGCTAAAAAACAAAAACTAAAATGTATTTTGTTGCACTCCGGACTTAATTACCTTTCGTTTGATATCACGCACGCCATATTTTCACACAAACTCTATTCCCACCCTTTTATTAAGTTTGTGTTCGGTCGATTTTGTTCATTTTTAAATGGGACCATCTCGACCCAAGACCCAGCCTAGGTACCAAATTTCATTGAAATTGGCCAAGCGGTTTTTGAGTTATGTGCGTTGGTCGTTACAGACAGACATACAGACAGACAGACAGACAGACAGACATACAGACAGACAGACAGACAGACAGACGGCGCAACAAAAAAGTTTCAAAATCATCTGAAACGCAAAGATATATAAAATTTTTTGAAATCGGAGCAACTTTTTTTTCCTCGAAAAAATTAGGATCACCATAGCTCACACTACTATAGTATAGTATGTGTGAGCTAAAATCAGTTAGCACGCAAATACTATCCCTCTAACGCCAGCGTTCAATTTAAAGTCGCCAACTGTACAGGGTGTCCCAAATTGGACACTTTTACAGGGTTTAAGGTACTTCTAGGGGAGACAGAGAAAAACTGAAAACCGCATTTTGAAATATCGTCTCGTCTTTGAGCTACGGGGGCTTTTTGAAAAGTCTGCGTTTTGGAGGGGGGTCTATAACTTCGTTATTATTGGAAATATTGATTTAGAGTTAATTGCAATTTTATAGACTTTGTCACGAGGAATTCACCCGCTAAATTAAATTTTAACTGTCACTTTTAGTTTTTGAGATATGACATAAAGTTGCATTTTTTCTTATGGAAGGGCCTACATTTTAATTAATTTTCGAATTCGTCATTGAATTCTTTTCAAAATGATGTATCATATGTCATAGTTTGATTCAGCGGTTTCGGAGATAAATAAAGTTTTTTCTTTTTGTCTAGTGTGCGTTGAATGACGTCATGCGCCATTGACGTGAAAGCCTTGCGGTCAAATGCTAATTCAATGCTCCTATAGTTTTGTTGTCTTATACTATGCAAATCAAGTTGGCCTTGCGTCTTGGCGTTTTCTCATTGTTTTCAATTGTTTAAACAATTTGACATTACGCTTTGATATGAAATTATTTTGCACAAAAGCGTTTTAATTTTATTTTAAAATTTGTATCATTTTTGTTACTTTTTATAACTAGGCTTTGAGGGCCGGCAGCTGAATTATAATTTTTCCAAACTAGGGTTACTATATTTTTGACTGTGTAAAATAATAAAAATACTGGAGTGCCTTGACCTGCCTCAGCAGGAAATCATAGCGCACTAGAAATAAGTGAAAAAGCTGAATATCTCCTAAACCGCTCAATGAAACTATGACATATGATACATCATTTTGAAAAGAATTCAATGACAAGTTCGAAAATTAATTAAAATATAGGCCATTCCATGAGAAAAAAATGCAACTTTATGACATATCTCAAAAACTAAATGTGACAGGTAAAATATAATTTAGCGGGTGAATTCCTCGTAACAAAGTCTATAAAACTGCAATTTACTCTAAATCAAAATTTCCACTAATAACAAAGTTATAGACCCCCTTCAAAAATGCAGACTTTTCAAAAATCCCCCGTAGCTCAAAGACGAGACGATATTTCAAAATGCGGTTTTCACTTTAAGTATTCCCTTGAAATTTGAGCCTCGCAATGCATGGTCAGTTTTTCTCTGTCTCCCCTAGAAGTACCTTAAACCCCCTAAAAGTGCCCAATTTGGGACACCCTGTACAGTCGGGTTTAATTTTTTTAAATCTCTTATTTTATGTTACACCCGGTTCCCACCTACGACTTTCTAGTGGGTGGCCGCTCACGCGTCACATGATCTCAAAATGAAATGTTATGACAGTCATGTGACGCGTGCGCGAGCACGCACGAGAAAGTCGTAGGTGGGAACCGGGTTTTAGCTATTGTGTAAGGAAAATAATTAAAAAAAAATAATTTAAATTTGATTTTTTGTCTCGTTTTTATTAAGTTATTGATTTATTTTTAATGCACAATTTGAAATGCTTATTGATTATCTTCTTTCTCTAATTTTAAGGAGATATAGAAACCAGTTCTATGAGATTATGAATAACTTTAAGCGTTGATTGGATACCTAAAGGGGCCTACAGACACGCGAACATTTCTAGAGATTAGTACGCGCGTACAAGTTTGCGCATACTAATCTCTTCGTGTGTAGACAATATCCGCCTAAAATATCTCTCGAAGATTTGTTGGCGCGCACGATGTACGCGAGCAAATCTCTCGGTGTCAGGGCAAAACGCATTGATAATATCGTGTTTATGTATAGAACGTTTAATTTTGTCTTCGTGTGTGTAGGCAATTCCACCAAACGTACCTGTATGCAGAGATTAGTTCGCGCGTACTAATCTCAAGAAATGCTCGCGTGTCTGTAGGCCCCTTAACCCAAATTATTCGATCAACCAAAACAATAAAATTAGTTGTAGTTTAAAAGAAAAACCAGTACAAAATAAATGCACATGATAAAAATGTTTGTATTAAACGTAGCACTGACGTAAAGTCCGCCATGACACCCGAGTCTCCAGGCAACCGTTTTTTTACGAACCGTGGGCCCAAGGTCTGTATACTTTTACACAGGTTGCCTACTAGTCATGTAAACTTAACTGGACGACCGAAGCTGCGTCATCGGGTTGCCATAAAACAAATGATTTAAGGCAACCGGGTGACGTATAACTAGTATAAAAATATATTTGATTAGAACTTTTCTCTGTGTTGACAACTATCAAAATCAAAATTCTCTGATTTTATTTTAATATTTTCTTCTTGATTTTTAGCATTATTTAAACTTAGTTCGGATGATTTTTGCGTTTCAAAGTGAAGAAGTTGGTGATGTTTCTTCTTACAGTGTGAAACATCATAATCTTGTCTATTTCTACAATTAACTATACGATGTGTATTTTTCAAAGAACAATAGCAAGCTTTGTGTTCTTTAACAAATTTCCATCTGTCATTTACACTCATTTTTAGAAATTTGGAACAATTTTCTCCATTATGTTTTTCGAAGCCGGGAATGCACTGTTCAGTCCAATTTCTAGTTTTCTGATTTGAGACCAACATGGTTCTTTTAAATTTATCATTATTAAGCTTGATCCTTGAACATATGTACAAGCTCGAGCTTTAATAGCTACCCAATCCTTAAAATCTTTTAGGGTGTATTGACCTTCCTGAAATTAAATTTTCTCACCCCAAGAGAGCTGCATACCATAAGGCAATTTCTGTATGAGTTCATCTAATAACTGTGGACATGTTAGATAATTTTGCATATCAAGTGACTCGAGAGTCAAATATAAATTATTTACAGTTTCATAAAAAGATGTTAAAGCAGCAAAATCGTTCGTTCGTACAATTTTTCTTTAAAAACATTTATCACTGTAGTAGCTTTTACTGTGGTGGAAATAAGTAAACCTTCCACTGCTTTTTTGGAATCTCCTTTTAGGCATTTTCTAAGTCTGCAAATGTTTTCTTCTTCTGATAACTGTAGTATATTAGTTGTATGTTTATATTGATTGTAAAAATTAGGCCAATCTTTTATAGTTCCTGTAAATACGGGTAGTACTTTGTCAATTGTTTGCCTTAGCATGAGTTTCTCTAATTGTGTTTTCTCGCTTACAGAAAAGTTTTCTATATTGTTTGGTGTTTGATGTATATTTTCATTTAAAGGATTTTCTGAGTGAATACAAAATTTGTTTTTATCATCTTCCAACCAAGGTCCAACTTTATCTATATCTTCTTCGCAAATTACACCCAAAAAGTGGCTACTTTTAGTACTTTTTCTTCATCGAACTTATTACTAACACTTATCTGACTTTTAGATGATGAATCTACTTCTTTTTGTCTCTTTTTTCTTTCCATTTGTTGGATTTCAGCTTCAATTATTTCCTGTTCTTCTTCTTGTTGTAAAATAGCTAATTCTTTCTTTCTTTGAATTTCTAATAATAACCTTTCTTTGCTTGAAGAGGTTTTAGCAGTTCTACATGTCTTTTGACTTTCACTTTTCTGACTAACTAACGGCTTACTTTTTCTATCAAATTCTTTGTTTGAGAAACCTTTACATTCACTAGCAAGTTCTAAACTCTTCAACTCTTTACTATTTATATTTTCTTTAGCATTATTTTCTTTTAAATTTTGACTCATATTTATTTCTATAAATTTCTTGGTGGACTATCTTCTATAGAGCTGTTTCGTAGTTCGAAGGACCAAATGTTAATATTTCTATTATTAAATACACATCGTATAGTTAATTGTAGAAATAGACAAGATTGTGTTGTTTCACACTGTAAGAAGAAACATCACAAACTTCTTCACTTTGAAACTCAAAAATCATCCGAACTAAGCTTAAATAATGCTAAAAATAAAGAAGAAAATATTCAAATAAAATCAGAGAATTTTGATTTTGATAGTTGTCAATACAGAGAAAAGTTTTAATCAAATTGTTTTTTATAGTTTTTATAGTTTTAAACAGTTTTTGGTATATATAGAATTAATAGAATAATAGAAATATTAAATGGTTTTCCGCATTTTTCCGTTGTTTATAATATTTCCTATGAAATGCCTTAGTTGAGAAATTTTTTTGTAACTTTACCTATCTATATCATGTAAACTTAGTAAGAAAAAAGACAATCAGTTCATAACATTAGAATCTTTTTAACAGACTCTTGATTGTATTTTACAGTGGATACTGCTTAAGTTTATCCTCTGAACGTTCGTATCCATTCTTTTCTATTCCATTAATAAGATAGAGGACTAAAATTCAAAACGAAGTAAAGATTTAATATTAGAATCAAATAGACTGGTTTGAGTCTAGTTGAAAATCGGGAGTGGAACACGTTGAGTTATTTTTAACTCTTAAAGGATGACACATCTTTTGAACGACGCGTCTCAGATATTTTGAAAATTTTTGGAAAGTTTTGCGGTACACACCTTTTTATTGGAATTTTTAAAATTTCTTGTATCAATTTACCAATTTTCTTTTTTATCGACTTCAAATTTTTGGAAAGTTTTGAGGTATAAAGGTTGTTTATTTTTATAGGTTACAAAGGCTTTTTTGGGTATTTACCTTTGGAAAAGCCCTTTTTGGATATCTTAAAATTTTTTTTAGCACTACTTTAAAATTTGTTTGTTTCTGTAAAAATTTCAGAAATCTACTACTACTACTACTACTATATCAGTTTAGAACGTTTTTCTACGTTCTCCGACACCTATTCTACACCTCCTTCGATCCTGACAATCATCTTCTTTGGATTGACTGTTGACAATTCGACACTTTTGTTTTGTATTTTTCTGTTATGCGACAAGTCTCTATTCCACACAATAGAGTGCTTGTTTCCACTATTTCATATGTTAACTTTTACATTCTTTTTTATTTCTCTGCTCAATAAAATACTGTTGAGACATCCAATAACCTTTTTTGCTTTTAATTTTCTTTTTTCCAGTTATTTACAGTATTTTCCTATCTTATCAAATGTGACACCCAACTATACATACTCATTGCATGAAGAAATTGTTTTTTCATCGTCTCACTTGATTCGTTTCCAATACATAAGTACTGTGTCTTGTGCATGTTCAATGGTAACCCCACTTTTGGTATTCTTCCGTTAACTTTGTCATCATATATTCTATGTCTTCTTTATCATTAGCTACAATTACTTGGTCGTCAGCAAACTGTAGTGTGTATATGGTAAATCGGTCGTTAAGTTTATTTCCATGCCGTGCCCTTTACGTTTCCAGATTTTTAGAGCTACTGCGATATATATTTTAAAAAGAATTTGAGAGATACAACATCCCTGTCTTAAGCCTTTCGTTACCAGGAATTCTTTTGAAAGTCGATTTCCAATTTTAATTTTAGATTTTGACCCTTTGTATAGTTCTTTTACCGCTTTTATTATTTATTTATTAAAAATCTATAGATTAAGTTTTTAGATATTTATCTTCAAATTTTTGAAATTGACATAAGCTGATAAAATAAAAATAAAATGTGAATTTTATATTTTTCTGATTTAATTTTTATTTTATTAGTTCAAGTTGAATCTAAAAATTTTAAGGCAAATACCTCAAAAACTAATCGATAGATTTTTGAAATTTTTACACAGTTGTAAAGATATTCCAGAGACTTTCAAAACAAGGTATCACCAGATCCACTTTCCCTATTCAAAATAAAAGTCAAAGGCAAACTTACAACCCTCAAAGGGGGTGCGTGCCAGGAAAATTTCAAGGTGAAAGTGTCCCCCTCGAAACCAAAACAGCCACAGTTACCTTTAAAATAAGACCCAGTGTATCAATATACCAATTTTTTCATTTATCTCTGGTACGACTCGTCACAACCATCTCATTCCTTTTAGTGGCTGATTCGCACTACTCCAATGACCTAACAAATAATTTTAGCTCACACATATACTATACTATAGTAGTGTGAGCTATGGTGATCCTAATTTTTTCGAGAAAAAAAAAGTTGCTCCGATTTCAAAATTTTTTATATATCTTTGCGTTTCAGATGATTTTGAAACTTTTTTGTTGCGCCGTCTGTCTGTCTGTCTGTCTGTCTGTATGTCTGTATGTCTGTCTGTCTGTCTGTCTGTCTGTCTGTCTGTCTGTCTGTCTGTCTGTCTGTCTGTCTGTCTGTCTGTCTGTCTGTCTGTATGTCTGTCTGTCTGTCTGTGTCTGTATGTCTGTCTGTAACGACCAACGCGCATAACTCAAAAACCGCTTGGCCGATTTTAATGAAATTTGGTACCTAGGCTGGGTCTTGGATCGAGATGGTCCCATGAAAATGAACCAAATCCACCGAACACAAACCAAATAAAAGGGTGGGGATAGATTTCAAAAATTAGAGTTTATGTGAAAATATGGCGTGTGTGATATTAAACGAAAGGTAATTGAGTCTGCAGTTAAACAAAATAAATTTTAATTTATTTAAAAAAAAAGGGTGGGGGTATATTTTAAAAATTATAGTTTAAGTGAAAATATGGCGTGTTTGATATCAAACGAAAGGTAATTGAGTCCGGAGTTTAACAAAATACATTTTAGTTTTTGTTTTTTTTTAAGGGTGGGAGTAGATTTCAAAAATTTGAGTTTAAGTCAAAACATGGCTTGTGTGGTATCAAACAAAAGGTAATTTAGTCTGGAGTTGATTAAGATATATTTCAGTTTTTAGTTATATTAGCTCACACGTACACTATAACTATAGTACGTAGTGTGAGCTTAGGGGCCCATATATTGGCAGAGTATTTCTTTAAAATATTTTTAGTTGTTCTTTATTCGCTTGTGTTAGTGTCAGTGGCGTATATAGAATAAAGTTTCGGGGTGGGCCCAAGACAGTTTGGAGAGGGGGTGAGACCCCATGAGGTCGTATTTTATGCTATTTTATGTTTCTATTCATGAAATATGTGGCAAATATCTAACAAAATCTTAGCTTCGGGGGGGGGGGGGGTGGACCCCCCAGGTCCCCCTTTTAAACGCCACTTGTTAGTGTCCATGATTCGCACCCATAGGTCACTCATGGCCCAATTATTGCAGTGTAGATTTTAGCTCACACATATACTATACTATAGTAGTGTGAGCTATGGTGATCCTAATTTTTTCGAGAAAAAAAAAGTTGCTCCGATTTCAAGAATTTTTATATATCTTTGCGTTTCAGATGATTTTAAAACTTTTTTGTCATGCTGTCTGTCTGTCTGTCTGTCTGTCTGTCTGTCTGTCTGTCTGTCTGTCTGTCTGTAACGACCAACGCGCATAACTCAAAAACCGCTTGCCTGATTTTAATGAAATTTGGTACCTACGCTGGGTTTTGGGTCGAGATGGTCCCATTTAAAAATGAACAAAATCCACCAAACACAAGCCAAATAAAAGAGTGGGGGTATATTTTAAAAATTAGAGTTTATGTAAAAATATGGCGTGTGTGATATCAAACGAAAGGTAATTGCGTCTGGAGTTAAATAAAATACATTTTACTTTGAAAAAAAGGGTGGGGGTAAATTTAAAAAAATAGTGTTTATGTGGAAATATGGCGTGTGTTATATCAAACGAAACGTCTGGAGTTAAACAAAATACATTTTAGTTTTTAAAAAAAGGTGGGGGTAGATTTGAAAAATTAAAGTTTAAGTCAAAACATGGCTTGTGTGGTATCAAACGAACGGTAATTGAGTCTGGAGTTCAATAAAATATATTTCAGTTTTTAGTTATATAAGCTCACACGTACACTATAACTATAGTACCTAGTGTGAGCTTAGGTGCCCATAGATTGGCAGAGTATTTTTGAGAGACCTCGTTGGAACCTTTGCGGATTTTCATGAACGTAAAAGACTTTATTTTTTTTAGTATTTAAAGATTTATTAGTACACGTCAGACGTTAAGACATTTATCACCAGAAAAATATTATCTGTTTCTTTAATCTTGATAATTCTGAAAGCGTTTTTTATTTTCTAAAGCCCACATGTTTTCGAAATATCGGATTACTATCAAAATTTTAAGTATTTTTAAAATATACACGATTTGATTTAATCACTATTAAATAAGATTTATTTTTATATAAAAAAAATATTAATCGCGAAAAGATAAACTTATGTAGTACTTATATTACGTCACAAGTGATGAAAGTGACAGATTTTACACGAATGTGAATATTAAACGAGTGTAAGAATGTCACTTTCTAACGAGCTATGTACGCTATTTTTTCTTTCAAAAATCATCAAAATCAACTTTTTTATTTTCGTTGCTAGAGACAAAAGTATTTTCTTCTCTTCAGAATATTGACATTGGCATTAACAAGGCTATTTTCTTCCTAAATATAAAAATATTTTCATCTCTAATGACGAAACTAAATATCCATATACAGTGAAACTTCTCCTTCCGGACACCTCTATTAAGCGGACACTCCCTTTGGGCGGACAAATTTGTTGGAACCAAGCTTTTCCATATTTCGTTACATGTAAATTCACTCCTATAACCGGACACTCTAATAACCGGACGCAGACAATTTTTTTTGGTTAAAAGATTCTAAAACCTTCCGCAACCGGACGCGAACCTCTGACAACGAGACGGAACGCTGCACGATATTGGCAAAAATATTATGTAGTATGTTGGCAACAACGCACTCTGCAGACGGGGAATTACATATTTCTGTTTTAATGCGGAGACTAAATACTTCTGTCATATTTACAACATATTTTATTGTGCAGGACTGCTGTTTTAATTTAATTGTTCAGTTAGATACTAATAGATCTCTTTGAAATGGCGCCTAGTAAAAAACTTCTTAGTTTACGTGAAAAAATGGAAGTTGAAGAAATTTAATATCGGAAAAACTCAAACAGCGGAAATTGTTAATAAGAGGAGAGAGGATGGCGCCTCTTGCTATAGTTCGCTCACTAATTACATTTAATTAGAGACAAAACCCTCTGATTAACTTCGCAAGATTTGTCACTTGACCAGCAGTGTTCTGAGGAGTCCCATAAGGACGAAACGGTTAACTGTCAACACTTATTAGGTGTCCATTAGATCTTGGACCCCCGTGAGGTTAAGCTTTCAAGCTACCCACGGAAAAATATAAGGGAAACAAAAAACTCCTTTTTGCCCGATTAGCCATGAAAATTGTTTGATTTTTAAATTCACGGGTATGAAATTTCACGTTTGTTAGTATTATTTGGCTTAAAAATTCCGTTGATTGACGCTCACTGTCTTGATGACGGGTAAAAATGCAAAATGCGTTGATCCGGCCTGAAAAGACAAAGAGCTGTCGTAGGTCACGGACTATAGTTGTTTTCTTTTATTTGCATTCGATCTTTTCATTGATCGATATTGTATAGCAGTGTTTTTCCCTGCTTTTGGTTTTTTGTTTCTCTCGTATCTCGGTGGATGGCGCCTCTTGCTATAGTTCGCTCACTAATTACATTTAATTAGAGACAAAACCGTCTGATTAACTTCGCAAGATTTGTCACTTGACCAGCAGTGTTCTGAGGAGTCCCATAAGGACGAAACGGTTAACTGTCAACACTTATTAGGCGTCCATTAGATCTGGGACCCCCGTGAGGTTAAGCTTTCAAGCTACCCACGGAAAAATATAAGGGAAACAAAAAACTCCTTTTTGCCCGATTAGCCATGAAACTTGTTTGATTGTTAATAAATATAATATATTAAAATTCTGCGGTTCTCTTTCATAAGCGGACACCTCCAGTAAGCGGACAAAATCGACGAAACCGTGAGTGTCCGCTTATAGGAGGTTTCACTGAACATGTAAAATATGAACGTTTCTAAAACAGAAAAGAGTGCACATTTCACTATTTTCATATGTGGTAGGAAAATAATGTGGTCGAAGGAAAATTTAATTTTCTACGACCACATATTAATATAATTTCACACTATTCGCATCCTCAGAAAACGTTAAATTTTACCGGGGTGCAGACATTTCTCCGCATTTAATTTGTGCAAAATTTAAGACCAATTTTTACAAAAATCTGAGGGCAGTGCCTCGCCAAGTTCGCGCGCCGTAACCATCTTTTCTTAAAACATTTCAGCCGATATTTGACCTACCTAAAACTCTACTTCGGAATGAGCTACGAATCTTAAACTTTGCACAGTCGTAGATCTCCATAGAGTTAACAACCCCTTCAAGTTTCATGGAATTCCATAAAGTAGTAAAGTAGTTACAAAATTTCAAAAAACGTCGAAATTGCCACTCACTAATGTATAGATCATCAATATTCTACTGTACTTCCAGACATGCTACAAAGCTGAAATTTGGCAGACTGATAGAAATTATGACCAAACGCCTGGAAAAAATCAAAAAACCCCAAAAATTTTTTAATTTACTCCCCTCCCCTATACATTTAAAGTTATGTAAAAGTAGCATTGCCCACTTCCAGAAACACTAGAGAGTTGAGCTTTGGCAGACTGATAGGAACTATGATAAAACTATAGGAAAAAATTAAAACACTCCAAAATTCTAATTTACTTCCCTCCCCTATAAATGTAAAGTTATGTAAAAGTAACACTGCCCACTTTCAGAAACGCTAGAGAGCTGAACTTTTTGAGACTGAAAGACAAAATGATAAAACCATATGAAAAAATTTAAAAACACCAACATTTTAATTTACTTCCCTCTCCTATAAATGTAAATTTATATAAAACTAACATTGCCCACTTCCAGAAACGCTAGAGAGCTGAGCATTGGAATGCTGATAGAAATTATGATAAAACCATGGGAAAAAATTTAAAAAGTCCAATATTTTCATTTACTCTCCTCCCCTATAAATGTAAAGTTATGTAAAAGTAACATTACCCACTTCCGAAAACGCTAGAGAGCTGAGCATTGAAAGACTGATAGAAACTATGATAAAATTATAGAACAAAATTTAAAAACACGACAATTTTAATTTATTTAACTCCCCTATACATGTAAAGTTATGTAAAAGTAACATTGTGCACTTTCAGAAACGCTAGAGAGCTGAGCTTTGGAAGGCTGATAGGAACTACGAAAAAACCATGGAAAAAAATTAAAAAACCTCAAAAATTTAAGTAAGGCATTGCAAAAGTTTTGAACAATATTCCGCATATTTTACTACCTTAAAAATTAAGTATTATCCAATTCCTTTAAAAAGGAAGTGAAATCATAACAAAAACATTTCATGTAAAAAAAAGCCAAGTACGCGAAAATGGCATTCCGTAAAAAGAATTGAGCTAAAAGTAAAGCCAAGTTCTCCAATACAAATTTCAAAATGAAAGGTTCTTACTAGTTTGGAAATATTTTTCTAAACTTGGCTATTACGGCTGTAAATGACTCTTAGGCATAGTGCTAAATTGAACATAAAGAAGTTGTAATAGCAAAGTTTAAAAAAACATTTCGAAACTAGTAAGAATCTTTCATTTTGAAATTTGTATTGGAGAACTTGGCTTTACTTTTATCTCAATTCTTTTTACGGAATGCCATTTTTGCGTACTTGGCTTTTTTTACATGAAATGTTTTTGTTATGATTAATATAGTTCAACAGTGTTTGTAGGAAAAATAGCGTACACAACTCGATAAAAAATAACTTTCTTACACTCGCGTGTTGTTTCACTCGGCTAGCACCTCGATCACAACATTCACGCTCGTGTGAAATGGGTCACTTTCTTCTCTTGTTATGTAATAAACTATTTGATCTTATATATACGCAGAGGCGGTCCCAGACTTTTAAAAAAGGGGGGGAAATCATATTTTTTGAACATGTATATTAATATTTTTTGCTCACGTGTGTAATACACCAGAATGTGCCTCATATATTTGGGGTTTTCTGGCCAAAAGGGGGGTATTGCCCCCTGTGATTCCTCCCTGGGACCGCCACTGATTCGCTGCGTTCGGTATTTAAGTCGGATTAATCTTTTTGATCGAAATCGTTCGTTAATTCCATCTAGATCTAGGGGAGGTAGATCTGAATCGTTCGGTAATTCTGCTCAGACTAGTCGGACGTAAATCTGGTTGCTCCGTACATTTTGATCGGCGAAACAAATTCAAATTCAAAAGTAGCTTTATTGTAAAGAATACCAATGTATACATTAACAAAGCCATGCTTAATCTAAATGTAAAAATATAGGTTAATGATGTAAAAAATAAGAGAGTACAAAGTAGTTATATAGAGTATAAAGTAGTTATAAATACTTGGGTTTTACATGCTTTAATCTACTCTCTAAATATATCATAAACCCAAAGTCAACCACTGAGCCGATATTATTTAACTAACTTCTTTACAGGTCATAATGTATTTAAAAATCTCACAAAAAGGTCTTCAGCGATCTCTCACAGATTTCAGACAGACAGGCACACAGACAAATTAAAAATAAAATAATAATTATAAAACCGCCAGATAGTCTTAAATGCACATAAAAACTTCGTATAGATTAACCCAAACAACATAAATTAATCACTTCTAATTATCGTAAGATTAAAGTGATTTAAAAAAAATATTTAAAACAGTGGTAAAACCAAACACACAACAAAAAATATACAATCCGCTTAATTATTAATTAATCCGAGATTGTGACGTATGTTGTGTATTTGTTTTGTTTACAAAAATAATTTTTTTATGTAAAAAGATTGAAATCGAATTATTTGATGTTGAAGACAACCAATTATATAAATTTCCGACATCACAGGAAAATTTTCCCAAAATTATAGCTGGGCGTGAGTTGCAATATGTACATAATATTTTTGGTTATATTTAAGGTTATAACCATTTATAAAAATTTGATCGATTTGATCCGGATCGTTCGTTAATTCCAATTTGCTCAGACTAATCTGTAATCACATCACCAAAAATCCGTCAAGTATGAGATTCAAATACCGAACGCAGCTTATGTCGAATTTTTCACGTCACTGGTGGTCCAGCTGATTTTTGTAAACAAAAGTTTGATATGAAATGAACAACTAATATTTTTGGAATTTTTTTAAAACCAAGACTATTTTCCAACTGTTTTTTAGTATTTCCTTATAAAATATAATTTTTAGACGTATTGTCGTTATTTTTTTTTAGCCTGCTTAATTTTCTATTACACAAAACTTAAAATACAAGTCAAACTGAATGTGATCGTTTAGTATTAAAGGTAAACCGAGGACTTGGGAAGTAAACAAAGGTGTAGGTTAGCGGATTACTTTTGAAGCTGAAACGAACACATTATTTTCTTCGAATTTTAATTTTTGTGTGAAAAATGAAGCGGGCTAAAAAAAATAACGACTGGTATGTCTCAAAAATATTATTTTATAAGAATATACTAAAAAACAGTTGGAAAATTGCCTTAGTTTTCAAAAAATTCAAAAAGTATTAAAGCCTTTTTCCTCGCAGTAACTACAAGTTACCAGGTAACCTGGTTACTCGTTTTCTGTTTTTCTTCGCTAAGTAACACTAACTATGACGCCACGAGTAACCACGCAGTGTAACCAGCCTAGCAGACGTGGTTGCTGAAATATTTTGAGGTTAAGATCGTTTTTTTTTTAATGTTTGATTTTAATATATATATTAACAACGAATTATGTTTGGTAACGGTAGAAAATGAAGCACATCCCTTGAAGTTGGTACTATATCAATTCAACTGCAATTAGTCTTAAAATGTACGGCCTTTGGTGTTCTGTGGTACTGAGGCCTTACCACAGAATACCAAAGGAGCATCCGCTGCATTTAAAACTGGTGCAAATCCATGGCCCGTGATACGTTTTTTGAATCGGGGTGGGCATGCATTGGTGGAAACAACGAATTATTTTCTGCATTTCGGAAATTGCTGGTAAAAACAAACAATTGGAAATGTCATCCACAGCTGACTGTCTGACGTCATACAGCGTTTACTCCGAGTAACCGTGACGTCATTTCGAGTAACTGAAATGAGTGACTAGTAACCTCGAGAAAAAAGGCTTTTAGTTGTTCATATATCATATCTTTTATTTACAAAAATTAGCTGGACCACCAGTGACGTTACGTGGTCTGATTCTAAAGCGGGGTCTACACATAACGTTTGGCCTGACGTTTTACTTGATCAGACTTTCGTGTAGACAATAAAACGTACGTTTTGCCTGAACTGAACAGGACTGAAGTCGGACCTGTTGAACCAATCGGTAGAGGCTTTGTTTCCAGTAAAACGTCAGTTTTAGCGGCATTTCTTGTGGTAGTGCATACAATTTTAATTCCTTTCGAGTGCAACTTAGAAGTTGGAATACGAAACGTCCGACATTACCAAACTAAATTAGCACAACATTTTGAAAAACTGGTTATAAAACTATGTTTAGCTACTGAAACAATTAAGTCATAGACATTTAAGATAAAAAACATTATTGACAAAAACAGTGCTTCCTCCATCATGTATCAAAAACTGATCTAAAAACGTACGTTAAAACTATCAAGTGTGTACGCTAGTCTTTCAACCGTCATACTTGACCCTTTTGACTGACAGGCAGGACGTAAGGTAAAATGTTAGGTCTAGACCGGGCTTAAGGCCCGTGCATTGGAACTACATGAATATACGTCAAAGCCATCTGTCCGCTGCTGTTATTAATTGTGTTGGGTTGCATATCTAGGGGTTGTGTTGCGTAATCGTTGCTATAAACTAGGAGTGTTTTGGATCCCTACTTTAAAGAAATATTTAATTTTTTATAGGCTATATAATGTTGGCATAAAGCAATTCCGATTTTTCAACAGTTGTGTTTTTTGAATATAATCCAAAATTTTATTTGCTACCGTGACAAATAAAATCACCATTTTGTACGTTTAAATGTACCTTCATATCTAATTAATGACAGCGTTTATCATTTGTTGCAAAACTTTGTTATTTTCTAGATAGCTTTGGGAGCCAAATCAATTTCACCTTGAAAAATGAAAATATAATGAAACAAGAGTTAAAAACCTAATTTTGTTGGAGTTAGGGCCGGTTTCTCAATTGCAAGTAACTCTGGGGAGTTATTTTTAATCAAGGGTTAACAGTGGCGGCTCGTGACAGTAAAGTTTGTGAGTTCTGCCGATAGGGTATAAAAACGCTGAGCCTTCCCGCTCGGAATTGTACTGGAACTGCAAGTTTTGCAGCTCTATTTTTCCCTAGATTTCGCTATCTAAACCCAGGAGCAAGTGCGGTGCGGGGCGAAGGAAGGGGTTCCTAGCCGAGCACAGATCTCGTTAGCCGCCCAGGTACGTTGTGTTACAATTTAGCAGCGCAACAATGCCAATAACTTCATTTGACCGACTGTGAAATGCGGCCTTCGGCCAAGGACTATAGACATAAAGGACTGCTTAGTTCCATTTAACCTGTGTTAACAAATTGTGCGAGGTGAGAGAGCGGCGCGACGTCACCACTTGTGCTAAATCCTATGTTTACGTTCGTTGTATATGATGTTATTCGTATTTTCAAGAGAGTTTTGTTGATATTTCGCTGAATAGTTTGTGTTTTTTGGATTGTTTCAGTGCAGTGCTACTAAGAAAAGACATATAAATAAACACTTTCACGTTTGGTTTGTTAACAGTGTGTAAAAACTCGATTCAGGACAGAGAAGGACGTTTGTTTACAGGGTAAAAAAATGGCCACGATTTTCTCAGCAAATGGGCTTCTTGTTTAATAATATCTATCAAGAAAATTACAAAAGATTGTGAATTGAAAAGGAATATTTTTCTAAATTAAATATTATTATTTATATTAATATTTTTAATTTATTGTATGTATCTGTACTTTTCTGTTTTTTTGTAAAAATGTAATAAGAAATACTTTTTTTATCCTCTATATTCCCGTTTTTTAATTATCTAATTAATAATCTCTTAAAATGCTTTATAAAGCGGTTGTAATAATTAAACTATACATTATGTGCATTTTTTCCTCTTTGTTTTTTTTCTATTTGTTAGGAACAATATTTCTGCTTTTCCTTTTTTAAATAAATCAATAAATTTTTCGTCTACCTATATTTCCGTTTTTAATTATTATCGCAAAATAATTTCTTTACATATTTTTAAAACAATTGGACAAATTATGGGTGTCCCATAACTTGGGGGCCATAGTGCAGCAGGTGATAGAGGAGGTTATTTCCGAAAAAAAAGTTTATATAACATGGGGACAACACACATCTGTTTTTAAGATATAGGATTTTTAATGTTAGAGGAGTGGGGGAAAAAGGGTATTGCAAAAAAAAGAAAATCTATCACCGACAACTGAATACAAAGCTAATTGTGATTCAAAAATGTGATACTCCTTTTTTTAATAAAATTACACGTTAAGAAGATACAGGCTGTCAAAATTACCTCCAAAAATATATAAAAAATAACCATTTTTTTAAAATTAATTTTTGCTTACTTATTTTTTTGAAAAATATCAATAATATTTTATTTATTATTATGTGTCGCTAAAGGCTTGTTTTTATTAACAAAAAATATTAAAAAAACATTGCGTTTAATATGACATTTATAAAAGTTTATACCAAAACAATATCTAAAAAAAAATTAACCGACTATTTTTTTTTCAAAATAAATTTTATTTTAATTTATTGCTCTTGTTCTGATACACGACTTTACCCAATTTTATGTTTTTACTGCGTTTTTTGAAAAAGTTATTATCAAAAAAGTTTAAAAAATTGCCACTTTAAGTATTTAAATTTAATTTATTTAACAGATATTTCAAATATAAAATCATTTATCATCCCTGTAAAGACAATATTTTTAAATGTATAATGCCTCAATTTTGCATAAAATTTAATTTGCATAAAGAAAATAGCTCTAAAAGCACATAAAATCCAATATAACGATAGGCGCGCTTTCTGCCCAGCACAAGTGGTGACGTAACAGCGAGTTTGACCTTGAACATCGATTGCAGACAGATTCGGCAAACTGAGCAATCCTGTCTAGTGTATAATCGTTGGCCTTCGGCGACGGAGCGCGGCGTCATACTCAACACACGTACACGATTTGAAGGCCTACTATACCAACACCGGACCGAAAATATACTGCTATTCCAATAATTTTAGAAATAAAATAATTATATTAGAAAAATAGCAGCGGCTGAAAAATAGTCATATAATGTGAAAATTTTGGGGGTTCTGCAGCTCTGCAGCCCTTATGCACTAGCCGCCCCTGAGGGTTATCAAGTGCGGTAAAGTAATTACTTTACAGCACGCGAGTAGGTAAAAAAATAAAGAAAATAATAATATTTTGGTTTGATAATACCTTACAAATCCTTGTCTTAAGCCTTTCGTTATTAGGAATTATTTTCAAAGCCGTTTTCCAATTTAAATTTTAAATTTTGACCCTTTGAGTAGTTATTTTATCGCTTTTACGTATGCGTGAGTATGATTAATATTAGTTTGATCTAACACTATTCATAATTTTTTCTACTGGTAAAGGTAACATGAGTCTCTATATTTCTGGAACTCATTTTCTCAATTAATCGTTTAAGCCAACAAACATTAACAAAAGGTATTCGGCATAAAGACGAAATGATGTTTGAGGAGAGCGCTTTAGTTTGCTACACTGATGGATCCAAACTATCAGAGAGGCAAACCACAGGAGCGGGAGTATTCGTGGAAAAACTAGAAGTTCAGAAGAGCTACTCGCTCGGTGAGCAGGCTACTGTTTTTCAAGCAGAAGTCTACGCCATAATAATGGCGGCAACCCTAGAAGAGGTTCGGAACAGCGAAGAGGAGCTTAAAAGCACCCAAGATTGCTGACGGCTTAGTGGAAGAATGCGCAGAGGCGCTGGAGACCTTAAGCGATGGCAAACGGGTGACGCTGGTTTGGGTTCCGGGACATACGGGGGTACCAGGCAACGAGAAGGCGGACGAACTCGCACGACTCGGGGCAGGAACCGCCTATGTAGGACCGGAGCCACTTTTGGGCGTGACAAAAAGACAAGTGCAAAGCGGACTCAACAAATGGGCCCAGGACGCGCTATTAAACTCCTGGGAAACAGGAACGGGTTGCAGACAGACCAGAGAATTCGTAGACCGTCCAAAAGCGACCAGAATTAGATGGATGCTGGGACGGACACGAAAAGACCTCGGACTGCTGATAGGTACTCTAACCGCACATGCTCAAATGGGCAGACTTACTGGACTTTGTAAAGAGAACAGGAAGGCCCAATGAGTTACCCGACCATCAAAGGGAAGTGCAGAGAGTGGGTTAAGGGACAGACTTGGGGCATGGCAAAAAGAGCCTACTCTGGCCTACTTGTCAGACCTGCGGGTCAACCCCCCCCACTACTACTACTACTACTACTATTCGGCATAAAGACGACAGACGTGTTCGAAGGTTTTTTCAAAAACGTGTTATAAATACCAGAAAAAGCCTATGATAAATTTTAAAAAACACCCGTATGTCTCATCTCATTTTTTGCCAAAAAAATGATAGGTTTTTGAGGAGTAGTGACTTTTGTTTTGCTGGCCCACGCATTTCGGCGCATTCTAATTTGGTGAAACCATGAAACCTTTAATATTTGACGGGTGATTCACCGTCGCCCGACAGGTCCGGATTTAAGGCGGGACAACCGGGGCGGCAGTCCATGAACCTCCAGACACATTTCTGCATTTAAAATAACACTTAATAATAAAAAACGTACATTTCAAAATTATAGCTATAACTATTACTAATAAGGAGGGCGGGGACGAGAGAGGGAGAGGCGGGGGGGGGGGGGGACTAGGGAAATGGTGTTGCAAAAAAAATCCGAAGCGTATGCTGAAAGAATTTTTAAAATCGCTATATATTTGATAAAATTATGGGAATATGGTTTTTGAATGGGGTGGGGGGAATGGCAGGTGGGGCTATAAAGTAACTACAGCAAATTAGAGGACATTTGCAAGGGGTAATCAAAGGAATTTCAATAAAATCGATGAAATTTTGCTAATTTGTATGACTTAAAGCCTACGTCATGTGACAAAATGGCGTCTGAAGACCGCCATGTTGATTCCTGTTTAAAAAAATATAGCCTATGGCACCTTCGGGATCAGTAGCAATTCAACGACACCTTTTTTGTCAAAATCGGTTCAGCCGTTTAGCGTCTAGCGTGACACAAACATATTTACTTACATACATACAACCAAGGCCAACATAAAAATAGAGGCCACGATCCTGAAAAAATCAGCTGTTCTCCCGGGGCTGAATTTTACATTGGGTCTTATGGGAGGTCAGACGTTTTTTTATGATATTTTCAAAATGGCACTACAGATTTCCGCAAAATTTCAGTGAAATATTCTCAGACACCATCCCGATATTCCACCAAAGGTTTGTAAGGAAGCAACATGATTAAAAGGTTAAAATCTTCAAGATTTAGCATTCCTTATTTTGAATTCAAATTACCCGCCATGTACCACATGCCAACTGTTATATTTGACATGTATTTGACTTTGTCATATGTGATTGTCACATTCGCTTCTGCTTTAAACTTAAGTTTTGTGTGAGCTTATGAAGCGGCTATGAAAAATTAGGGCTTACTATACATTTAAAAAAAATTGTTCTGCCAGAATAAAGTAAAAACAATCTCAAAAACGGCTTTATTTAAAAAAAAATCAAATATCCATGAACCGTCATTCCAACTTCAATATTTTAAAGACAATCAGCTGTGTCGTAACGTGACCATCAAAAAAAAAATCAGCCCCGGATGTGACGTCAACAAAGTGGAGGATCGTGGCCCGTCCATTTTGATAGCCCTAATACAACAAACGAAAAACATTACCCTTCTTTTCGCCGTGCTGTAGTTGGGTAAAAAGTGCCTTTCATATACAGTGTGTCCCATTTTCAACGTTCCACCCGGAATTTCTAGAGAACTGATAAAAATTTTAAAAAATGCCGAATCAAGTCGGTTTTGTTTGTGAGGGGAACACTTTTTGCGATTTTGCGACATCTCTATCTATCACTCTCTCACTCCTTGAGTTTTAATAGAAACTGTCGATCGATACCTATGATACCTTGTTGGAAAGGTCTTTCAATTTTTTATTCAGAACTGATTTTGGTTTTTATTTCAAAGGTCTAGTTTTTTTAGTTATTTCATTTAGAATTTATTAAATGAATAAGCCTACCAACTGTAGACAGGAGCGGTTCCTCCATAAGTGTAAATGTGCACGTGCACTCCAAAATTCTACTTAAAAAAATATTAAAATTTGATCATTCTTTCATTAATTATTTCATCATTAAGGGAACTTGCTTAAATTACGTAACGCAAAAATTCAGGGTTTTTGACCCCCCTCCCCCTCTCTTAACGCATTTTCAAGAAAAAACACATTAAAAAAACATTGAATATAACGCAAGGCCAAAGTCCCCCTCCCCCCCCCCCCCCCCTAGAGCGTTACGTAATTTAAGGACAGTCCCTAAGTATTTAGGATGGCGGACAGAATCGTACTTCAAAATGGCGTGTTTATTCTTATTTTTTTTAAATGTTTTAGTTTTTTTTAATCCATAAAAAAGCACTACTTTTCTCCTGCTTAACAGGTACAAAGTAGTAAAATCGGTTAAGTAGTTCTCACAAAATCTGATTTTGTTTACACCATTGTTTCACAAAATAAAAGATTGCATTGCCAATCCTGTCTGCATTCAGTTCTATATTAATTTATAATTACTGAGCCGATTTTATTGAAATAAAAAACGTTATAGCGCAGACTAATTGATCTTTAAAGTTCGCACTATGATGTTTTTTATTTCACTAAAATCGGTTCAGTAATAATGAATTTATAAAGAAACGGATGCAGACAGGATTGGCAATGCAATCGTATAATTTGTAAAACAATGGTTAAAACAAAATCCGATTTTGTGAGAACCACTTTACCGATTATATTAACTTGTACCTCTTTATGCGGGAGAAAAGTAGTGTTTTTCTATAAATAAAAAAAACACTAAAACATTTTTGCAAAATAAGAATAAACACGCCAGTTTAAAGAATCAAGTATGATTCTGTCCGACATCTTAAATTCCAAGATGGCGGAAAATTTCGTAACAATCTTTAAAGTGCAATCAATTTTGACCATGACTTTTTTATCTTACTAAAATCGGTTTAGTAGTAACGAATTTATTAGGAAATTAATGCAGACAGGATTGGCAATGCAATCGTAGAATCTGTAAAACAATGGTTGAAACAAAAATAAACTTTTTGAGAATCACCACACCGATTCTACTAACTAATTTCTACGTCGTTCTGTGAGGGAAAAGTACTGATTTTTTATAAATTAAAAAATGGATCCGTAGGCCGGCTGCAGCAGCATTTAACTGGACCAAAATTCTGTGCACCTTAGTTGTTATGTCGCATTCTAATTACGAAATATAGAAAGAGAGGACGGCATGTCCCTATAAAATTTTAAAGTACACAGAATCTGGGCCTTAATTCCGTTAGTGCTCTTGTGAATCAATTGAAGCGATCGAACCCGCGTCTACGGTGACAGTTGGATGTTAAAGGTACTTACGTGTTTAAATCTAAAAGTAAAATTATTTTGTTATATTTATTAACTTCACAGCCCACTTTCTTTATTTCCCCGGGCTCCCACATCCCTAAATCCAGCCCTGGCCGCCAACAAGTTTGAGCCAAGCTGTATTTCAAAATTTTTAAGTTTTGAGTGTGTACCTACACATACAATTTTCAAAAGATAAAAGCATTTAATTTGATGCTTTAGCAACAACTGGCAAATTCAAATTATTCATTTTTCTAAAATAAATTTTTATGTAGGGTAGAGCGGGGCTGACTGCCATACTTTTTTTCATTTACTTTGTTAACACTAATGTTTATAGTCGAACGAACACAAAGAGATGATATATTTACTCTACATGGTAAAAAGAATTGTCTTAGATCAAAGCAAATTGCTTTGAAGTAAAATATTTTGTGCTTTTTTATTCACCAAGAGAATATTTTCTTGATATAGCACAAAAAATGTCTTGCCTCTTTATTTTAATGTGAAACAGAAATTGTTTTATTATAAATTGGAACTGAATTAATCTAAGGCATCGTTTTCTATGGAAGCAAAATATTATTTATATGAAGACAATTTACTTTGTTGCAAAATGAAGTATACTGAAACAAAACAATTAATGAAGAAAAATAAAGTTCTGTGATGAACTAAAAAGAAATATTTTAATTCAAAACAAATTGTTTTAAGATAAAACAATTTATTCATTGACCCTAGTGTTTCTGAAGGAACACGCACTCTTCATAAGGTGGTTGCTTTATTTTTGACTGAGACAATTTTGGATCTGTTAACAGGCAGTGTTGGTGGGATGATTAGTGATCGATTAAAACAGGTGTTCTAAAATCTTCATCAAAAAGCTCACTGAGGCCAAATTTTGACGCTATGGCCCCGGACTATTTACCCTGGTTGTGCACACGGCAGAAAACATTCCGATAAACAACAAGTGAAATTAAAGAAATAAGAATTATAAATAAATTAAAAAAAACTTTTTGAAAACAAACTTTTATAAAATTGACTAAAAAGCATAAAATAATTTTTTAAGTGTTCTGATATCATAATAATAAAAACGATGGGCATATTAAAGGAAATTTACCCGTTTTTGTTTTAGCCTTGTTAACTCGAAGATTATTGAAAATCCAAATTCATTATGTTATAGCAGAGAAATGTAGGCCCATCATCGGTTGTGGACGATCCACCAAATGCGCATGGAAAGGCATTTACCTAATATTAAATACGCCCATCGCTTTTATTATTATGATGTCAGAACACTCAAAAAATTATTTTATGCTTTTTAGTCCATTTTTTAAAAGCTTGTCTTCAAAAAGTGTTTTTTTCTAAATTTATTTTTTAATTTTTAGATTTGTCTAAGTCCATGCATTTCAGCTAGCGCATTGATATTGCATCCTCAAAAACCCCCAGATATTGCATCCTCAAAAACTCCCAGATACCAATTTTGGTGGAAATCCGACGAACTAAAATTTTACCTCCTCTCCGCCCTCCACGTTAGGGGGTAGGTAGGCAGTCAGTGATACCACATTATTGGATTGTCATCGGAACTATAACGGTATGCGAAATTTGAAATCAATCGGATACGTGGAAGTCAGTTGAAAGTAATCAGAAAAACTTGACATTAAATCGTCCATTTTGAATCCGCCATATTGAATTTTTGTAATCTGATCAAAAATTCGTAATCTTCATGCTCAAAAACCCCCAGATACCAATTTTGGTGGAAATCCAACAAACTAAAATTTTACCCCCTCTCCACCCTCCACGTTAGGGGGGAGGTAGGCAGTTAGTGATACCACATTATTGGATTGTCATCTGAACTATAACGGTATGCGAAATTTGAAGTCAATCGGATACGTGGAAGTCAGTTGAAAGTAATCAGAAAAACTTGACATTAAATGGTCCATTTTGAATCCGCCATATTGAATTTTTGTAATCTGATCAAAAATTCTTAATTGTCATCCTTAAAAACCCCCAGATACCAATTTTGGTTGAAATCGGACAAACTAAAGTTTTACCCCCTCTCCACCCCCCACGTTAGGGTGGAGGTAGGTACCCGATGAAACCATATTATTGTATTGTCATCGGAACTAAGACGCTGTGCGAAATTTGAAGTCAATCGAATCTTTGGAAGTTGTTCAAAAATGAGTTGCAAGATTTGATTACATACATACATACATACATACAGGTGAAGTTAAATAAAAGCTTGTAAAAAAAGATTCTCTTCGGCTGGGACTCAAACTCGGATCTCTTGCTCAGAACGCAAACGCTCTTTCATTAAGCCACCAAAGATCATACATAAATTTTAGTAAAACTTCTACCTATGCATGTGTGTTATGTCTCAATACAAGAACGAGAAATCCTCAGAGTATTAACTCGACCAAGCCAATTCAACTGATTTTTTTGTAATTCTTATTTCCCTGTCAAAGGTATGAAAACTCATATTAGACCTTTGACAGTGGGAAAGAAGAATTATAAAAAAAAATTGAGGTTCGAGTCTAGGCCGAAGAGAAACTTTTTTATAGTTCTTCTTTCTTTAATTTCACTTGATGTTTATGGTTTTAGGGCCTTACATTATTTGCAATTTGGTATTTGAAAAAAACATTCCGAGTCAGTTTTATGTTTTTGCCGGTGTGACAACAAGCGCCAGTCTCCCCTACCCGCAATTGGCTTCAGTAGCGTATCATATTACAAATATTTGTATAATAATATCTGACTAAAAAATACACACACGCGTTTCAAGGATTTTAAAATTTCTTTGGAAATCTATCAGATACGAGGGTTGTCTTTTAAGTTTTGAATATACAGCTGGAATAAAACAGTAGATAACTTTTAAAGACTTTATTGTTTCTCAAAGAATAGGGTGTTTGACAGTAGTAAAAAATAAATATATATTTATTTTTAGATATCTCTTTAGGTCTTGGGAATGCTAAAAACAAACTTTTGTGTTTAATTTTTTCTCAAATTCATAGTTCTTTTAATTAAATAAATTCATTGAATTAAAACAATTAGCCACGTGATTCAAAACAGGCGGTCTACCAAACAGCTGCGAGTGACGTCACAAAACAGTAAACGCCTCGAACGAACCTATTTTCTGTGTTATTTGCTTATGGATGGTAATGTTTACTTTGGTTTAAAGTGTGAATTATCCCAAACTAGATTTTATTTTGTGTTTTGCTTATCAAAAACATTTTCAATGGAAAACGGATTTTCCAAAGCCGATAGCTCCAACTTGCCAATGCTGAACAACAGTGATTTTTGTTCTGCGGAATTTAGAAACGTTAAAATGTTGATGTACAGTGGCATATATAGAAAAATGTTTTGGGGGGGGCCGAACAGTTTCGGTGTGGGGGGCCGAGACCCCATGAGGCCGTATTTTATGCTATTTTATGTTTGAATTTATGAAATATGTGGAAAATATTTATAAAAACCTTACCTTCGGGGGGGCAGCCCCCCAGGCACCCCCTTATGTACGCCACTGTTGATGTAAGTATTCGACGAGTTGTTTTGTATATAACTGAAAGTTTTTTCACGATATTCTCTGCTAACTTTTACTCATTTACATTTTCAGGTTAGGTTATATGTTTTGCTTTTTTGTTTAATCTGCCACTTACAATAGATTAAATTAAATACCCAATCATTATTATTTTAAGCATTAAGAAACAATCAAAAATTGCTTTTTTAAAACAAAATTTTCTAAATACATTTTGTTTCAAAGAATTCCTATGACCCTTCATAAGAAATATGCACTGCCTAGTCTTGCATATGCACTGTTCAGTCCTACATTTAGCCCAACGATTGTGTGTTTATAATCGTTGCATTTAGCCTGCATGTGTACTGCCTAATCCTGCATTTGGAGGTACTCCCTAGTCCTGCCTAATAACTGCCTAGCACCGCCTAAAAATTTGTACACTACCAAGTCCACTTCCAATCCCTGACTTCGCATGCGTAGATCTACCAATATTATTTACCTCATGTATTAGAATAGATGTACAGGGTGATTTTCACTTGAATGATTCTAACCACATGAAAATAGAAAGTTTCAATAACCTAACGAAACCTAATCAGATCTAACCGAACCGAACCAAAGCAAACTAAACCAATATTTTTTTTCAAAAAAAAAACTTTCCTGACTTCCTACCCGGGATCCTAGAGGATGTAAATCCGAACCGGACCGTACCGAACCGAACCTATCCAAACCTAACCCTACCCAACTAAACCTAATTAGCAGTACGTGTTGTAGTTTAGTTTGGTTAGGTTAGGTTTGGTTCAGTTTAGTTAGGTTCGGTTTGGTTCGGTTCGGATTCACATCCTCTAGGATCCCGGGCAGGAAGTCAGGAAAGTTTTTTTTGAAAAAAGTTATTGGTTCAGTTACCTTTGGTTCGGTTCGGTTAGATTTGATTAGGTTTTGTTAGGTTAGGTTTTTGAAACTTTCTATTTTCATGTGGTTAGAATCATTCAAGTAAAAATCACCCTGCATTCATCTATTCTAATACATGAGGTAAATATTATTGGTAGATCTGCGCATGCGAAGTCAGGGATTGAAAGTGGACTTGGTAGGACTAGCGTCTTGTCACAGACACAAACCTATTTATGACTTTTTAAACTCGTCTGAATATATGAAATATTCCCTGCAGTTGAGAACACTGAAGGAAACTTAGACACAGAAGGTGACTCTTCTGTGACTAAGACCTGGAAGTACTGGAATAGGGAACTGGTACAGCGGTGTTCGTCTGTGAGGTACAGATCAAAATAGACCATACCTAGACTTAAACATCTCCACCTTGAAGCGAAAGAAGCCTCGAAGTTTGTCTTGATTTAATATTTAATTTATTTTATATACGTACCCCCACATTCCGTATAAATCCGGTCAAGTACTGACTGGGGCGCCATCTATGTAAGTATGAGTGTGTCCCTTGGACAAAGTGTGCAGTGTGGGTAGTGACCAATATATGTCGTTTTTCAGACGTCAAAAACTACACTACGAAAAGACGTCAAGTAACTGACGCCTTAAAGACAACATTTTTTGGTTGATGACCTGCTGGTCATCCAAATGACCACTTTTCGACAAAAAAAAGACGTCATTTGATGACCCCCTTGCTACCTGGGATCAACGATCATGTTATGACATACTAAACAAACACAAGTCAGTGACAACTCATGTTGTTGACAAGACAATTTTGTTACAAATTATTTTTAAGTTTTGCCCCAAAGCCAATTGGTAACCAATTGTATACGAGGTTTTTTAAAACGTAAAAATCTATGTCGGTCCGAGCAAACACATTGCTCTTCTCGGGCACAATCTACTGTTTTTTCTAAGATTGCCTACCTTTAGTAAGGTAATATTTTTCAAAACGCCCATGTGTGATTAAACAAGTCAATCTTCGTTTTTTTTTTTTAAATATACATAACATTTCTGCCAGATTGCCAAGTACGTTAGAAAACATTGTATAGGTATATGGTTGACATGTTCATTTTTTAAATGAGTTAATAGGCAAAAATGTGTGAATCAGTTTAAAAAAGTGACTAATTTTCACTTGGCTTAAGTATACCTATACCTGCCATCATTAAAACATCCATTAAATTATTAATAATATAGACTCACCTACATTTTTTTACGATTTGGTTTTTTAAATATTTCACAAAAATATACAGGGTGTTTTAAAAGTAAGCGGCAACCATCATAGGCATAATCCTTGCATAAAAACAAGGCAAAACGTTCCTACTAGTAATAGGTTCGGAAATTCAGGAACCTTCTTTGAATAATATACTCTAAAGAAGATTTTTTCTCTAAAACGTTAAAAAAAATGTATAGGTAAAAAGATTCTTAGTTTAAAATTTTAAAATGTTATTCACGATGCCACATGCGGGGGAGAGTAAGGGTAAAAACTTCTAAAAACGTCCCTAATTCTTTTGCTTTTAAGGTTATTGAGATTTTGTTTAGAAATTATAAAATACTAGAGGTTTTTTAGGTATTTTTAGGTATGATAGATAAAACCAAGGTTCGATTTTCGAGACGTCTTTAGGAGAAAGGGGGCAAAATGGGCTACGGGGATAAAAAAGGGGTAACGCAGTTTTGAGTAAACTGCGTAAGAATAAATCCTCTTAATACCAGATGTTTTATCCTCATGACTGGTTCAACTCTCTGCAATATGATTGGTACCGGTCGGCTGAGCTTAATTTGACACACCATATGACGCCTTTCTCTATTTGAAAACGCTCCGTGTCGAGGCATATTTAATTAAAATGAACAAAAATCAGTAAATATTACTGACTAAGAATAAAAAATCTGAGAGCACGGCAGTGCCTCGCCAAGTTCGCGCTGCCGTACCATCTTTTCTTGAAACATTTCAGCCCATATTTGACCTATCTAAAACTCTACTTTGGAATGAGCTACGAATCTCAAACTTTGCACAGTCGTAGATCTTCCTCCAAGTTTCATAAAGTAGTAAAGTAGTTACGAAATTTCAAAAAACGTCGAAATTGCCACTTACTGACTCGCTCACTCATCAAAATTCTACTGTACTTCCAGACATGCTACAAAGCTGACGAAACGATATTCGACCAACAATCAAGTGCACCATGGAAATTGAAAAAGATTCGGCCTAACCTTTTTTGGATGTTCTTGTCAAACGATCAGACAGAAACATTCAAACCACTGTATATAGGAAACCTACACACACGGGACAGTACCTAAATTTTAAGTCTAATCATTCTGTTGCTACAAAACAAGGAGTTATAAGAAGTTTGTATTTAAGAGCCGTAAATATTTGTAGTAATAATGAAGAATTAACCACAGAAATTAACAACATTAAAAAGGACTTACAACAGAATGGTTATTCCGAGAAATTAATAAACTCAACGATATTTAAAATTAAAAACAAACTAAATGTACCAAATTCTCAAAATAATAATCCGTTAGGTGTTATTAACATTCTAACATGTTTAAGGGATTTCAGAAAACATAAGACGAATAGCTAAACACTATAATATAAAAACAGTGTTTTCTTCGGGAAATACGATAAGAAGTTTTGTAACTAAAACAAAACCAGACAATTCCTCAAATAATAAGGAATGTATTTACCAAATCCGGTGTGAGTGTGGTAAATCATATGTAGGTGAAACGAAACGCCCTCTTCAGGTTAGAGTAAATGAACATCTAAAAAGTACCCAATTAGGGGATATTGAAAAATCCGGTTTAGCAGATCATGCATGGACAAATGATCACAGGATTCAGTAGTCAGAAGCTAAAGGTTTACGAAGCCGCATTGGCGAAAACGAAAGTTTTTTGAAGCTGCGTTTATAATGCAGAATAAAGAAGTTTTCAGTCAACCAAGCACGGACATACCAAACATATGGAAACCACTCCTTAAGGAAAACGGCGTCTTAGGATTAAAAAAGGGGGCGAGCCGTCACACCTGACTGCACACAAAGTAGTATAAGTAGTAGCCTAAAGACTAGATTGTTTAGTTTACACTTGATAACGGTTAGAGATACTTACTAACCGAAACGTCGTGTTTTAAAATAAATAAAGACAATGGAAGTCCGAAATTTTATTTCTATAAATATTCATCATGGCTTAGGAGAAAATCTATTAAAAATAACACCACATTCGTATTTCTCGGCCCAAAAAACCCCCAGACACCAAAATTTTTGTTCCAAAACACTTAAAAGTCAATTTGCTCGGGACAAAATTTGAAATTTAAACACCCTGTATCTTCTAAACTATTAACTTTCGGACTAAGGTAAATATAAACAAATCGCATTTTTTTGAACTCCTGAATTGATCCTGCAATTTTGGACTATTACCTAAAACGCACCCTGTATACATTGTGAAATATGAGTTTTCAAAGTTTATTCATATAAAGCTTATGAACCTTCACAGTTCAAAAATTTTCGTTTGTCTCGCACTTTCTTAAATTTCATTTTAAGAATATTTTTCTGGAGCGATGCCAGATCCAAGAGCCAAAATAAGCAGTTACCAGTAAAATAGTTACGAAATAATATTGCCAGTGAAAACCCGGAAGCATGTAATCTCTGGAAAACCCACATTCCAGACTGATAGGCAAAGAAAGAAACAGTGTCAAAAACAGACATTTCTCCGACTTATCTAGAATAGTTATTTACCTAACAAGTGCGGAAAGTGATACTTTTCCGCACGCGACGGCAGTTGCACGAACAAAGCTCAAACGAGGCGCTGCGGTCGCGCGTCTGTTTCTTATTCAATTTTTTTTGAGAATTATCTGTGGTTTGGATTTTTCGTCCCCCTTTTTTTCAGGTAGAAAAACCTCTTCCACTGCATTTTATTTCGGGTTCATTTTAAATCTATCTTTTTGGCTTATGTAGGTAATCTTTGCTGCTGTGACGCATTAAAATTAAATTTTGTTAAATTTGTAACTTTTGCAATTTTAAATATAAAAGAATAAGAATTTCTAGTTGCTTTTCTGGGTGAAGTTTCTAAAGTTCAGACGAGTATAAAATGCATAGTTTTCCGAGACATTTTAAGGTAAGTTTTCTTATTTTCTCATTTGAGGTTAGATCGGCATTTGATAAAATTTGTATTGGTAGTGTCTTTTTAACTTCTTATCGCTTACTTTACGGAACTATGAATACAGGTTTCCAATGCCTGATAGGTGCCTTAATTGCCCATCAATTAAGCACAAATTTAGTGTTAATTTTATGTCTATCCCTTTCTTTTGATATTAAGTAAAAGGGAGACACATACAAAATTAACACTAAATTTGTGCTTAATTG
This sequence comes from Aspidapion aeneum, assembly GCA_963576565.1. Taxonomy (NCBI): domain Eukaryota; kingdom Metazoa; phylum Arthropoda; class Insecta; order Coleoptera; family Brentidae; genus Aspidapion; species Aspidapion aeneum. The sequence continues at coordinate 144,422,717 of OY755039.1, read as the reverse complement.
ATGGGTAAACCCAGCAGCGTAATGTATTTTGAATAAATTTATTCCTTAATTTTAAATCTTTATCTTTCCATAATCTAGTACCTATGATTAATGTGGTTATAAGTTGATTTTTTTTATTGTTTTCAGCTTTTGGATGAAATGTGATAAGCTATGTATATACTACTTCGAAACATACCCTACACAACTTACAACCAAGGCGAGGAGGTACTTTGAAATCATGTCAGATTTTCGTCAAGCTGTTAAAAAGTAGACATTTAAGAATGATTCTCTTCACGAACAACTGTTTCATTATTTATTCACTCATCACTCACCAGAAATGTTAAAAGCAAATTTAAATATGCTAGATAGTGTTTGGTTTTTCATTTTATTTTATTTTACCAATCAAATAGACTATGTATTATTTCATCAATAGTTAGTCGTTAATTTGTAGCTTTTTTTATAATAATAAAAACTCATTTAAAAAATGTTTTATTTATTGCACTTTATATATCATTTTCAATCTGTTTATATCTTATAAAGAGAGTGTATGTCTTTATAAAATATTGACTGTTTAAAAATTTAAAAAAAAACTTTTAAATTAAAGAAAATTTTTTATAAAAGGCGATTCAAATTTCCCGCCTTAACTTTTAGTTCGTCACTAAGCTCTGCAGTGTGCGCCACAGAGCTAACGACCTGTCAAATAGCCGGAGTTTCCTATCTAATAAGAACTCACTGAACCGCGCCGCAAATCCTTTATCTATGCAGCAGCACTTCTTGAAAATGAAACTTGCGTAGTAGGAGGACGGGTTTTCATTTGAAAACGATTGTGAACAGGAAGGATTCTTGCATTTTGGACGTGCGGAAAAAAATGGTGCGGAAAAGTAAACTTGTGCGGAAAAAGCATCTTTCCAAACGAAAAATCGTGCGGAAAAGTTACCTTCGCACGTTCGTAGGAAAATATTTATATATTGTATAATTGTAGGGAAGGGTGGGGCAGGGTCATACCAGCGCCATAGCTCGCATAATTCACCCCCCCTTTCCCAACGAAAAAAGGACCAAGAAGGCTGCAAAAAAAAATTGCAAATAAAATGCGTTTAAGGCGAAAATTACTGGAAAATCAAGTAATTTTTTTGATAAAAGTTGAAAAAATTGATATTTGGTAAAAAAATTGCTGTTTATATATTTGCAATTTTTTTACTGGAAATATCAAATATGAGCTCTGCCAGGGAAGGGGGGGGGGGGGCGGTTTTCGCATGGTTTGCTTCTTAGTCTGTCCCGAAAAACTCGATTTCGAACAGGTAGCAGGTGCAATGCATGCGATAGGCTATATACTTTGTGCTATTATCGGTCGGGCGCTGGCGGTTTGATTTGATTTCGACGATTTGGTATTTACGACAATGGCGGAAGTTTATAATTCTGTTAGCATTAGGGTGCAATATTTAAAGGCAATTAAATTTTCATCTTTGCCATTAGAAGAGAAAATATATGTTAACTAGGTATGATACATTTATTATTTATTTATAATTACAATAATAATAGGTAGGTAACTAATATCTAACGAAATATCTCATTTTTTAATTATTTGCTCTAAATTATATGATATGACGACTCATGGCCCAAAAAGTTGGCGTGGCACTCAAAAAAAATTTATGCCTGCGCCGGAATTTTATTTTTTTTGCTGTGCACCCCCAAAGCTTTATACCACGCGCCGCCACTGGTTAAGGATACAAAATGCCACAAGAAAAAAAAAACATATTTTAAACATTTTTCCCTCTATTCGTAGGCCTATAAAAGGTGCACCACTGCCTGTAGAGGCAGAGGCTGGCGACCTTGAGCATCACCGGAGCTCTAAGGTCTACTCCTAACATAGCCCTGAATACCATCCTGGGTCTCCCATCGCTGTCCACCTGGATAAAGAAGGAAGCGATGGCAGCATACCTTAGGATAAGGGACGCGGGCGTGTGGAGAAGGAGCGGTGGACAAAAAGGACATTCGGAGATCGCGACTGTGACGGAAAAGGAGATTCCTTTATCGACGTACAGGCTAGCGATGCCAGAAAAGCGGTTAAGGGAGAAAAGGAGATACCGTGTAACCATACCACCAAGGGATGCATGGAAGGAGGACGGAGTTGACCTCCTTAGCGACGCTACGGTCTGCTATACAGACGGATCAAGGCTGACAGACCGGAATTCGACCGGTGCAGGAGTGTACGTGGAAAGCAAGAGCATTGGAAAAAGCTACCCGCTAGGATCCAATGCAACAGTCTTCCAGGCAGAGGTTTACGCTATACTGGCGTTAACATGGGAGGAAGAAATTAGGAACGAAACAGGAAAACGCCTCTGCATCTGTTCAGACAGTCAAGCTGCGCTGAAAGCACTGTGTAAACCAACCATGTCCGCAGGTTTGGTGCAGGAGTGTGCGGATGCACTTCAGGAATTGGCCGGCGCAAGAGAGGTAGAGCTCGTATGGGTCCCAGGTCACGTGGGAGTCCCCGGAAACGAGAAAGCGGACAGACTCGCCAGGGGAGGATCCCAGCAGAAATGCGTCGGGCCAGAACCGTTCCTGGGGCTCACAAGAGGGCAAATGAAGTCGGCCCTAACAGAGTGGACCCAGAAAGAGATACAAAGAGAGTGGACCAACACAGGAAACGCCAGACAGGCGAAGGAGTATGTGACAGGCTACAGCAAATCCCGTAGGGACTGGCTGCTCCGTAGAACACGAAGAGAGGTGGGAGCCATAGTGGGAGTCCTGACCGGACACTGCGTCCTACAAGGACACCTGGCAAAGATGAGAGTGAAAGAGGACGCGACGTGCGAGCGATGTTGGGCCGAGGACGAGACCTCGGCGCATTTTCTCTCATCATGTGAAGCGTACAAGGAGGCAAGAAGAGAGGTATTCGAAGAGGAGGCCTTTGAGACGGAGGACCTTCTGAATCTGAGGTGGCCCGATATTCTGGCCTTTGTACAGAAGACGGGCAGATTCCTCAGCGAGGGAAGGACGCAGTAGGGGGGATGCCCGGGGGTTGGCGAAAAGGGCGCTTCATGTGCCTAGTCGCCAGGCCTAGAGCCTACCCCACACTACTACTACTACTACTACTACTGCCTGTAGAGGATACTAACGTACATGGTTAAAAAGCACATTTTATATGCTTGCAAAATTATCTTTAGAATATTTTTAGAAAAGTTGACTGTTTTCGAGTTATTAGTAAAAAACCGTCAAAAGGCAAGTTTAATTTCCAGGTTTGGGGGGGTGGTTTCCATTCGTCAAATGTTCGATCGAGTCTTAAATGTTTATCCATACCAAGTGTGTTGCTTCTGTCATTAAACCCAGTATCGGACCCCGTAGAGTCTGAACTATAATGCTGTAAAAATTTTAAGCTTTCTTAAAACTCACTCAATCGAATATAAAAAGTTGCACCAGTTTTCCCAAAAGAGCTTCTAGATTTCGATTCTGGAACCATCTATAATTCGTATATAAATCGCTGATGGACGATAATAATGAATAGGTAACATAAAAATGGTTCCAAAAATTAATTGCACATTTTGAATATGGACTCTTTCTTTCCTGACTTTAGAGCCATATTCATATAAATCCTAGCTGATAATCTTCTCTAAATTTTATAATTGTTTTTTCATTTTTCTAGTTATACCAGGCGCTGGCTCCTGTCACGTATGACCAGCGGCGGAGCGTGGGGGGGGGGGGCGCGGGGGGTTCGTCGCCCCCCCCCCCCGCCCCGAGGGTAGTGGCGCCCCATAGGTGGCCGAAGCGCCCTCAGCTTTATTAAGTCGGGCCGGTAACGGCCAATTGAGTGGATGCCAAAGGAAACTAACGACATGAAGACCTTTTGTTTTTTATTTGGTCGCAAGATTCGTGAGAGGCCCCCTGGTGACTTATCGGCCGCCCCCTCACACATGATGACCTTTGTTTTTTTTTTTTTTTTTTGTCGCAATATTTGTGAGAGGCGCCCTTTTGACCTTTTGTTTTTTTTTTGTCACAAGATTTTTCATCAGTTTTCAGAGGCGCCCTTTTTACCTGCCCCCCCCCCCCCGCGCCCTTTCGGGCACGCTACGCCGCTGCGTATGACCTAATATGTGCGCTCAGTTTGACTGCGGGGCTTTATTAAGCACCCATAGGAGTATCAAAAAAGTTTGGTCAGGTAGTCGAACTCATGATCGTTTGGCCGCCATCTTTGGAAATGGCTGCCAAATTGATAGATTTTTTGTTTAAACGTCTCTCCCTACCTAGTGGTTTGATTTTAATTTTTGAAAGCCTGTCCAGGGCTATCAAAATGGACGGGCCACGATCCTCCACTTTGTTGACGTCACATCCGGGGCTGATTTTTTTCGATGGTCACGTTACGACACAGCTGATTGTCTTTAAAATATTGAAGTTGGAATGGCGGTTCATGAATATTTGATTTTTTTTCAAACAAAGCCATTTTCGAGATTGTTTTTACTTTATTCTGGCACAACAATTTTTTTTAAATGTATAGTAATCCTTAATTTTTCATAGCCGCTTCATTAGCTGACACAAAAATTTAGTTTAAAGCAGAAGCGAATGTGACAATCACAGATGACAAAGTCAAATACATGTCAAATATAACAGTTGGCATGTGGTACATGGCGGGTAATTTGAATTCAAAATAAGGAATGCTAAATCTTGAAGATTTTAACCTTTTAATCATGTTGCTTCCTTACAAACCTTTGGTGGAATATCGGGATGGTGTCTGAGAATATTTCACTGAAATTTTGCGGAAATCTGTAGTGCCATTTTGAAAATATCATAAAAAAACGTCTGACTTCCCATAAGACCCAATGTAAAATTCAGCCCCGGGAGAACAGCTGATTTTTTCAGGGTCGTGGCCTCTATTTTTGTGTTGGCCTTGGCCTGTCTTATTCCTTTTTTAAAGGCAAAACAATTTGGTTATTACACTTTTTGTGATAAATCAAGTACTTTTTGAGATATACCAAGATTATTAGCATTTCTGCTCGCAAAAGGATTAAAATAATACCAATGAATACACAACTCTATTTCGTGTATTCTTTGATAATACCCATGCTCATTTTATTGTAGCTACATTTTTGACATTTGCTTTTTTTTGTTACATAAAAGAGCTTTCACAGATGAGGATATTGACTTGATTGATTTTGATATTGACTTGATGGATTAAAGTTTGATGGATGGTACCCCTAGAGACTGCCTTAAAGAGGGTGGTTTCTAAAACAGTTCAGAAGATTATAGAAAAAGTGAATTTGCAGCGAAATAATACATCCTAGCGAAAAACGATAAAATTATTTTTTATAGTAGGTACTTTTAATTCCGCTTTTTTTGATGTATCATTTAGCATCCTAGCTTTGATAGTTAGCTGTATAAGCCAGCTAAAATATTCAATTTTGTAAAAATTCCATGTTTTCGCTCCAAAATCGACTTTTTTCTTGGAAATTGTAAAAGATATGAAAATGATCAGAAGAAGCTGGTTCTATAAACGAAAATGAGTTCCACCACGTGACTAAACTTTTTTTATACTCTTATTGGTGCCCAACAAAGCCTCGCAGTCAAACTGAGCGCACATATTAGGACACACGTAACAGGAGTCAGTGCCTAGACTAACTAGAAAAATGGCCTAAAATGATAACATTTCAAGAAGAGGATCAGCTAGGATTTATATGAGTATGGCTCTGAAGTCAGAAAAGAGTCCATATTCAAAATGTGCAATTAGTTTTTGGAATCATTTTTATGTAACCTATACTTCATTCAGGCAGACTGTGGCCATAGATAAAGGATTTGCGGCGCGGTTCAGTGAGTTTTTATTAGATAGGCAACTCCGGCTGTTTGACAGGTCGCTGGCTCTGTGGTGCCCACTGCAGAGCTTAGTGGCGAACTAAAAGGCGAGGCGGGAAATTTAAATCGCCTTTTATAATAAATTTTCTTTAATTTTAAAGTTTTTTTTTTTGAAATTTTTAATCAGTCAATATTTTATAAAGACATACAATGTCTTTTTAAGATATAAACAGATTGAAAATGATATATAAAATGCAATAAATAAAACATTTTTTAAATGAGTTTTTATTATTATAAAAAAAGCTACAAATTAACGACTAACTATTGATGAAATAATACATAGTCTAATTGATTGGTAAAATAAAATATAATGTAAAACCAAACACTGTCTAGTATATTTAAATTTGCTTTTAACATTTCTGGGGAGTGATGAGTGAATAAATAATGAAACAGTTGTTCGTGAAGAGAATCATTCTTAAGTGTCTACTTTTTAACAGCTCGACGAAAATCTGACATGATTTAAAAGTACCTCCTCGCCGTGGTTGTAAGTTGTGTAGGGTATGTTTCAAAGCAGTATATATATATATATATATATATATATATATATATATATATATAGCTTATCAGTGGTCACACATATCATCGAAAAGCTGAAAACAATAAAAAAAAATCAACTTATAACCACATTAATCATAGGTACTAGATTATGGTAAGATTTAAAATTAAGGAATAAATTTATTCAAAGTACATTACGCTGCTGGGTAATCCCTCGTTTACCCATCAATTAAGCCCCCCTCCCTTTTACTTAATATCAAAAGAAAGGGATAGATATAAAGTTAACACTAAATTTGTGCTTAGTTCATGGGCAAATAAGGCACCTACCAGGCATTGGAAACCTGTATTCAGAGTTCCGTAAAGTAAGCGATAAGAAGTTAAAAAGACACTACCAATACAAATTTTATCAAATGCCAATCTAACCTCAAATGAGAAAATAAGAAAACTTACCTTAAAATTTCTCGAAAAACTATGCATTTTATACTCGTCTGAACTTTAGACACTTCACCCAGAAAAGCAACTAGAAATTCTTATTCTTTTATATTTAAATTGCAAAAGTTACAAATTTAACAAAATTTGATTTTAATGCGTCACAGCAGCAAAGATTACCTACATAAGCCAAAAAGATAGATTTTAAATGAACCCGAATTAAAATGCGGTGGAAGAGGTTTTTTTACCTGAAAAAAAGGAGGACGGAAAATCCAAACCACAGATAATATTCAAAAAAAAATAGAATAAGGAACAAACGCGCGACCGCTGTGCCTCTTGTGAGCTTAGTGAGAACTTTAACCTAACGACCTGTCAAATTGCATTGAGTTTCCTAGGCATGGACTGTGGCGACCTATGGCGTATTCAAAATGCTGTTAAAAATCAATGGGATAAATTTAATGTTTTAGAGGTGCTCCCTCTGGATAAAACAGACGGGACTACGAAAGCTATCAGGAGGCCAAATATAAGTGGATTTCACAGAGATAAATCAATAATCCTGGATTTGAGTTGTGATGGCAGGGATCCATGAAACTTTTTGAGGGTTTAATATTGGTATTCCGCACATCTGTTAGATGGAGTTGGAGTATTTGAATTAAAATAACTTTTCTCGCCCAGGGCCGTGTTTAGTTAAAAAAATCGGAGGGGGGATTAATAAATTTTGTCTAATTTGTGTTGATGACATATCTCTTTTAATACGCTTTATCAACTATTTCGGATGAGGGGAATTGATCCCCCGGTCTTTAGAAGACCAATTTTTCACGTCACTGGTGGTCCAGCTGAATTTAGTAAACAAAACTTAGATAGGATATCTCTTTAATGAACATTTTTGAATTTTTTTGAAAAACAAATCAATTTTCAACTGTATCATTTTGAAATATTTTTTTTGACACTTTTAGTCGTTTCTTTTTTGTTAGCCCGCTTCATTTTTTTTGCACAAAAATTAAAATACAAAGAAAATAATTTGATCGTTTCAGCATCACTCTCAAAAATACCCATGTTTTTCCCAAGATTTATTCTATTTTTTTAAAAACTAATATGAAAACACGTGTTATGTTTTGTTATAGTCAATAAAATTTCCTCTAAAATGATGTATAACATGAACGGATTGGTTTTTTAAAATTAAATCTTTAGCATCCGTAAATTAAATCAATTAAAAAAGAAAAAAATAAGAAAATAAACTTTGTTTTTGTTACAGGTTTTACCTAATTTTCTCAGAAACTAAGCTTAATATAAAAAAATATGTACTATACTTTATTGGAAACAATGAAATTTGCTCTTTAACAGTGTAAAAACTCGGGGGGATTCGACTTATAAAAAACTCTCCAGCTACGTCCGTAAATGGAGCTGATTAAAAAAAATCATTAAAAAAAAAACATGTTTTTCACACGTTTTATTTAATTTTCTTAAAAAACAAGCTCTTTATCAAAATATATGATTTTTTCTCCGTCATAGACAATAAAATTTCCTTTTAAACGATGTATAAACAAGTGAAGGTTTTTTCATAGTTACCGCTCCAGTGGCTAATTAATTATTTAAAATCACCAAACTAATCAATTTTTTTACAGGTTTTATCCAATTTTCTTAATAACTAAGCCTCTTACGACATTATTTACTTGTGGTGGATAATAAAATTTTCCTTTAAAAAGTGTTTTACAAAATGTGATAAAAAAATATGGTTAACTCTCTAGGGACGACGTCCATATATTAGGATCACTCTCAAAAATTACCAAAAAAAACATTTTTGTACAATTTTCTAACAAACGAAGGTCTATTTTTCTTTAAAAATACATAAAATATGTAACAAAAATGGGTTAGAAATAAAATTTTGGACTTCCATTGTCTTTATTTATTTTAAAACACGACGTTTCGGTTAGTAAGTATCTCTAACCGTTATCAAGTGTAAACTGAACAATCTAGTCTTTAGGCTACTAACTTGGTGTGCAGTCAGGTGTGACGGCCCGCCCCCTTTTTAATCCTAAGACGCCTGTTTTCCTTAAGGAGTGGTTTCCATATGTTTGGTATGTCCGTGCTTGGTTGACTGAAAACTTTTTTATTCTGCATTATAAACGCAGCTTCAATAAACTTTCGTTTTCGCCAATGCGACTCCTTATGTAAAACTTTAGCTTCTGACCACTGAATCCTGTGATCATTTGACCATGCATGATCTGCTAAACCGGATTTTTCAATATCCCCTAATTGGGTACGTTTTAGATGTTCATTTACTCTTACCTGAAGAGGGCGTTTCGTTTCACCTACATATGATTTACCACACTCACACGGGATTTGGTAAATACATTCCTTATTATTTGAGGGATTGTCTGGTTTTGTTTTAGTTACAAAACTTCCTATCGTATTTCCCGAAGAAAATACTGTTTTTATATTATAGTGTTTAGCTATTCGTCTTATGTTTTCTGAAATCCCTTGAACATATGGAATGTTAGTAACACCTAACGGATTATTATTTTGAGAATTTGGTACATTTAGTTTGTTTTTAATTTTAAATATCGTTGAGTTAATTAATTTCTCGGAATAACCATTCTGTTGTAAGTCCTTTTTAATGTTGTTAAGTTCTGTGGTTAATTCTTCATTATTACTACAAATATTTACGGCTCTTAAATACAAACTTCTTATAACTCCTTGTTGTGTAGCAACAGAATGATTAGACTTAAAATTTAGGTGCTGTCCCGTGTGTGTAGGTTTCCTATATACAGTGGTTTGAATATTTCTGTCTGATCGTTTGACAAGAACATCCAAAAAAGGTAAGGCCGAATCTTTTTCAATTTCCATGGTGCACTTGATTGTTGGTCGAATGCCGTTTAAATGGTGTAGAAAATTCTGTAGTTCGTCTTCATTTTCCGGCCATATAATAAATGTGTCATCCATGTATCGTAGCCATAGTTTTGGTTTGACTCTTGCTGTGTTGATCGCATGGTCCTCGAACCACTCCATGTAGATGTTTGCTACCACTGGCGAAAGAGATGAACCCATTGGGAGTCCATCATTTTGCGCGTAAAACTTATCTTTATATTTTTATAAGTACGCCCGTGGAGACTTTGTTGCGACATAAATTCAACATTAAGTTATATTTTCTACAATAAAGTATATTACATATGGTTTCCCAAGAAGTGTAGTTTTTAAGAAAACTTTATAAAACTTATAATAACATGCTTTTTCGAAATAATCCCAATTTACGGACTCCACTAGAGAGCTACTTGCTTTTCCTAACCGTATCCCCCATACATCGCTAGAAACGGAATTCTTTTCTTCACAAAAAACTGTTTCTTGCAATTTTCGATAAAAGGGTTAGTTTTCAAGAAAATTGAATAAAATTGAATAAAATTGAAAAAAAAAACAGGTAGTTGGGGGGGATTTTCTCCGTCCCTGTCCATATTTCGAGTTGGTAACGGGTCGAGTTAGGGGAAAATGGTCTGTTCGCAAAGAGTAATATCTTCTAGACTGAAAATGAAGAACCTTTTCAAACATTTTGCTCTATTAGGTAAATTAATTAAATTCTTTTTTTACTAACAAAAAAATTACATTTGTTGTTATCGCATTTTTGAAACCCTTTAAAACTTTTAGTAGTTGAAAAAACAAATAACAAATAATATTAAGTAAATAAATAAATAAATATATTTTATTTTATTACATCAATACATATAATAGACATATAATACAGTATCAATAAAAAAGAAACATAAAAAACACCGTGTATAAAAAACTCAGCTCCTTTCAACTTTCTTTTTTTTTATCTTATTTTATTTACTTTCCAATAATGATTTTTCTGCCAGCGCCCATGTTTTGACCTGCTTGAGTAGCGCCCTTGTTTTGACCGGCTTGGAGACCAATCATGCCCTCACCGGCTCTCAATGTCTCGGCGGAGAATTCTCTTTTGTTTTCGTCAGCTGGTTTAGGTCCTGGAATACAAAAAAATCAGTATCAAATAAAGTATTATTAGTTTTAATCCAGTCATTATAGAATTTTAGCTTGCAAATGGTAATGTAGTCGCGATTTTGACATATGTTGTTGACATTGGTGCCCTAAAAACAAATTTGAGTTTTCGACCTTGGGGGTGGGGGGGGGGGGTTTAGAAAATAAAGATTTTAACAAAACTTGAGGACAATAAAATTTGCTACAAGTTGATGATGATGATGATTCATATGTGAGTGGGCCTTGCAGCCCTTCCACTGCGACCACCAGTAGGTCTATTGTGGCTCACTTTTGAGTGGTTTCTCACCACTGTATGCCTAATCCTCCAAAAAGGCCGGCTATCAGTTTGGGTGAGACACTGTTCAGATCTTCTGAGTCGATCTGAGGTTTACCGAAAGTATTCTGACGTAAACGTGCAATAGCCGGACATTCGCACAGTACATGTCTGTCTGTTTCGTCATCCTCCATACAGAGTCTGCATTCGGTCTCTTCTGTTAATCCCATTCTGTGCATGGGCACTCTCAGTCGACAGTGACCCGTATAAAGACCAGTCACTATACGTATCTCCTGTCTGGTAAGTCCAATAATGTTCCTGGCTCTGTTTCTACAAGGTCCTTTAATGAACTCTTTAGAGTGAGCCAGTTCTGGTATATTTATCCAGTATTGTTGGAAGCTATTCTCCATCCATTTTAATATGGTTGATTTAGCAGCATTGTATGATATCCCCAGGGCTGGCTCGGGGCCGAAAAACTCGGCAGATGCCGCTTCCCGCGCTGCTAGGTCTGCGGCCTCATTTCCCTCATGCCCAGAATGCCCTGGTATCCATACTAATGATACATTGTTAGCGCTACCAAGGGCATTCAGCGAATCTTTACAGCTCCTCACGGTTCTCGATGAGACCGTATAGGAATCAAGCGCTCTTAAGACTGCTTGACTGTCGGAGAAGATTTTTATTGTCCTGTTGGTCCATTCGTGGTCAGTAATCCACCGGGCACACAGTTCAATGGCTACGAGTTCGGCCTGAAATATAGTAGCCAATTAACCGAGACTACAAGTTATTCCTACACTTTTTTTTGTCCGACGAAAGGTTTTCGAGTTATACCGATAAACATTTCGCCGCCACACGGTAAAAAATTGTCTTAGATCAAAGCAAATTGCTTTGAAGTAAAATAATTTATACTTTCCTATTCACCAAGAGAATATTTTCTTGATCTAGCACAAAAAATGTCTTGCCTTTTATTTTAATGTGAAACAGAAATTGTTTTATTATAAATTGGAACTGAATTAATCTAAGGCACCGTTTTCTCTGGAAGCAAAATGTTTCTTATATGAAGACAATTTGCTTTGTTACAAAATGGAGTATACTGAATCAAAACAGTTAAAGAAGAAAAATAAAGTCTCATTTCAAGATTAACGGCTGCGTTGAACTAAAAAGAAATATTTTAATTCAAAACAAATTGTTCCAAGGTAAATCGAAAAGTACGTCTTTTCATTGCAGAAAAAATTTTTGACTGTGCATTTTGGATTGTAGAGCAATTTTTTTTAGTGGCCTTTAACTTCGAAACTGCAAAAAATCTGTAATAACATAAAATAAAGAGCAACTAATAGCCTATGAAACGGGATATCATTGAGTTCTCTGGGTAGTATCCTTGCTGAGAAATGAACCCTGAATAGCAGTACAACCGTTTTCTATGTATTTCCATAGTTTATGCAAAATAAACCGAAATTATTCAGGTTTATGTAATTTTCGCAAGTCCACGGTTAGCACTTCATCCATAATTGTAAGATCACTGTATAACGAAGTTCCTTCTAACTTCGTTATATAGTGACCTTATATAATTGGGGTTACAACCGAACCGAAAATTGCGTATGTATGTGTGTGTATTTTTTTTCTGTCCGTAACACGATAGCTCCTGAACCCCTACACCGAGTTTCATAAAATTTTCAGGTAAAATAGTATTCGATACTCTTACGAGCCAAAAAAGACGCAGAAAGTTAGTAGGTTTGAGAAGTCTTATTCTAGTGGCGTTTTAGAACATGTTATGGAGGACTTTTCAAGTGTGAATTTGGTACATGAAAATAACGAGGGTAAAAAACACGTTATATACACAGCACCAGAAACTTCAGCAAAAAGTACATTGTTATAGCTTGATTTCTCCTTGCTTTTGAGTTATCTTTAAGCATGTAGCGTTCTTGTCAGTTTACAATTATTACAATTAATGTTTTGTTTTTATTTTTATTAATTGTCTTTATATTTTTTAATTTTTATATTATCTCTTAATTTTTAATTTAAGTTCTTGAAGTGTTTCCAGCCTGTTAAAATTCTATTAGAGAAAATAGAACCGACATTCGTCGATCTCAATGGAAATTTTGCGCATCTATCAAGCTATTCACAGAAACTTTATAAGAATGATTTAAAATTGTATAAATAATCAAGGAGGCTATGTACAAAATTACCAATAAAATATTAGATATTAATTTTTTCAAAAAAAATTGTATTATTTTTTGTTTTCACTGGCTTGCGGCGCCACACATTCCAGCGCATAAATTATATACCTGACAGAAGCACTAGCATCACTTTTTGTGTCACTGAGATTATCTTTCTCATGGCTGCCCAAGGCCAACACAAAAATAGAGGCCACGACCCTGAAAAAATCAGCTGTTCTCCCGGGGCTGAATTTTACATTGGGTCTTATGGGAGGTCAGAGGTTTTTTTATGGTATTTTCAAAATGGCACTACAGATTTCCGCAAAATTTCAGTGAAATATTCTCAGACACCATCCCGATATTCCACCAAAGGTTTATAAGGAAGCAACATGATTAAATGGTTAAAATCTTTAAGATTTAGCATTCCTTATTTTGAATTCAAATTACCCGCCATGTACCACATGCCAACTGTTATATTTGACGTGTATTTGACTTTGTCATTTGTGATTGTCACATTTGCTTCTGCTTTAAATTTAATTTTTGTGTGAGCTAATGAAGCGGCTATGAAAAATTAGGGATTACTATACATTTAAAAAAAATTGTTCTGCCAGAATAAAGTAAAAACAATCTCAAAAATGACTTTATTTAAAAAAAAATCAAATATTCATGAACCGTCATTCCAACTTCAATTTTTTAAAGACAATCAGCTGTGTCGTAACGTGACCATCAAAAAAAAAATCAGCCCCGGATGTGACGTCAAGAAAGTGGAGGATCGTGGCCCGTCCGTTTTGATAGCCCTGACCAAGGCCAACACAAAAATAGAGGCCACGACCCTGAAAAAATCAGGTGTTCTCCCGGGGCTGAATTTTACATTGGGTCTTATGGGAGGTCAGACGTTTTTTTATGATATTTTCAAAATGGCACTACAGATTTCCGCAAAATTTCAGTGAAATATTCTCAGACACCATCCCGATATTCCACCAAAGGTTTGTAAGGAAGCAACATGATTAAAAGGTTAAAATCTTCAAGATTTAGCATTCCTTATTTTGAATTCAAATTACCCGCCATGTACCACATGCCAACTGTTATATTTGACATGTATTTGACTTTGTCATATGTGATTGTCACATTCGCTTCTGCTTTAAACTTAATTTTTGTGTGAGCTAATGAAGCGGCTATGAAAAATTAGGGCTTACTATACATTTAAAAAAAATGTTCTGCCAGAATAAAGTAAAAACAATCTCAAAAACGGCTTTATTTAAAAAAAATCAAATATCAATGAACCGTCATTCCAACTTCAATATTTTAAAGACAATCAGCTGTGTCGTAATGTGACCATCAAAAAAAAATCAGCCCCGGATGTGACGTCAACAAAGTGGAGGATCGGGGCCCGTCCATTTTGATAGCCCTGGGCTGCCTTGATGTTTTAAAATGGTCGTTAAAACTTTTAAACGCATATATCTCCAAAAGTAATAAACGGAATAATCTCAACATTATGTATCTTTGAAATCAGCAAGGAAATATCAATAAAAATCCAAAATAATATATAGAGTGTTCAATTTAAGAAAACCATCGATCTCTCAAATTTTGACATTTAGATTTTTTTTTACATTTTGACCCTGAAATACTTAAACTTCGTAAAAAAAAATTAATTTATTTTTATCACATTTTGATATATATTCAATTAAAGGTTTTAGATATGGTGTGAAAATATACGGGAAAACCCTGTACCACCCAAAATGCCCAATTTGGATCATCACTCAATAATAAATACTTTTCTTTTTCTCAATAATAAAACATCTTAGGAGCTTCCCTTTCTGAGATATTTACAAAAACTGTTTTCAAGGCTGATATAGCGTGGAGTTTAGATGTATCAGATCCATTATGGATTTATTTATTTTACCTAGATTTGGGCCGGGCCATTCTGGGTGTTTGTATGTGGCACGTCCTAAGGCGAAAAGTGTGTTGGTGACACCGGCGATGTCCTTCTTTTCCCACAGGTCCACAGTCTGGAATACGTCAATGTCTGGAACGCCGTATTTTTTGATCGCATGTTGGAAGCTGTAAAAATAAAAAATACAACCATGAAAAAAATAGGCGCTAGTACGCTAAAGGAGAGTTTACACATGCATGGATTTGCTGGCGCCAATAAAAACTGGCGCGCCAGTAAGTTAAATTTGCAAGTGTAAACACCGACTTGCACACAAGTTATTTTTTTGCATGCATGTATCAAAAAAGTCTGCAGCTGACTGAATTTGCTGGCGCCAGTGGTGACGCATGCGCGCAGAAAAGGAAAATTTTCATGTGTAAACAAGTGCTTGCACGTCGGCTCGCCAGTTTTAAGTTCATTATTTTACATTATTTTTTATTTTCATTGTGTTTGAGCTTAAAAATTTTGTTTATTTTTGTTTTTATAGCTTAATATGGCTAAAAAAAGTGGTCAGCAGATCTGACCATACAGTTTCTTGAAGGCTATGAATGTTTTCCTTGTTTATGGGATGTACACAGTAGTTCGTATAAAAACAAAGATAGTCGAGATAATGCTTCCCAAAAAATTAGTAAAATAATGACTATTGAAGGCTTTGAAGTTGCAGAAGTAAAAGCAAAAATATGATCCATAAGAAACACATATGCTTTGGAATTGACAAAAATTAAAAAAAGCCAACGTTCCGGAGCCGGTGCAAATGAAGTATACACCCCAAAAGTACCATGGTTTAAAGTAGCAGACCGAGTTTTAAAGAATGTTGTTTAATAATAGAAACTCTAGAAGAATATCAAAATGTTGCTTTGTCATTCGAAGATGGTTTTTATAGCTCGCAGGATCTTCTGCGGCAAGTTCTCCTAAAAGCTTTTCGGAAGCACCCGAAGTAGATCGACTAGCAATCCATGCTTTAACCCATGCAGATACGGCCTTTTCGTTGTTCCTTTTTCTGAATCTCTTTTATTATTTTTTTTCAATAAAAGTTTAGCGACTATTTTGCAGGCTTCCGAGAGTTCAGCCGACATATCGCGTTTCGTGTACTCTTTAAAAATGAAACTGGCGTGCCATCAGTCTTTTTAATTTTAGTGTAAACCTTTACTGGCGTGCCAATAGGACTGGCGCGAACACTGGCGCGAACACTGGCGCCACTAAATTCAGGCATGTGTAAACCCACTATTAATCAAAGTAAGTGGCCAATACTTGAACCACATAAGATATGCTGATGTCAAACTGAGGATTAGTCCAACCTTCTTTAAATTTTTTTAATCAAGCCTACGCGTTTCGGCGTATGGACGTCATCTTCAAAGCTTATTTATTTATTTATTTTAACAGTATCTACAGCAAAAAGCCAATTACAGATACTTTCTTACATTAAAAAAAAGATTTTATACAATACGTCACTTACACTACACAAATGATAAATAACAAACAAATCAAATTACATAATTACTTATTGGTTATAACTGCTGCGTACTTTTAGATCTATAATTTTTTTTAAATTTTTTATAGCTAACATTGTCAATATCAACATCTGCAGCATACTCGTTAAATAAGTTGCATACATTTTAGATAGGAGAGCTTTTAATTAGATTTGTTTGTGGATAAGCTAAATAAAACATATTTTTCGACCTTGAAGTGATTCGAATTGATAATTCTATACATTGTTGTTAAAAAAATTTTAGTTCTTTGGTTTAGTGATAATCTATCAAATATGTTTAATAATATCTTGGTGTCACAACCTCTTTGTGGATAAATCCCAAACTTTCTAAAGTGCATGCCTTTTAAAAATTTTCGTTGAACTCCCTCAATCATACCAATCCAAATATTATATTGGGGGGACCACGACTAAATGACAAACAAAGGCATTTACCCAAATTTAAGTTAAAACGATTTTCCTGGCAATATAGAGCTGTGTCCTGAAATTCACTTTGGAGTTTTTCAGGATCCTCCAATGAGAAAACTTCACCAAACAATTTAAAATCATCGGCAAATGCCAATGATTCCACATTTTCTACCTTAGAAATAATTTTTTTGAAGGCAATAATAAAGAGAAGTGGTTAGAAATTTGAACCTTGGGGCACACCAGAAGAAATTATATAAATAGTAGACCTGCTACCTTTTACTTCCGCGAACTGATACCTTTAACGTGTGCTAGTTTCCAAATAAGATTGTATTAAATTAGTTAGGTATAGGGAAACCTCCATTCCAGTTAGTCCATCTAAAATAGTGCTGTGACTTACTTTATCAAAAGCCTCTTCCAAATCCGTATAAATAACATCAACAGAAACAGAAAGAGAAAGAAAGAAGAAAGAGTCAATTTCTGTTTAAAGCCTCATGTTTGTATTGAGAGAAAATTGTTAGATTTGTAAAGGTAGATCTTTTGGATTCTGTCCATTGTTCTGGCTTGATTATCTGGATGTTTACTTTTTCTTTTGTTGGGTTTTTTACTGTAGAAATGAATTTCCATACTTCAGAACTCTGCCTACCTCCTACGTGTGTATTTATGCCGTGGCACTTGCGCTCGAACATTTCATTTTTTTCTGTGCGTATCAAATATCTTAGCTGTCTTCTGGTTTCCCTGTAGATTTCTTGGTCGAAATGGATGCAATAAGAAGATCAATGAGAATATCTAGAATAGATCAGATAAGAAATGAGATCATAAAAGAAAGAATGGGAATCGAGGGAAGCATAACGGATGACTTCACTAAAAGGCAACTGATATGGTACGGCCATGTACAACGGATGAACGACGAAAGATTACGAAAGCAGGTCCTAGAATGGCAACCAATAGGGCGCAGAAAAAGAGGGCGTCCTAAACTAGAATGGCAACAGTCAATCCAAAGATCAATGAATCAATAAAATCTGACAGAGGATGATTGTCAGTATCGAAGGAGGTGGAGAATAGGCGTCGGACAACGTAGAGAAAAGTTCTAAACCAACATAGTAGTACATTAAAGAAAAGGAATCGCAAGACAGGAAGACGAGATATACACAAAAAAAAAAGATGACTAAATATATACATATAACGTAGTAGATCTTTTGGGTAAGAGGCCATGCTGTCTGGGAGATATTTGACTTGACACACACAGAGAGAAAACCAGTCAACACATAAAAGCATCTTAAATGTTTGTACTAAAAACATAACTGTAAATTTTAATTTAACGTCTTTTTTTTCGCAAAATTATCTTATTATTATTATCTCTTAAATTATCAAGCCTGATCCAACTTTGAATGGTAACAGTTTCGAAGGCTGACAGATCTAAAAGTTTGACTATTTTGAAAACAAAAAAATATAGGCTTACAAGAAAATAATGGAAATATTGGCCTTCGACAGAAAGAAGGATCGGGCTTGTTAATTTGAGGGGCCGGTGAACAAAGGTATTTTTTTATCTTTTATAATATTGACAGTGTAGCTACCTAACTAATTTTGCAGGTAATATTAATTTAATGATTCTCTAAAACCAAATCAAGTGCCAAAAATCTGGATGATATGTTACGATTTTACATGCCAAAGTTATTTGAAATTTTGTAAAACTCGCTTATATATTTTTAGAAAATTACCTCGCTTTCTAGAACACTATAATTATTTTTTACGCTTAAATTCAAAATATTGTAATAAAGTTTAAATTTAGAATTAGAACACGTTTTTCGGAAAATCACCTTGTTTTTCCAAATTTTAATGATTTTTTGTCTCAATTTTAAGAAAAATAGGGATAGATCGTGCAATAGGCTTTTTCGTTGGGACGCTTAGTTCTTACATTTAAATAAATTTAGAAAAAAAACTTGTCTACCCTTACACTTCTCTGCTATAATTTAATGAATTTGGAGTTTCACTAAACTTCGAGTTAACAAGTCTAAAACGAAAACGGGTAAATTTCCTTACGCCCCTCGCTTTTATGATTATGATATCAGAACACTCAAAATATTATTTTATGCTTTTTAGTCCATTTTATAAAAGCTTGTTTTCAAAAAGTTTTTTTTCTAAATTTATTTTTTAATTTTTAGATTTGTCTATGCATTTCAGCTAGCGCGTCAATATTGCAGGGAGTCTTTCCTGTCAATCCCTAAAACTGGTCGTTATTATTATGATCATTATACGCAAGGATTAATTAATTTTGGTCGAGATCGAACAAACTAAAGCCTTACCTCTTCTAGCCCCCCCCTCTCCCTTTTTTTTAGCGGGAGAGCATGTGAATTTTGAAATCAATCAATACCTACGTGGAAGTCATTTGAAAGTAATCAGAAAAACTCGTCATTAAATCGTCAATTTTGAATCCGCCATATTGAATTTTGGTGGAAATCTGACAAACAAAAATTTTACCCCCTTTCCGCCCTCCGGGTTAGGGGTGAGGTAGGCAGTCAATGATACCACATCATTGGATTATCCATCCATCCATTTTGAATCCGCCATAATGAATTTTTATAATCTGATCAAAAATTCGTAATCTCCATCCTCAAAAACTCCCAGATACCAATTTTGGTGGAAATCCAACAAACTAAAATTTTACCCCCTTTCCGCCCTCCAGGTTAGGGGTGAGGTAGGCAGTCAATGATACCACATTATTGGATTGTCATCGGAAAAATAACGGTATGCGAAATTTGAGGTCAATCGGACACGTGGAAATCAGTTGAAAGTAATCAGAAAAACTTGACATTAAATCGTCCATTTTGAATCCGCCATATTGAATTTTTGTAATCTGATGAAAAATTCATAATTCTCATCCTCAAAAACTCCCAGATACCAATTTTGGTTGAAATCGGACAAACTAAAGTTTTACCCCCTCTCCACCCCCAATGTTTGGGGTGAGATAGGTACCCGATGAAACCATATTATTGAATTGTCGCCGGAACTAAGACGCTATGCGAAATTTGAAGTCAATCGGATGTTCGGAAGTTCTTCAAAAATGAGTTGCAAGATTTGATTACATACATACATACAGGTGAAGTTAAATAAAAGCTTGTAAAAAAAATTGTAAAATTATTTAGGGACACTTTTTTAGCGTAAATAATTACAAACCGGCAGCGTCGCGCGGGGCAAGATTGCAATTTCACCCGTTTTTCAGCGGGGCATGGGTGGATGTTTTCGAGCGGGGGCCCCCCCAAGCCTTAGATTTTTTTACATATTTTCGACATATTTCAGAAAATAACACATAAAATAGCTTAAAATTTGACATCATGAGGCTTCGCCCCCCCCCCCCCAAGAGGCCTCGGGCCCCCCAAGACATATTCCTGGGTGCGCCACTGTACGCCACTGGTTAAACAATATGCTTTTTTGCCTGTAGGATACTAAAAAAACAAAATAATTAACTAAAAAACAGTTAATTGAAAATCAAGTCCTAATTACAAAAAAATTTCTTTTTAATATATCAGGAAAAAAAGCCTAACACTCGCTGGCATTTCAATTCTCCATCCATGACATTTTTTTACTTTTGTTTTTCAACATTTTTCGCAATCACGTTGAGTGTGCATGCACGCCTCACTCTAGTCCGTTACTCGACCGACCGACGTGTGTATATGTGTATTTTTGTAACAAAAAAATCATTAATCTGATGTCGAGCACACGGTCAGATTTCAAAAGTGATGTGTAGGCGTCCGAAACGATAAAGAATCAAAAAATTACATAAAACGAGAAAAAAAAATTTTTGCTGTTAATTTTCATTTTATTTTTCTGTGTCTGATCCTCTAATCTCTCTATCTCTTTCTTCACAGAGTATAAACTCGCGGAAACATAACCTTGAAGGTCGAACTTTGACCCGTCGTTACTTTCTCACTTCGGCTTAAGTCCGAAGTTCCACTTAGTTTAAGATAAGCAGTTGCTGGTGCTGTCAAAGTTCCCCCTAAGTATCAAATTTTGGACCTTAGCGTAAGTGCTAAAATTTGAGGACTTAAATTGAACTTATAACCTCAAAGATTGTTTTTTACGATATTTATCTGTATTTATAATAATTGCAATTTTTTTTAACATGAAACCTATATAAAACAAGAAGTTGTTTTTGTTGTAAAATACGGATACTGAATATTCCCGATGTTTAAACCGATATTAAAATTTTGTGCGCACCACCGATCGAAATATGTCAAAATTGTCAATTTCATGCCCCATTCCAAGCTAAAAATCTTATTATTTTTTCTTGATGGTTTCCTGAAACTTAAGCAGGGCTATCAAAACGGACGGGCCACGATCCTCCACTTTGTTGACGTCACATCCGGGGCTGATTTTTTTTTGATGGTCACGTTACGACACAGCTGATTGTCTTTAAAATATTGAAGTTAGAATGACGGTTTATGAATATTTAATGTTTTTTTAAATAACGCCGTTTTTGAGATTGTTTTTACTTTATTCTAGTAATCCTTAATTTTTCATAGCCGCTTCATTAGCTCACACAATAATTCAGTTTAAAGCAGAAGCAAATGTGACAATCACAGATGACAAAGTCAAATACATGTCAAATATAACAGTTGGCATGTGGTACATGGCGGGTAATTTGAATTCAAAATAAGAAATGCTAAATCTTGAAGATTTTAACCTTTTAATCATGTTGCTTCCTTACAAACCTTTAGTGGAATATCGGGATGGTGTCTGAGAATATTTCACTGAAATTTTGCGAAAATCTGTAGTGCCATTTTGAAAATATCATAAAAAAACGTCTGACCTCCCATAAGACCCAATGTAAAATTCAGCCCCGGGAGAACAGCTGATTTTTTCAGGGTCGTGGCCTCTATTTTTGTGTTGGCCTTGACTTAAGATATGGATTAAGATAAGTTTTAACTTAGCTTAGTTTTATATCCAAGTACCAAGTGGGAAAGTGGCTCCGGGGGCCACTTTCCCACTTCATCTTATCTTAAGTTTTAACTTAAGTAGTAAGTCGACTTAACTTATAAATTTATCTTCTGATGTTTCACTTATCTTATTCTTAACTTAAGTTGCAAATTCTCTGGCAACGCTGCAAAAATCACATTTATAACGTCAATCAATAATGTTTTGACGGAAAACATCTGAAATTTGTTTTGTTTTTATGCAGTCTCATCATAAACATTAGACGTTTGTATATACATTGCACCAATATATAATAGTGAAGAAACCCAGGCTTTCCCGCCCATTTATACCTAAAGTAATTTTACAACAATAAGAAGTAGTGCAGAACAGAATTTCTTGCAATTATACGAAAGAGCAGAAAAAATGTCGAGTGGTAGGAGGACAAACCCAATGAAGCAATGTTCCTGCTGCAATTACTGAAGAATACTATAGCAAGAACTACTTCATTCCATTCTTGGAACAAACGATTGAGAGTACGAAGCTGAAATTCGTGGATCATAAAAACATATTAAACTCCTTTCAACTTTTAGTGAGTCCAGTTTAGTGAATTTTATGGAATGGATCCAATTGGTGCAGATGGGGACATATTTCTCTGGCTACAATTTTTTTGAAATTTAAAACAAAGCCAAAAGTTGTGTAGAAAGAAGCTTTAGAATGTTGCACTCCAAAAAACTTACTGTGGCGAAAGGTCTTTTACTTTGCTCAAATATTTGAAAAACTATTTAAGAAAAACGACTGGTGAAGAAAGATTGAATGGATTGAGTCTTATGTACATTCATAAAGATATTACAGTTTCTGAAGATAAGGTGTTAGATATTTTAGCTTAAAAAAAAACAAAGATTGGATATTTTGGGTGTTTTATTTAAAAAACCAAACCATATATCAAAAATTTGACAATTGTTTGACATATTTTTGACATCAAATTCTGATGATTCAGCAAGGCCAACAAAAAATACAGGCCACGAACCTGAAAAAATCAGCTGTTCTCGGGGGGTCAGACGTTTTTTATTATATTTTCAAAATGGCACTACAGATTTCCGCTAAATTCAGACACCATCCCGATATTCCACCAAACTTTTGTAAGGATGCAAGATGATTTTAAGGTTAAAATCTTTAAGATTCAGCATTCCTTATTTCGAATTCAAATTACCCGCCATGTACCGGATGCCAACTGTTATATTTGACATGTGTTTGACTTTGTCATCTGTGTTTGTCACATTCGTTTCTGCTTTAAATTTAATTTTAGTGTAAGCTACTGAAGCGGCTCTGAAAATTAAAGATTACTATACATTTAAAACCGAAAGCTTTATTTTTTTAAAAATCAAATATTCCTAAACCGTCATTCCAACTTCAATATTTTAAAGAGAATCAGCTGTGTCGTGAGGTGACCATCAAGAAAAAATCAGCCCCAGATGTGACGTCAACAAAGTGGAGAATCGTGGCCCGTCCGTTCCTTCAACTTTACTAATTTAAATCTTACTGTGAGATCATTATTATTGGAGATAGTTATTGAGTAAAATATGGTCAATTGCCCAATACTTACTTGGTGATGTTTTCCATGAACTTGAACTGTCCACCGGAGGTGTTGATTTTTGGAATTGATCCAGGGGCCAATTTGTTGATCAACTGACAAAGAATGGTACCGTCCTTAAGAACGTCTTCGTAGGCGTGGTTTGGAGGGAATTTAGCTCCCAGGATGGTTTCGATCCATTCTTGGGCTTCTTTGTCTTGGTTGACATCGCGCTTGGCGGCGAGCTGTCAACAAATTAAATAGATTGATTATAGATGGCGTACGCTACTATATCTGACCTGTTTTACACCTAATGGAATACTTATAGAGGATTGTTTTTAGTAGAAAAGTACCAATGCCTATCCTGGCATGCAGATCTCTGCAGATGACGTATCAACATAGAAACATACGACTGGAGGCTACTCAGGGTTGCCAACTTTAAGAAAATATTACTGTTATAGGTAAATTTTTGGCAGATTTAGGGGATTAGAGAAATTTAGAGAAATGTTGCGAGTTTCAGAATTAAATTAATTTTAAATCGAATTGATTGATCATTAAATTAAAGATAATTTTTTTTTCAACATTCCAAATACCCAAAAAATTCCATTTTAAAGTTAAAAAGAAGCGATTCCCGAAAAAAAATATTTTATTAACTTTCCAGGGCCGCCCTTTTTGAAATTTAGGAAAATCTAGGCAAATTTCAAAGCTCGTTTAGGGATTTTTTTACAAAAATTTTTGGCAACGCTGTGCTATGTTGTGTCGATTATAATTTGATGAAAAAAATCGCTTTTCTCTCTTTAGCACACGTTATTCAGACTACTACGCTCGGTGCCGTGACTTATTAGCCGGTGCCTCATGGGCCGGTGCCTCGTGGACCGGTGCCTCATGAAACGGTGCCTTATGGGCCGGTGCCTCATGGAACGGTGCGTCATGGACTGGTGCTTTATGGGCCTGTGCCTTAAAATTAAATTATGAGGTGCTACCGTTCACGGGGCAAAAAAATATGCATGCATTTATAATACAGAACAATGAAGTTTTGAGTCAACCAAGCACGGACATACCAAACATAGGGAAATCACTCCTTATGGAAAACAAGTGTGCGGCGCAAGCCGGCTGCATACCAAGTAGTATGGACTAGATTGTTTAGTTTACATTTGAAAAAGGTTCGAGATACTTACTAACCGAAACGTCCTGTTTAAAATAATTGGAGACAATGGAAGCCAAAATTTTTTGTTTCCAGTCAATCATTGTCTACTACTTACAAAGACTTTTCAATATCATTATGAATAAAAAAAATTTATGAGCTATAAATATTAAAATCTAATTTTTAGATAAGTTTTTGTACATACCTGAAGGCTTCGTAATAATTATAGAAAAAACCAATATTAGTACAACATTTAAAAAAAAAATCATTTGTTAATTTAATTTTAACTTTTAATTAGTATACTTATTTTGATACATAATTCTATCAAAGTTTGATTTTCTGTTGTAAGTTTTAAAGAAGTTCTAACAAAATATCGAAAAAAAGTATTACTTAATTTTGAAATGTTATGCGATGTTTTTTTATTTTGATCTTTTTTACCACCAGAAAAACTAGTCCCCCCTGTAGTTACGCCAGTGCTAATTAAGCGTTAGAACTAAATAAGAAAATAAGAATTATTATCAACATTTTTTTCAACAAAATATTATTTTTTTATTAAAAGTTATGCTCTTTATTTTTATTTTCTGTAATTTTAAGGGGTTTTTAGATATATACAAAAATCTGTCTTAATTTTTTTAAATAAACTTAATAAGGCCTAAAAAAATTAATTCTTAAAAAAATTTCAAATTTATAACTACAGCAAGGGATATTTATTCACAGTGTGTGTTCGGTTTCCATAAAAAAACCTCTTTATATTTAAATTTAAAATCACACAATTCAAACAAAAATCTTATAATAAAAAGTTATTTAAACTTTTTGATCTACTTTTGACTTTCCCAAACCATCCTCTATAAATAATGGTGCCTTATTTAAATTACACCCTGTATATATGTCCACTTACCTTAGCCTGGACTTGACGTTCCAAAGACATTCTGATATCGTGTAAGAGAACTCAACACTCACTTAACTGATTGCGATCTCAGACGCGTCCAACTAAACTGAGCTGCCCACTCAAATCGAGTTTTTATACGGAGTAGGCTGTGGCCAATCGGCCCACAGCTTTTCAGAAGCGTCATTTTTCGGAAACTTTCGAAAATTCGAACGAAAATATTTCAATAAGCGGGCTAAATTTAGGACGCACTTCGGTTTTTGTTTGTTTTAAAACAAAATAAATGTGATCAATCGACTAGAAAATCATAGCAAACATAAGTTTTTGCTTAAGTAAGTACCAGTATAAATTATACTGCTTTTCAAAAATACTCTGCCAATATATGGGCCCCTAAGCTCACACTAGGTACTATAGTTATAGTGTACGTGTGAGCTAATATAACTAAAAACTGAAATATATTTTATTCAATTCCAGACTAAATTACCTTTTGTTTGATACCACACAAGCCATGTTTTGACTTAAACTCAAATTTTTGAAATCTACCCCCACCCTTAAAAAAACAAAAACTAAAATGTATTTTGTTAAACTCCGGACTCAATTACCTTTCGTTTGATATCACACACGCCATATTTTCACTTAAACTCTAATTTTTAAAATATACCTCCACCCTTTTTTTTAAATAAATTAAAATGTATTTTGTTTAACTGCAGACTCAATTACCTTTCGTTTAATATCACACACGCCATATTTTCACATAAACTCTAATTTTTGAAATCTACCCCCACCCATTTATTTGTTTTGTGTTCGGTGGATTTTGTTCGTTTTTAAATGGGACCATCTCGACCCAAGACCCAGCCTAGGTACCAAATTTCATCAAAATCGGCCAAGCGGTTTTTGAGTTATGCGCGTTGGTCGTTACAGACAGACATACAGACATACAGACAGACAGACAGACAGACAGACAGACATACAGACAGACAGACAGACAGACGGCGCAACAAAAAAGTTTCAAAATCATCTGAAACGCAAAGATATATAACCGAACCGAACTTCTTTTTTCTCGAAAAAATTAGGATCACCATAGCTCACACTACTATAGTATAGTATATGTGTGAGCTAAAAATTGTACACCTATCATGGGTTTTTATATTGCAGGTGTACAAATTTTTAGCTCACACATATACTATACTATAGTATTAGCTCACACATATACTATACTATAGTAGTGTGAGCTATGGTGATCCTAATTTTTTCTTTACATATATTATATATCTTTGCGTTTCAGATGATTTTGAAACTTTTTTGTCGTGTTGTCTGTCTGTCTGTCTGTCTGTCTGTCTGTCTCTCTGTCTGTCTGTCTGTCTGTAACGACCAACGCGCATAACTCAAAAACAGCTAGCCCGATTTTAATGAAATTTGGTACCTAAGCTAGGTTTTGGCTCGAGATGGTCCCATTTAAAAATGAACAAAATCCACCAAACACAAGCTAAATAAAAGGGTGGGGGTAGATTTCAAAAATTAAATTTATGTAAAAATATGGCGTGTGTGATATCAAACGAAAGGTAATTGAGTCTGGAGTTAAACAAAATACATTTTAGTTTATTTAACAAAAAAAGGGTGGGAGTAAATTTCAAAAATTAGAGTTTATGTGAAAATATGGCGTGTGTGATATCAAACGAAAGGTAATTGAGTCTGGAGTTAAACAAAATACATTTTAGTTTTTTTTTAAAGTGGGGGTAGATTTCACAAATTAGAGTTTAAGTAATAACATGGCTTGTGATATCAAACGACAGGTAATTAAGTCTAGAGTTGAATAAAATATATTTCAGTTTTTAGTTATATTAGCTCACACGTATACTATAACTATAGTACCTAGTGTGAGCTTAAGTGCCCATAAATTGGCAGAGTATTTTGATAAGTAGTATATATAGTCGAATACAAAGATGCATGGAACTTTCTTATTTGTCGAATATAAAAAAAATTGCAACTTTTTGTCCCCAATTACCTATTTACTTAGTCAATTCTAGTTTTTAGAAGTTTATTTTTTTAATATAATATTTTGTTTTTAATTCAAAACTAACCTGTGCAAGAAAAAATAGTCTTAAATTTAATATTTAAAAAAATTGTACATACCCAGCAAATATCGACCTGCTGGTACTTGACTAATATTGTATTTTAACTTCTGGCAACTGCTGGCATCGGCAACGATGTGCATTATTTTTATTATTTTTGTATTGTCTAATTTGCATATTAAAAGTGCAAAAAATGGAACATTTTAGTACTTTATTTTTAATACAACGAAAAGTTATACTTTATTTATGAAAAATGCCCAGTGCAGCCAGAGTTAATGGCAAAAAAGCATTTTAAACGTATATTTTAACAGTTGTTTTCAGAGCACTTTATTTTAGTACAAAAAAATGAAATATTTTACTGTGAAAATAAAATATATTAAAAAAAAACATTATTAATAGTTTAAAAGTTTTGTTGCAAAATTAATATAACAGTGAAAAAAACATTTTAAAAGTATTTTTAAACAGTTGCTTTTAAAGCACTTTATATTAGTACAAAAAAATTAAATATTTTACTGTGAAAATCAAGTATTTACAAAAAAAAACGTTTTAATAACATTTAGAATGAAGCAAAGTTCTGACAAATTGATGTTTGCTGGCCTTGCCGCTAGATGGCAAACACTAATCAACATTTTACAGGTACACTGAAGAATGTCAAGCTTATGAATGTGAACTGAATTGAATAAATTGGTGTGAAATGTTCCATTATCTTTGGAAATATCCTCATCTGATATGAAAACGAATATTAAAGATCCTTATACAATGATCAAATATTTCTTTCCGTAAATATGAGACGTGAGTGACACGTAAATATCCTTATAATATTTATAATAAAAGTAGTTTTTTTGTACTAAAAAAATTTATAAAATACATTGCTTGAAAAGTACAGGTTTTTTAAATTTTTTAACAAAAGTTTAAAAAAAGTCCGTTTTTTTGTACTAAAAATACGAAAAAAATACATTGTTTTAAAAGTACACGCTTTTGTGTATAAAAAAGTTTAAAAAAATGCATTGCTTTAAAAGTACAGTGTTTTTTGTGTTACAATATATACTTGCTGGCCTGATTCAGGCCGTTGTTCCAAATCAATACGAATTAAGTACTTCCTACTTAGTACTTTGCCGTTATGGGCTGCAGTGAAAGCCAGTGCTTAAAAACTACTTTTTTGTAATCTATGTTTGCTGGGTAGCTTAATTCAAAAGTACCAATTACTATCATTTTGGCACATAGTATGTATGTTTTAAATGTTTTTTTTTAAATTAATTAAGTACTGTTGTTTTTTATAAAAATATAAACAATCAAAACATAGCTTTTCTATTTTCTTTAACTTTCGTACAAGGGCGGATCCAGAGGTGCTTCTCGGGGGGGGGGGCACTTTAGGTGACATTCTCTGTTGGTAAAAAACGGTATATATTTTTAGCTCACACATATACTATACTATAATAGTGTGAGCTATGGTGATCCTAATTTTTTCGAGAAAAAAAAAGTTGCTCCGATTTCAAAATTTTTTATATATCTTTGCGTTTCAGATGATTTTGAAACTTTTTTGTCGCGCCGTCTGTCTGTCTGTCTGTCTGTCTGTCTGTCTGTCTGTCTGTCTGTCTGTCTGTCTGTATGTCTGTCTGTAACGACCAACGCGCATAACTCAAAAACCGCTAGGCCGATTTTAATGAAATTTGGTACCTAGGCTGGGTCTTGGGTCGAGATGGTCCCATTTAAAAATGAACAAAATCCACCGAACACAAGCCAAATAAAAGGGTGGGGAAGATTTCAAAAATTAGAGTTTATGTGAAAATATGGCGAAAGGTAATTGAGTATGGAGTTAAACAAAATACATTTTAGTTTTTTTTTCTTCAAAAAGGGTGGGGGTAGATTTCAAAAATTAGAGTTTATGTGAAAATATGGCGTGTGTGATATCAAACGAAAGGTAATTAAGTCCGGAGTTAAACAAAATACATTTTAGTTTTTGTTTTTTAAGGGTGGGGGTAGATTTCAAAAATTTGAGTTTAAGTCAAAACATGGTTTGTGTGGTATCAAACAAAAGGTAATTTAGTCTGGAGTTGAATAAAATATATTTCAGGTTTTAGTTTTATTAGCTCGCACGTACACTATAACTATAGTACCTAGTGTGAGCATAGGGGCCCATATATTGGCAGAGTATTTTAAGCAGCATTTTATTGAATTAGTCAGTGGTTGTAATTTCGATGATAATAACAATAGACACTTTCATGCGCCGGCGCCGCAAGCAAAAATTTTGAAATTTGATTAGCAAAAACATTACTTTTTACTCATTTTTTGTATATTCAAAAAATTCTCGGGGGGGGGCAAGTGCCCCTAGTGCCCCCCCCCTGGATCCGCCACTGCTTTCGTAACTTTTTTTGAGATAATTGCCTTCAAACTTTCAGATTTAACATGGACTGATAAAATAAAAATTTCATTGGAATTTAATATTTTTCGGATTTAATTTTTATTTTATCATTCCATGTTAAATTTGAAATTTGAAAGCAAATATCTCAAAAAGTAACGGATGGATTTTCGAAATTTTTACACAAGTGTAAAGATATTCAAGAGAGCGTCAGAACAAGGTATCACTAGAACCACTTTCCCTATTCAAAATATAGGGGTAAAGCCCTCGAAGGGGGTTCGTGCTACAAAAATTTGTCCCCCTCGCAAACAAAATTGACTTGTCTGAGCTAGAGTCCCTGTATGCGACAGATATTGGATTCCGCCATTATCTGTCACATACAGGGACTCTAGTCTGAGCGTTTCTCCAAACAAGGCCAACATAATAATAGAGGCCACGACCCTGAAAAAATCAGCTGTTCTCTGGGGGCTGACTTTTACATTGGGTCTTATGGGAGGTCAGGCGTTTTTTTAGGATATTTTCAAAATGGCACTACAGATTTTCGCGAAATTTCAGTGAAATATACTCAGACACCATCCCGATATTCTACCAAACTTTTGTAAGGATGCAAGATGATTAAAAGGTTGAAATCTTCAAGATTTAGCATTTCTTATTTTGAATTCAAATTACCCGCCATGTACCGCATGCCAACTGTTATATTTGACATGTATTTGACTTTGTCATCTGTGTTTGTCACATTCGCTTCTGCTTTAAATTTAGTTTTTGTGTGAGCTAATGAAGCGGCTCTAAAAAATTAAGGATTACTATACATTTAAAAAAATTGTTCTGTAAGAATATAGTAAAAACAATCTCAAAAACGGCTTTATATAATTTTTTTTTAATATTCATGAACCGTCATTCCAACTTCAATATTTTAAAGACAATCAGCTGTGTCGTGATGTGACCATCAAAAAAAATCAGCCCCGGATGTGACGTCAACAAAGTGGAGGATCGTGGCCCGTCCGTTTTGATAGCCCTGCTCCAAATTTACACTTTAAATATCCAAAAAGGGGTGTTCGTGAAACACCGTGTATATTCCTTTATGATTTCACGAACAGAAACATCAAGTTGTGGTATTGTCGGGCCCTCTAGTTGCGAAAAACTCACACAGTCACTTGAGACTCTGAAAAACATCATTTACGGTTTTTTAGGGTATTAAATCCATCATAAAGGTTTTTTAGGGTATCAAAATCCAATTTTAAAAACTATACATGTTAAATGGCGGATCCAAGGGGGGGGGCAGAGGGGGCTGGGCACGCCCCCCCTCCTCCCTGACATAAAACTTTTTTTAGTTCAAGGAAGCGCGAAACAAGAAATATTTTAGTTTTGGCCCCTCCCCCCCTGGGCATGCTGCATCTGCCACTGTAGATTTTACGAACAAAAGCACCGAGTTGTGGTTTTGCCGTGCTATCTACAGTGTGTCCACGGATTGAGTGGGGGTAAGGTATAAATGACAAAAAATTTTCGATTTAGATTCTGATTTTCTGGGAATCGCTCCTGCTTGGTCTTAAACTTAAAAGATGTTAATAATATGAGCCAAATCAATTATTATACAGGGTGGTTTAGTAGTCTGATTTAATGATGTAAGGTATAAACAAGCACAAATTTTCGATTTAGATTTTGATCTGGGAATTGCTCCTGCTGAGTCGCAAACTAAGATGTTAAAAAAATCGGCCAAATCAATTAATATACAGGGTGGTTTAGTAAGCTGATAAAAAGTGTTAAGAGTCAAGTACCGTTGTTTTGGAAGATATCGGAAGAACTTATAAAAAGGAGTTGTTTAGAATCAAAAGTTACGGCAGTTTCTCAATTTTCGGAAAAATCAGTATACTCTTGATTTTTTAAGTCGGTTATAAAATGTTTTCTTTAGACGATTTTTACCTGATTTTTCTGAAAATTGAGAATCAGCTGTAACTTTTAATTCTGAACAACTTTTTTTAATAAACTTTTTTGATATTTCTTAAAACAAAGAAACTTTATTTTTAACACATTTTATCGAATCAACCTACTAAACCACCCTGTATAGTGATTAATTTGGCTTATTTTCTTAACATGTTTGTTTAAGATCCAGCAGAAGCGATCCCCAGAAAATCAGAATCTAAATCGAAAATTTGTTGTCATTTATACCTTACCTGTTTTCATTTATACCTTACCCGAACTTAATCCGTTTGTCCGAAATGAAACACACTGTAGATGCGAAAAATCCAAACTATTAATATGTAGGTAGGTGCATACGATAGGTGGGTATAAATACAAACAATTTTGTTTACAATTATTGGGTTTTATTTCATTATTTATTATTTTTTTTACATTTAAAATATCACTTAAAATATGGACTAGAATCGATTAATTTTTTGGCAAGGAAATGTTTTTTTTTCTCTCTCTATACCTAATAATACTAAATATATATATACAACAGTAGATACTTAACATTTAACACGAAAGGGTAATTCCATGTGTATCGAATCCAAAGCAACGTTACAGTAAGAATTACCCAAAAATATACCATAAAACGTTCCACCCAAAATTTCTAGAGAACTGCTGAAAATTTTAAAAAATGCCGAGACACGTCGATTTTGCTTGCGAGGGGGACCAGTGGCGTGTCGTATAGGGGGCCAGGGGGGGAGGGGCGAATGCCCCCCGCCCCTCTGCGCTTGGCGCCCCTGGTTTACATGTAGTCTTATTATTTTAAAAAAAGGTTTGTAATTTATTTGACTCCCATACCCCCCCCGCCCTGTTATCCACGACACGCTACTGAGGGGGACACTTTCTCGCGATTTTGCAACATCTCTATAGCGCGTCTCACCTATGAGTGATACCTCGTTGGAAAGGTCTTTTAATTATTTATTCAGAAATGATTTTGTTTTTCATATCGAACCACTAGTTTTTCAGTTATTTGATTTAAAATATATTAAATGAGCTATCTGAAGCAACCGCATAATTTCACTTAGACCTGCACAACTGCGTTATTATTGTTCACCGTGGTTATGGTCAAATTTGAAGGAAAGAGGGGGAGATTGGATGATTTTATGAATTAATCGAAAACTACTCGTTTGATATGAAAAATAAAATTAGCCCTAAATAAAAAATAAAAAGACCATTCCAACGGGGTATCACTCAAATTTTTTAAAATTTTCAACAGTTCTCGAGAAATAATAATAATAAAAATAAATGCTTTTATTGCTATATAAGAAAAAAAAAATACTCTGCCAATCTATGGGCACCTAAGCTCACACTAGGTACTATAGTTATAGTGTGAGCTAATATAATCAAAAACTGAAATATATTTTATTCAACTCCAGACTCAATTACCTTTCGTTTGATACCACACAAGCCATGTTTTGACTTAAACTCAAATTTTTTTAATCTACCCCCCACCCTTTTGAAAAAAACTAAAATGTATTTTGTTTAACTCCAGACTCAATTACCTTTCATTTGATATCACACACGCCATATTTTCACTTAAACTCTAATTTTTGACATCTACCCCCACCCTTTTTTAAAAAATAAACTAAAATTCATTTTTTTTTACTCCAGACTTAATTACCTTTCGTTTGATATCACACACGCCATATTTTCACATAAACTCTAATTTTTGGAATCTACCCCCACCCTTTTATTTGGCTTGCGTTCGGTGGATTTTGTTCATTTTTAAATGGGACCATCACGGCCCAAGACCCAACTTAGGTACCAAATTTCATTAAAATCGGACAAGCGGTTTTTCAGTTATGCGGGTTGGTCGTTACAGACAGACATACAGACAGACATACAGACAGACAGACAGACAGACAGACAGACAGACAGCAAAACAAAAAAGTTTCAAAATCATCTGAAACGCAAAGATATATAAAAAATTTTGAAATCGGAGCAACTTTTTTTTTCTCGAAAAAATTAGGATCACCATAGCTCACACTACTTATAGTAGTAGTGTGAGCTAATACATGCTTCTTCTATCTACACTGAGAAGAAAATATGTTTTATACGGCATAGGTCAGGATTCGCGGAACGTTTTAAATGGTACACCCTGAATAAGTATTTACAGTATTTTTATCAGTATACATTGTTTAGAAAAAAACATACAAAAAATACAATATATATCACACAAAATCTGATGATAAGGAAAAAAAAATCTTATTTACAAAATCACAAACAAAAATGTACAAATATTATAAGGGTGTAATAAAAAAAAAATACAAACGAATAAACCTTTGCAGGTGGAAAATATCCTGACCACCTTGCTAGGCTTGGTCACAGAAACTTAATTTTTTGTGGCCTGGTATATCCATT
The DNA here is from genome assembly GCA_963576565.1 of Aspidapion aeneum. Lineage (NCBI taxonomy): Eukaryota > Metazoa > Arthropoda > Insecta > Coleoptera > Brentidae > Aspidapion > Aspidapion aeneum. The sequence continues at coordinate 144,388,467 of OY755039.1, read as the reverse complement.
AATTTATTTTTACCTTCCTAACCCGCGCAGGAATGGCTACAGAAGGTATAGTTTTGGCAAAGTCACTTGAATAACTCCTAATAAGGGGTTCTATCGATTTCATGAAATTTTGCTTCATGCTGCCCTTCAAAAGTTATCCAAATTCATATTAAATCTTCCTGGTATAATTTCAACCTTACCGACAGAGAAAAGGCGCGGCTCTTTGCGGTCCGAGCACAAAGTATTTGTTTTCCGACCGACCGAGCATAGGTGGATAGACCGCACCTAATTGGCAGATTTTTTTGAGATGCGCGTTTAATTGATTTCGGGTGTGCTTTTCGGGACCCCTTTAGTCGGCAGTATGCAGAGTTAGAAAATAAATCAGTGTCGTTTCTGGAGGTGTAGGAATAGAAAGTTTTATTATCTATTTTTATTTCTTTAGTTTACGCCATAATTAAATGAAATAATTTTCATGAGTATATCGACCGCCGCCCATGTCACTTTCTTTAAAGGATATGCCGATGGTCGGCTTTTATCTTTGTTCAACTGACTTTTTAGTTAGAAACTATAGTCTGTATTTTTTTTTGCAGAACTTCTTGCTATGAAATGTAATTTATTTCTAGAAGCAATAAATAAATTGAATTGAATTGAATCAACTGACTGACAACAGTGCCCCGCAGTCAAACTAAGCGCACATCTTAGGTCACACGTGACAGGAGCCAGCGCCTAGATTAACTAGAAAAATGGCAAAAAATTGATAAAATTTCGAGAAGAGGATCAGCTAGGATTTATGTGAATATCGCTCTGAAGTCAGGAAAGAGTCAATATTCAAAATGTGCAATTAGTTTTTGGAACCATTTTTATGTAACCTATGCTTCGTTCAGGCACACTGTGTGGGCTAGGATGGTATCAGATCCTAATGGATCCATTTATTTATTAATATGATTGTTAAATTCTTGTTTATATCGGACAAATAGTTTTTATGTTACATAAACCATATTTCACACTCTTACAATCGTGATAACCAAAATTAGAATCGATACAGGGTGTTTCAACGAAAACGTAACAGAGGTTTTTTCGGGTATTTCTAGATGAAATTTGGAAAAACCCTCGGATTCGTCAATTTTGTATGCGTCCGTCTTTTTGACAATCTTAAAACTTTTGTAGCACGCCACCCCTTCGAGGAGTAAATTTTATTTCGAATAGGGAAAGTGAGACGTGTGATACCTTGTTTTAAACATTTGCACCCGTGTAAAAGTTTCGAAAATCTTATTAATCGTTTTTGAGATATGGGGGGCAATTCTTTACATTTCAAAAAATTTGACGAAATTTAAAAAAATGTGACATAATCTGGCGCTTAAGATTTCTCGTTTAAAAGGCAATTTTAAACTTAAAAACTTACCTAAAAGGCCATTTCCCACTTTTTCATAGATGTAGCTTCACGATATAATATTTGTTTTTAATTAAAAACCCGTAATTTGTTGAAAATTTTTAATTTAAAAATTGTAAATAAATTCAAAGCAGATAACCATTAACCACACAAACTGAAATGTCAGATTTCGTCACATTTCATCACATTTGGTCACATTTCTTTCAAATTTATGAGTCCTATTCGTTTTCTTTATGAGGTCAGCTAAGTTTACTTTCTTTCTTTGTTTTTTACGGTAAAATTAACAAAGAGGGACTAACTGCATGTCGTGGAAGGGTCGCTTCAAAATTAGCTCTACGCTGTTGCCACCGTTATATTTAAACGGATTTTTAAGGGAATGTCAAATTATTTCTTTAAAATCTGCCAGAAAAATCTGACTAAGTGGGATACTGGTCAAATTATTGAAGTGGTGATTATTTTTTTACTTTTGTTATCAAAGCTAGGCATGTATATAGTTTTTTATTCTGGGGGGTCCTCCCATATAGAAACTGCTGTTATTCAGTGACGGCCCATGAGGTTTTGGATAGGGTAATCAGAAATACTTGCTACAGTCGCCGCCGGCGGAAGATTACAGGGGTGCTACGAACAATTTTCGTCTAAAAGACGTTACTGTTGGGTTTATAAGGATAAAAATAAATATAAAAATAAAAATAAATGTAGATTCTATTGGAAACTGTGTGTTATTATTATATAAGAATTACAAAATGTTGAAAGTCCAGAATGTAGAAAACCAAACATCAAAATTTTAAGTGTCGAAGCCACAAAATATTCAATTTTATAAAATGTCGAAATTACAAAATATCAAAATTACAAAATGTCAAAAAACAAATCACAATTTAAAATGTTGAAACAACAAAATGTCGAATTTACAGAATGTGGAATTACAAAATTACAAAAAAAAATTATATCGAAATGCGAAATAAAACCTAATAACATATTACGATCTGGTCAGGTTAGATTCAGTGTAATTAACTAACTAGAAACGGTTAGTTTTTTTAAATAATTTTCACCTAACCAGGTCAGGTTAGATTTTAAACCTGACCTGGTTAGGTTATTATACAAAACAAACTAACCTGATCTGGTCAAGTTAGTTTTTTTGAAATTATAATTACCCAACCGGATTAGGTTTGCTTTTTTTTATTTCGTATACCAATCTAACCCGATCTGGTTAGGTTTTATTTTCTGTCTTTTAAATTTTTCAACTATTAGTATTTTTGTTTCTTCGACATTTTGTACTTTCGACATTTTGTGTTTCGATGTTTCGTCCGTCGCCCCTTCAATTGATCGCAAACTTATCCTTATCTGTCCATACACGCCCCTTTTCCACCAAAAAAAATGTGTCCAATGGACCGGTTAGGTCACGTTTTCGATCAATTAACCAGAGTTGAATTAACAGGTTAGGATAAGTTTGCCATCAATCGACAAAGGTGAGGTTTGGTTTAATAAAAAAATACTCTGCCAATATATGGGCCCCTAAGCTCACACTAGGTACTATAGTTATAGTGTACGTGTGAGCTAATATAACTGAAAAATATTTTATTCAACTTCAGACTAAATAAATTACCTTTTGTTTGATACCACACAAGCCATGTTTTGACTTAAACTCAAATTTTTTAAATTTACCCCCACCCTTAAAAAAAAACAAAAAACTAAAATGTATTTTGTTAAACTCCGGACTCAATTACCTTTCGTTTGATATCACACACGCCATATTTTCACTTAAACTCTCATTTTTAAAATATACCCCCACCCTTTTTTTTAAATAAATTAAAATGTATTTTGTTTAACTGCAGACTCAATTACCTTTCGTTTGATATCACACACGCCATATTTTCACATAAACTCTAATTTTTGAAATCTACCCCCACCCTTTTATTTGGTTTCTGTTCGGTGGATTTTGTTCATTTTTAAATGGGACCATCTCGACCCAAGACCCAGCCTAGGTACCAAATTTTATTAAAATCGGCCAAGCGGTTTTTGAGTTATGCGCGTTGGTCGTTACAGACAGACATACAGACAGACAGACAGACAGACAGACGGCGCAACAAAAAAGTTTCAAAATCATCTGAAACGCAAAGATATATAAAAATTTTTGAAATCGGAGCAACTTTTTTTTTCTCGAAAAAATTAGGATCACCATAGCTCACACTACTATAGTATAGTATATGTGTGAGCTAAAATGCAAAATTTGTTTTTTGTATTAGGAAATGCACGAAATGTGATGACATCGAACCTTTGAGAAAAGCTATCGTCCAAAAAAGTCGGCAAAAAATTTTGCACCCTGTCAATTGTGTACCTTTATCAATATTAATGTTAATCCCGGAATAAAATACACAAACAAAATATAACAGGTTTAAAACCTTAGATACTATAATTAAAATATATTGAAATTGAAGAAATAGTTAAAAAGCTAAAGAATAAATTCCAGTGCAAAATTATTTACTCTGTAGGTTCATTGAATAGCTACCTAATTTGAAAAAGTAATAAAAAAAAAATAGTTTTTAAGGTTTTGATTATAACAAATATAATAAGGGTAAAAAAAATTGAATTTGTTTTTTTTAACTTATGAAAATAAAACCAAGTAAAAATTTTCATTAAACTTGCAGACAAAGTGCCTAATTATTTAAATTATTTGGTTTTATTTTTAAAAGAACTATGAATAAAGACAGACAGCCATTTTGATTTTTTTGGCCCAAACTTATTTTGAGCAAAAATAAAAAGGTTTTTTTTGACGGTCCCCAATAGCCTTCCTACCTATGAGTGGCTAAAAAATAAGTCAGCCAAGCATCCTTTTTCATTCAAATTTATTTTAAAATCAAGTTCAAAAACACGACAAAGAAAAACAATTTTTTAGCAGCTGCTCAAATCTTGGATTGATTTTGCAGTCAAGTCAATTAATATTATTTAAAACACACAAATGTTTATGAATAAAATTATGAGATTTACAAAACAAAATTTTTTTCCACTCTCCATGCATTTAGGTATAAAAAAATACCTTTAAGATTTAAATTTTTTAGAAAACAAAATACTTAACCAAACTTTAGTTTGAGCATGTTTTCAGCTATTATAAGCAAAAATCTCAAAAATCAGAATCAATTCCGCCGTAAAAAATGCGAATTATCCATATCTCTACTATTATTATCACTACTAAATGTTTGATTACTTTTTATTCCTAACAATATCGGGGGGAGATTGATCCCCCCTTAGGTACCACCTTGCACGTTACGTTGTAAGAGTTTTTCGTAATAATATTTTAACAACACATTTAAAAAGTGAATCCAACTTGTGAACGGTACCTTTATTGGTTTCACTTGGAAACAATGAATTGGCAACAGCGACAGTATTTCGTAACTGACAGTCCCCTTGGTGATCTGTGACTGACAGTTGTCAAATTGGCCAGATAGAAAAACCGTTGTATGATGAGGTTCTCGGAAAAATACAATTTATCAAGAACTTGTGGATTATCAGTAGCCGAGTTTCAAGGTAGGTTTTAGATTAAATTCCCGCATATTTTAAATTTTTGGGGTTTTCATAATTTCCCAGTTGGCCCATTACCGTGTGGTGTAAGACGTTTTACACAAAGCTGAAATTGCAGTGTTGTCAAGATTTACACCTAAATTCTGTTGTTTCAAATTTCGTCAGATTTTTTCAAATTATTTCAAATTTTGAAGAATTGCCCCCATGCCTTCAAATTTCTAAATTTGCCATATAGCATATAAAAGATAAAATAAAAAAAATTAAAATATACTCTATGATAACCTTAAAAATTTTAAAGCGAATATCTCAAAAATTGCAAATTTGGGTCCCATAAAGCGTGGCGCGAGCCGGGTATTAATTTCTAGTAATTATTTAATTCTTTGGTGAATTCCTTTTGGGGTTTATTGTTGATGATGATTGATGATGATTCATATGTAAGTGGACTTTGCAGCCCTTGCTGCCTGCGAACACCAGTGGGTCTATTATGGCTCACTTTTGAGTGGTTTCTTACCACTGTATGCCTAATCCTCCAAAAAGGACGGTGATCAGTTTGGGTGAGACACTGTTCAGATTTTCTAAGTCAATCTTAGGTTTACCGAAAGTGTTCTGATATAAACGTGCAATAGCCGGACATTCGCACAGTACATGTTTGACTGTTTCGTCATCCTTCAAACAGAGTCTACATTCGGTCGCTTCTGTTAGTCCCATTCTGTGCATGGGTATTCTTAGTCGACAGTGACCCGTAAAAAGACCAGTCATTATACGTATCTCCTCTCTGGTAAGTCCAATGATGTTCCTGGCTCTGCTTCTACATGGTCCTTTAATAAACTCTTTAGAGTAAGCCATTTCTGGTATATTTATCCAGTATCGTTGGAAGCTATTCTCCATCCATTTTAATATGGTTCATTTAGCAACAATGTATGATATCCCCAGTGCTGGTTCGGGGCCGAAATATTCGGCAGATGCCGCTTCCCTCGCTGCTTAGTCGGCGGCCTCATTTCCCTCGTGCCCTGATATCCATACTAATGACACATTGTTAGCGGTACCAAGCGCATTCAGCGAATCTCTGCAGCTCCTCACGGTTCTCGATGAGACCGTATATAAATCAAGCGCTGTTAAGGCTGCTTGACTAGCGGAGATTTTTATTGTCCTGTTGGTCCATTCGTGGTCAGTAATCCACCGGGCACACAGTTCAATGGCTACGAGTTCGGCCTGAAATATAGTAGCCAATTGGCCGAGACTATGTTTATTCTCGACTATTTCTTGGATACTAACAACTCCAGATCCAACGCCTGATGGCATTTTGGATCCGTCGGTAAACGAGAAGCTATCGTTATTTGAAAAATTGGTCCTGTTTTTTAACCAGTCTTCCCTCTTCGAGAGGATATTGTTGTATAGCTTTCTGCTATACACCATGTTGAGCATGACGTCGGGTATCATCCCTAGAGTTGCGTCCAACTCTTATTTCCTAATTAGGGCTGTTGATATCACTTTGTTTGCCCTGCCATCCTGGTAGTTGACCCTTATTGTGTTTGTTGCTCTTCGTGCCTCCGCCTCTAAGAACAAGTGAAGCGGAGGTAAGTTCAGTAAGCATTCAAGCGCAGTCGATGGGCTAGAGCTCATTGCACCACATATGGCAAGACTGGCCTGTGGTTGTAAGCTGGTTAGTTTGGCCCTTGAGGTTCTTTGATGTGCCTTCTCGAACCAGACTATTGCGCCGTACGCAATCATTGTTCTGATGATTGTTATATACAGCCAATATATTTATTTTGTTTGGAGCTAGTGCCCCAGGTTTTTCTGCCAATTTTTTTTGTAGGTTCATAAGGAGAGTGGCTTTGCGGGTTAACTTTTTCAAATGGGTATTCCAGGTAAGAGTTTTATCTAGGGTGACCTCTAGGTATTTCCCCTCTAATGCAAATTGAATTCTTTCACCGTTAATATTAATAAAATTAATAAATAAAGAATGATCAAATTTTAATATTTTTAAGTAAAATTTGGGAGTGCACATCACATGTGCACTTGTGGTGGAACTACGACTGGGTAAAGTTTACCACTCAAAGGCGGTGCGTGCTACGAAAATGTTAGAAATACCCGAAAAAGCCTGTGATAAGTTTTTGTTCAAGAACCCTGTATGTATAATTTTTACTAGAAAAAATAAATTTGTGCATTTAATAAATAAATACTTAACTACAGAATTCTGATGCTTAGCTATTATACTTATACTTTAGAATTATACAAAATCAGATATTTTACCCGTATACCTACTTTTCGTATACCAGGATAATATTTATTACTATTATTATTATTTTTAAACACAGACGGATATTATGTAATTCGATTTAATTTTGTAAGTATGGATTTTAACCTAATTCCGAGTATTTTGGATAAAGATATGACATTTTTTACAGTAAGAAAAAAAGTAAATAAAAATAATTATTTAAATTAGTATTTATTTTAGGAATAAATGTTTTAATTTTTATCCCTTGGGGTTTTTCTTATTTTTTGTCCAATCGGTATCATACTTTCATAATGCGATGATTTTTTAATTTAAATTCTCTTGTTTGTAGCAACCATTTTTTTTGGTCAGTACTTTTTGTTCTTGATGTAAAGTGGCCCAAAAAAACCAGACAAAATGTTTTTCGCTATAACTTTTGAAATAAACCACCAATTTTAATGAAAGAAGCTGCATTTTGCAGAGAATTGAATTTTTTCCGATATCTTAAAACCCGTGATGGCGGACATGATCAAATTTCACTCTTCATCGGCTCGTTTATTCTGGTGTTCCGGTTTTTTTTTTGATTTTGAAAAAAGCTAATTGCTGCCGCCCACAACGTTGTACAAATTGTCAAAATCGGTTTAGTTGTTTCCGAAATATTTATTTTTGTTTTACAGATTATATATTGCCTCTCTAATTTTCTCTTTAAACATTACTATTAAAATTTGGCTTTATCTTAAAATTAAATATGGCTGATTTAATCGAATTCCGGAACCACCAACGAGGTACTAATTACTATAAAATGATAGTTTGTTTGAATTTTAAGATGTCGGCAAATTTTGATATTCATTTTCAAAGCGGAATCGATTTTTACCATTCAGTATTAATATTGATGAATTTGTGAGAAAATTAATGCAGACAGAATTAGCAAGGCAATCATATAATCTCTAAAACAATGGTTAAAAGAAAAATTATTATTTATTGAACCACTAAACCGATTTAATTGATTCGTTCATTGTTGTCCGCGGCGGAGACAGTGCTTTTCTGCGAATTAAAGTAATGAAAAGCTTTTTAAAACATATGAATAAACAAGCCTCTTTTAAGGACCAAGTTTGATTCTGTCTGCCATCTTGGATTTTATAATGGCGGGAAATTTTATTAGTGACCTTTAAAGAGCAGTCGATCTTTATCGTAATGCTTCCTATTTCGGTAAAATCGGTTGAGTAGTAATGAATTTAAGGGCGATTGAATCCGTGAAACAATGTTTGAAACTAAAATTAATATTTCGGGAACCACTGAACGGATTTTAACAATTTATGCCTTGTATGTGACAGACATAGAGCTCTCTCTAACATTTTAAAAAAGGATTTTAAAAAGTTTCAGATAATAAGAATAAACGATCTTCTTTAAACGGTCAAGTTTGATTCTATCCGCCATCGCAAACAAAAAAATATGTTTGCCTTAAAGGCCCTGGAAGGCGCAGTTCGATCCTGAATTTGCCGGTATACTTAAAAAGTTATAACGAAAACTATTTTGTCTAGTTCCAACACAATGGAATAAAATGTATCGAAAATTATCAGGGAGCAAAAGTGATTTCTTTATTCCAAGTTCAAATTAATTTTTTTAAAAACCCGGAATTTTCTTTAAAATCTCAAACTTCCTACTTTTTACAAAATTTTTACCACATTCAAAAAAGATGATTAGCGCTAGGCTTCAAATGGTCACCTAACAAATAACTGGCCGCTCCACTCGAGCCCAGAAGTGACGTAAAAGGTGACGTCAGAGCAGCGGCTGCAGCCGCGTGATGACTCTGAAGGTGGGAAGGTTGGGACGAAAGGACCTTGTTCGCCTGCTGAACTAGGAGCGCAGTGTTGCAATGTTGTGGCGACATTGAAGACCATTTGTTATTGTTTGTGATGTGGCTGTCTTCAGAAAGTTTACCTGAAAGCAAAAAATATATATTAGACTACTTACTTATACAGTTGGCGACTTTTTAAATTGTTGCTCTAGTATTTGAAAATAGTAAAACAAATTTAAACCACTCAGGTTGTTCAAAAACAATAGACTAAAATATCACATGATAAATGATACATTTTGACAGAAGAATACCCCGGTATCTTAAAAAGTCCCTGACATTTTGACAGAAGAATACCCCAGTATCTTAAAAAGTCCCTGACATAAATGGCGTCGCATTACAATACGCCTGACATGCACGGAACTGTAACATAAACCTGACATGGTGCAAGTAAAATTATAATCCATGTTTATTAGGTCAAAATTTGTTAAAAACATAAAAAAAACCGCCATCTTGAGTTTATGACGGCACACAGGCCCTTCCACTCAAATGAGAGGCAAACACCCGGTGACTTACAATCGTGTGATCTATTTCCAATCGATTTAAGGCAGTTCCACAACTCTCCCACGGGACCCGATTTTTGACGATATGTCTCTCAACTATACCGGGTGGGCCAAAAAAAAACCGGACAATTTTTTTTTTCATTATAACTTTTGTACTATACCATCGACTTTAATGGGACAAACTGCACTTGGCAGAGAATTCATCAGAGTTTTGACCAAATATATTTTTTTGACCGCTTCAAATTCCAAGATGGTGGTTAAATTATACACTTCAAAGATGCTCGTTTATTCTTGTGTTGCGAACATGCTTTAATTAGTTTTTTAAGTTAGTGAAAAAGCCGCATTCTTACCACGCACAACAAGGTACAAGTCAGCAAAATCGGTGCGGTGGTTCCAAAAAAATATTTTTGTTTCAACCATTGTTTGGAATATTATACGAATGCCTTGCCAATCATGTCTGCATTTATTTCCTTATAAGTTCATTACTACTAAACCGATTTTAATGAAATAAAAACCATCCTCGTGAGAATTGATTGTTTTTTCAAGATCATGATCAAAATTTATCGCCATCTTAAAATTTAGGATGGCGGACAAAATCATACCTGATTCTTTAAAATGGCGTGTTTATTCTTATTTTCTGAAACTCTGTTAGTTTTAATTTTAATTTATAGAAAATCACTCCTTTTCTCCCGCACAACGAGGTACAAATTAGTAAAATCGGTGTGGTAGTTCTCAAAAAATCTGTTTTTGTTTCAACCATTGTTTTACAGATTATACGATTGCATTGCCTATCCTGTCTGCATTAATTTCCTTATAAACTCATTATTACTGAATCGATCTTAGTGAAGTAAAAAAATCATGGTGAAAATTGATTGTTCTTTGAAGACTATAATCGAAATTTGCCGCTATCTTAAAGGTTAAGATGTCGGACAGAATCATACTTGACCCTTCAAAGATGGAACTTTATTAGTATTTTCCGAAAATGTTTTAGTTTTCTTTTTTTTAATTTAAAGATAAGCGTTACTTTTCTTCCGCTTAACAAGGTACAAAGTATTAAAATCGATGAAGTGGTTCCTTCAAAATCTGATTTTGTTTTAACCATTGTTTTACAAATTATACGATTGCATGGCATCAAGTATGATTCTTTTCGACATCTTAAATTTTAAGATGGCGGATAATTTTGATTACAATCTTTAAAGAGCAATTAATTCTCACCATTATTTTTTTTTGTTTTGCTAAAATCGGTATAGTTATAACGAATTTATAAGGAAATAAATGCAGACACGATTGGCATTGCAATCGTATAATCTGTAAAACAATGGTTGAAACAAAAATAGATTTTTTGAAAACCATCACACCGAAAAGTAGTGCTTTTCTATAAATTAAAAAAAAACTAAAAAAATTTCAGAAAATAGTAATAAACACGCCTTTTTGAAGAATCAAGTATGATTCTGTCCACCATCTTAAATTTTAAGATAGTGATAAACTTTGATCATGATTTTTAAAAAGAAATCAATTCTAACCAGGACGTTTTATGAAACTCGGTTCATTAATAATGAATTTATAAGGAAATAAATGCAGACATGATTGGCAGGGCAATCGTATAATATGTAAAACAATGTTTGAAACAAAAATATTTTTTTTAAAAAACCACCAAACTGATTTTGCTGATTTTTACCTTGTTGTGCATGGCAAGAATGCAGCTTTTTTGCTAAATTAAAAAAGTGATTAAAACATGTTAGTAACACAAGAATAAACGAGCATCTTTGAAGGGTAAATTTTAATTTCGTCCTCCATCTTGGATTTTGAGATGGCGGACAAAAAATATATATTTAATTAAAACTGATTAATTCTCTGCCAACTGCAGTTTGTCTATTTAAATCGATTGTATAGCTCAAAACTGATAATGAAAAAAAAATTCCGGTTTTTTTTTGCCCACCCGGTATTACGACTTAGCCACGAGGTTAAAGCCACTTGTCATAACGAACACACTACTATGTCGCAGCCAAGTAGCTACTACGTGGGCGTCGCGTCGTAAAGGTCGCCATTTTCCCGTAGTGACGTAAAAGGAGCACGGTAGTTACAAGAGTCGAAAAGTTTTTTATAATGCTTGTGATAATAATATGTATTTTATTATGTAAAAGTGTGCGATTTAATGAGCAGAGGATATGATCAAAATTCAACTGCGTCGAATTTTTTTTGCGAAGCTGAAAAATTAGAAGACCTATTAAGAAACGATTTTGATATTTAAAGGCATCTCGAAAATTGAGCCCAGGAGTCTACTCGTTCTTTTATATTGACTAAAAACACCTAAAAAACATTGAATTTGGTCCACCCTGTACGTTTCTTCCTTCTTTTTTTCTACATCTTTCTTTGCTTTCTTTCAATATTCATACGCTTTGGAAACACAAGAAATTGACTCAACTATTATTCTTTTTTGATCGTCGCAATATTTTCAGCCATATTCCTTGGCCCTTCCCGGCAAATTTATCTAGCGAATAGAAAAATAATATTGTCCGATTCCCTTCACAATTCCATTCAATATTTTGATTTACTGCCCTCGATCGCTTCTTCTTTGTTTTTATAAGAGACCAGGATAAACGTAAGCTATGAATAAACCTGAGAAAAAAGAATATTTTTTTGTATAACTGTTGTATAACAATCAGATATTATTTTTTTTTTACTTTTAGGGTAAGTGGTTAAATTAATGTTATGTAGGTATTTTAAAGACTTTTTTATACGACTGTCTTGTAAAAGGGGGTTTTGCGCACGGAGAACACGATCTGAAAATGGCATTTTGCGCACGCTGTGTGCAAAACGTTTTGCACACGCTTATGTCATTTTTGCGCACGCCTATGTCATTTCTGCATACGGGTCTCCCGTCATTTTGATTTTTGTTGTTGTCACCCATCAATATAAGTTGGCTTGGTTCCGTAGCAACCGTCACTGCTCGTGTGTTTTGTTGATTAGATACGTCAAAAAATTGTTGAATTTTTAAAGTTTTGTTGTAAAAATGTCGGAAATAAAAACAAGTTAAATTAAAATTTGATTTTTCTTTCTTTATTAGCAGTCGTATAAAAAATATTGTAAGAAACTCGTTTGAAAACCTCTTTGCACACTCCCTCGACTTGTAGACCTCGCCTTCGGCTCGGTCTACCAAACTGTCTCGATCGTGTGCAAAGAGTCGTTTTCAAACCTTGTTGTTTAAATTACTATTTTGGTTTCTGCAAATTACTTGAAGAGTTTTAAAGCAAAATGTCAGAAATATTTAAGGTTAGAAGGGCCATTTGAGAAGAAAACCCTCGAGAACTTACGAGTCGTTAAATACCGAGATGAATTCCATCAAAGGAGCATGCGCCAAAATTAACGTCAAAATATCTCATTTAAATAATTGGCGCGAATACCGTGATTGGCGCGAGCTCGAAGAGCTTAACGTATAATAAAAAATTCAAGGTATAAAATAATGGTCAATTCCAATTTTTAGTTATGATTTTATGTCGGTACCGGGTGGTTTTTTATAACCGGAGCACTCAGCAACTTTATCATTAAAAATAAATTGAGATTTTTTTGGTTAATTATGACAACTTTAAAAGCCAACATAATTTTTGTCTATCCGTCACCATGTACATAGTGTCCCAAATTCGATGTTTTTGGGGGGTTTCGGGTATTTCTAGAGGGGCTAAAAAAAACTGATCCCCCTTTGCGACACTCAAATTTCAAAAGAAGCTTAAAGGTGAAAATCGCATTTTGATATAGGAAGCCGTTTTTAAACTACGGGGTGTTTTTAAAAAGTCTGCATTTTGGGAAGGGGTCTATAACTTGTTTATTTATTAATATTTTTTATTTCTGTGAAAACATTCTTAAGACACTTTTTTAAGAGGAATTAAATTTCATTTGTCACGTTTAGTTTTTGAGATATCACATAAAATTAATTTTTCTTTATGGGAGGATCCCTTTATTTCTTTATGTTTTTGTATTTTTTTTTATTTTTACCACATATTTTAGTTTGCTTAATGGGTTTAAAATATTTTAATATTATAAAATTATAAAAATAAAAAAATAATAAAGAGGTGATTAAAAAATAAAAATAAAGAAAACAATAAAAAAATAAAATATTGAGAGTAATACATCAAAGGAAATTTTAAGCTGATTTTAAAAATCGAATAAAAAAAGAGTTATTCTGTAAGAAAAATAACAACTTTATGCAATATTTTAAAAACCAAAAGAGATAAATAAAAACCGTTTACATCTGTCAATTCTTCAAGAAAAGATCTATAAGAAAGCTATTTACACAAAAATAAAATTTTCATAAACAAAAAAGTTATAGACCCCCTCCCAAAATGTAGACAAAAACACTCCCTAGCTTAAAAACGGCTTGCTATATCTAAATGTGGTTTTCACCTTTAGGCTCCTCTTGAAATTTGAGCGTCGCAAAGGGGGTCAGTTTTTTTCTATCTCCCCTAGAAATACCCGACACCACAAAAAAACAACGAATTTGGGACACCCTGTACAGGGTGTGACAATGAAGTCGATTTTTTGAGAGGGAACACCTTGTATATTTATGCATTTTAAGATTCGTCTTTTCTTTCTGATTTCAAAAATATACAATATCTACGTGCTGCGATTAATATTTTTTGAGGTATATGCAGTATTTCTTTTATATGATCTTATGCATTTCACGTTTATTTTGTTTTGCCATGGGAGTATTGAGTCAATACCATTGACTCTCAACTCCAATGTTTCTTCAAGTATTTCTTGATTGTGTTTGTATTTCAAATCATCACACAGATCCAAGTTTTTTGGGAAGGAGCATTTACATTCTAGGCATCTAAACATAAAAACACTTTCTGCATAGGAATACCTTTGTTTTTGTATGCCATGTTTACTTTGACAGTGTTTATTCAAATTAAATTGGGCACTAAATAATTTGTCACACAACTTGCACGTCACCGGCATTTTCACAGCACAAAAACGACGAATTTTCATCAAAAATCAATGGAAATTATTAAAGTTTTGCTGTATAAAACTATACTGAAATCTCTCTCAGTTGATTGATTGGCAGAAGTGACAGATCAACGCTTGCGCACGTCTTGGAATTCATCTCGGTATTTAACGACTCGTGAGAACTTGCTCTTGAGGCATCGATATACATTTTAGAGAGTTAACTGTCCGATAGTTTAAATGGACTCAGACAGTGAGCGTCTAGGAAAGAACGGGTACGAATGTAACAATTTTTAAAAAAGGCAAAATTTTCAAAGTAACGAATTTTTGGAAACTCCTGATTTTTATCTACTGTATTCCTTAGACCTTTTAATATAAAACGACAGTATAAAAAAATTATTTTAATAAAAGAAAATTAATATTTTTATAGGAAATCAAACAGGTTATTGTCTTCCTTCACTAATTTTTAATTTGTTTTAAACATATAATCCCGACATGTTTCGTAAGCAGAAACTTACATCTACAGGGGACATTACCAAACTAAATTAGCACAACATTTTGAAAAACTTGTTAAAAATCTATTCATATTCTTTTAGGAACATTCAGAATATGAATGTTACTTCCGTATTTACTGGGTTTCTAGTAAAATGAAATGCTTATCTATGTCAGATAGGGTCTCTAGTCAAAAATAGAAAGAAGATGGTCCTTTGCAGGGCTGACTCTGGATATTTTGGCGCCCTGGGCGAAAGACTCAATTGGCTCTCCTATCCAGTATCAATTTTTTTAAACTTTTTATAATTTTATTACTAGGGGAAGGCTTTCATAAACTTAAAATACAAATATTTAAAAACAATGCAATTTAAAATTAAACATTACGAAAACCAGTATGAACCAAACCAAAAAAATTATAAACTTTACCTTTGTCTGTATACATTCTACTTTAAAAAACTCTTTTTCTGATACCATTAAATTTTTATCGAATTTTACATTTAT
Source organism: Aspidapion aeneum (assembly GCA_963576565.1). Taxonomy (NCBI): domain Eukaryota; kingdom Metazoa; phylum Arthropoda; class Insecta; order Coleoptera; family Brentidae; genus Aspidapion; species Aspidapion aeneum. Next base: position 144,373,075 of record OY755039.1, on the reverse strand, counting down.
TTGTGAAAAAATTGGCCTGCGGCGTCGCCTTTTTTATAATTTTGCAAAATTCGTCAGATATTTTGAGTTATGTGACTCTCTTTCATATGCCGTTTTTAATTTGACGCAGAATGATTCTTCGAAGTGTGAGTTGGGTTCGGGGATTGTTCGCTCGGTTTATTTTGCTCTATTTGAGTCTCGCTTACGTTATGGCATCGCCTTTTCGGGATCGACCAACAAATATTTATTAAACTCAATTTTTTTGTTGCAGAAAAAAGCACTTCGCTTTGTTACTAATACTCACCAACGAGAAAGCTGCAAACCAATCTTTATAGCGCAAAACATTTTAACAATGACATCATTGTACATTTTAGAGATTTGCATATTAATATATAAAAACAAAGGTATATGGAGGTTCTGGAGCATCGGGTCGCACCCGCCGGGCTGGTGATTTGCCACTGCCAATTCCAAAGTCAAATCTAACAAAAACTTCTCTTATATACGAAGGTAGAAAAATTTTCAATCATTTACCGGGTAGTTTAAATCCCAAAAAACCATTAAATCTTTTAGAATTAATCTAAAAAAAAGTCTTTTAAAGAAGGCTTATTATAATTTGAGTGGATTTTATGACAATCCTCTAGTCTTGTCATCAAGTACCTGAACTACATTGATTTTTCCTTTTTTTACTTTTATCTTTAAATTAACTGGTGCTTCCTATCTATATTTGTGTTTTTTTTTTGTCCTGACTTTTATATTATAATTTTTAAACATTTTAGCTTTAAATTAATGATGATGTGACCTATTTTGTACATTTTTTTTACTGTCTTTTTAACGCAATTTTTTTGTTTGTTATGTATGTTTTTACCTTTTATATATTGTATTTTGTTTTAACTTTAATTAAGTTTTTGATTCTTTTAACTTAAATTTTTTTTTATATGTATGTAACTTGTTCAAGTATAAGCCTAGACACCTGGGTATGGGTCAACTTTTTTCATTGTAACAAAGACATTATTTCCACACAAAGGTTATAAATAAATAAAAATAATCAAATATTTTGGTTTAACAATGGTAGCCATATTTAAACCTCCAAATGTCACTAGAAAATGTCGAATAAAAACGGTGTATGTCAGTGTCAGCTGTCCGCTATATTTTACACGTTAATTTTTAGACAAGTTAGCGACGATTAAACCGATGGTTGATTGTTTTAGTGAATGAGTAATTGAAAAGGGATTCTAATATATCTTGTGCTTTTTCCAGTATTTAAATATTGATGTATTGATTGATGTATGTATTTAAGACGGTAATGCATCTACAGATATATTTTAAGTTATTTATGTATTATTTAGCTTTGAATATTTTTGTATGTAAGTTTTTTTGTCAATCATGAATTATTTCTATTGTTTTTCAAAGTTTAAACCACCCCTCAGGGGTGGTACTACAATTTGAGACTATTTTTAACATGAATCCTACGACTGCACGGACTAAGTTTCCAAAAAATGACATTTGGTTACAAAATTTTTATGTGGTTTTTCTTTATTTCTAAAGTTAATTTGAATTTATATGAGATGAAACTCACTGAGAAATGCTTACTATCATATTGCACATTAGGGTGAACCAAATCTTTGTAGTTATTTGACCTGTCAGTATTAAAAAAATACACTTAAACCGGTCGGTATCAAGTCTATAGACTTATCCTAAATATACTAAATCAATAATTAGTTATTAATAGGATAGAAACTCACCCTTAGTTGTTTATTATTTAGATTTTTTTGTTGTTTATTATCATAGATTTAGCCTGCTTTGTCTTGTGAAAATTTATTTTCTTTTGTGACAATAAAGTATTTTTGATTTGATTTGATTTGATTTCTTGGTTGAATTTCCACCACAATTAAGAAGGAGCTCTTGGTTGGGGTTGAGGTTTATTTTTTTCAAAAAAATAATATTTCAAAACCCTTCGCGCTCATTGTGTGCCATACGTAGAGCTCCCTCTAGGTTTTCTTTTATTTGCATTCGATCTTTTCATTGATCGATATTGTATAGCAGTGTTTTTCCCTGCTGTTGGTTTTTTCTCTCGTATGTTTTCTTTTATTTGCATTCGATCTTTTCATTGATCGATATTGTATAGCAGTGTTTTTCCCTGCTTTTGGTTTTTTGTTTCTCTCGTATTGTTTTCTTTTATTTGCATTCGATCTTTTCATTGATCGATATTGTATAGCAGTGTTTTTCCCTGCTTTTGGTTTTTTGATTCTCTCGTATCTCGGTAGATGGCGCCTCTTGCTATAGTTCGCTCACTAATTACATTTAATTAGAGACAAAACCGTCTGATTAACTTCGCAAGATTTGTCACTTGACCAGCAGTGTTCTGAGGAGTCCCATAAGGACGAAACGGTTAACTGTCAACACTTATTAGGTGTCCATTAGATCTTGGACCCCCGTGAGGTTAAGCTTTCAAGCTACCCACAGAAAAATATAAGGGAAACAAAAAACTCCTTTTTGCCCGATTAGCCATGAAACTTGTTTGATTTGTAAAGTATTTGTATTACACGGATTTTAGAAAAATTAATTAAAAATGTAAAAAAAATTTTTTTAAATTAAATTACTAATTTTGCACCACCATAAATCTTTAGATCGACGCCCCTAGAAGTACAATTCAGCGCCTCTAGAGCTTCAATTTAGCGTCCCTAGAACCCAGCGCCCCTGGGCGAGGACCCTGTTCGCCCATGCCTTGAGTTGGCCCTGTCCTTTCTTTTTGCCCGTTTCTGCCACACAGGCAGCAGGCAAGCAGCTCCTACTCAGCCTGCTGGCGGCTTTCTAAAGAGTTGACAGTAATGGAAATAAATGAGAGGCGTCGTGCAATTTTCTAGATTAAACATCAGGGAGAGCCCTCCTGCCATGCGAGTGACTGCGTGCAGGAAAATCAAGCGGGAAGAACATCGGGCACACGAGTCGCTTACTTGCCTGTTTGATTCGCAAAAAGCCTTAATCTGGTAAAAATATTTCTCCTGTTTTGTTACACGACTTTAGAAATTTTATGTTTGTACTGCATTATTAAAAGACCTACAATTATTTAAACACTGTAAGTGAGTATTTATGGGACAACCATTAACGTATTAACCGGAGGAGACTAGGAAATAAACAAAAAAATCGGCCGTCTAGATAAACAATTTGTTTTAAAAAACGCACTTCTGCAGTAAACAACTCATCGACTATTTTTGTTTGGTCCATAGAAAACTCTATTTACTTTCTCTTTAAGAATCACCAAAATTACCCGATCTTTCCTTTACTTTTATTTCTTTTTTAAACCAATGCAAGGAAAAAAGACGAAACTGTTCTTCTTACAAACCCTTACCAGATTAATTGTACACCACCAAATATAGATATATAACAAGCGGTGATCACTTTAACTTGTGCTTCCAGCATTTATTTTGCTACTCCTTCCTTTTCCTTTATTAAACCAGTGCGAGAGAAAAAAACAAAACTATTCTCGATTACAGTCCCTCACTAAAATAAAGGAATTAGAAACATGCAAAATGGTATAGGCCCGCGTAAAGTATTTTATTTTGTTCCTCTTTTGTTAAACCGATGCGAGAAAAAGAGACAAAACTATTCTTGATTAGAAGGTAGTCCCTTTGGACCCATTAGTATTTTGTAAAGGGTCAAATGCGGCGTTTATGACCTGTCTCTTTACGGTTCGGAATTGTTTTCGTGTTTTTCTTAAAATATATTTTCGATGACTCAAAATTAGTCTTAAAAGACTAAAATGGTGTGGGAGTGTATTTTGTGCTAAAATCTCGACCATCTTAATCCAGAAGTTTCGTTTTACAAGTAAGTTAAATAACTTGTTTGACCTTCAAAACAAAACAAAGACGAGTGCCGTAGAAATCAATATAAATTCGCTATTATATAAATAATTAAAAAGTGTTTAAACATAAGTTTAGTTAAAAATGTACAGGGTGTCCCAAGTTTTGGGGTTTTGATACTTTTAACTGAACTACGAGCCTTGATTTTCAACAGATAAGGTAAAAAAGGTATCTTATTAATATGGAAAGATCTGAATAGTGTCTCACCCAAACTGATAGCCGGCCTTTTTGGAGGATTAGGCATACAGTGTTGAGAAACCACTCAAAAGTGAGCCACAATAGACCCACTGGTGGTCACAGTGGAAGGGCTGCAAGGCCCACTCATATATGAATCATCATCATCAATATGGAAAGTAATTTTTTTACGTATACCTTTTTTATTTAACCCTTTTTTTTGTGTAAACAGTTTTTTTAGATTTGGATCGAGGCAATTTTTTAGGTTGGGTTAGTCCTTTTTACCTACTCTGAATTTTTAAGGTTGTCTAACCTAAAATAAAATACACCAAGCTAAAAGCATCTAAAAAGTGTAAAGACGAGGTCTCTATATGCAGATTTGTTTTTAACCCTATAAAATGTCAGCAAAATTTTTTATTCAAAAAATTTAAAAACAATAAACTATAGTTACCTACTTATTATTTTTTTCATTGTTAAATAAAATCCATTTCTAAGGTTAATACGTTAATGGGGACAACGGAGACTTATTGGAAGTAAAATAATGCTAGCAGTATATTGACATCTACGCTTGCGTAATGCGCGTAAAATACGGCAGACTTTAATAAGAATTGTGCTAGACTTTATTTAGGGTGACCACCGCGTAAAAGGAGGACATCAGAGACAAATAAATTGATAAAAAAATTTTTTAAGTCACAAGCTTTTATAAAATGCACTAAAAATTAAAAAATAATTTTCTAACATTCTAATATTATCATAATAATAAAAGCGATGGCCGACTGATGGAAATTTTGACGATGTTAGCACGATAAGATATCCGTATCAATTAAATATCACTATTTGTAAGAATCAATCTAGCAGAAAAATGCAGAGGTACCAAAACCACCCAACCCGACCCAAGATACCCCAGCATTTCTTTGACATAGGTATGGCAATGGCATAGCATTGCGGCACATCAAACATATCTTTGATGACCTGCTATATGTTGAATATTCTTTAAGTGTTTAGATCACAAATTTAGATTAACTTATGCTTTGATTTGCGGCCATCGCTTTTATTATTATGATAATATTAGAAAATTATTTTTTAATTTTTAGTGCATTTTATAAAAGCTTGTGTCTTAAAAATTTTTTTTTTACCAATTTATTTTCAACTTTTTAGTCTCAGCTATCTACTCTATTAAATGAAAATATTTGTTCAATAACAGAACAGAAGAGTTTATTCTAGATTATAATGAAATCGCTGATCGTGAGTTGTTTGGAAACTCATTTTTCTATTGGGGGAAAGAGAGAGTGGGGGTAGAGGTAGAAATATATTTTTTGTTTGGGCTGTATTGCCATCGGACCTCTATGCATATAGCAAATTTTATAAGTCATTTGAAGTGAAGTGTGTCAAAAACGCATTTTTTATGGAATTGGGTGGGGGGTAGGGTGTGAGGACAATTTTTCATTATTGTTTTATTGTCATCGGACCACTATATGTATACCAAATTTCGTCCAAATCGGATAATGGGAAGTGTGTTAAAAACGCATTTTTCTATAGATGGGGTTCGGTGTGGTAGGATTTTTTTTTTCAATGTTGTATTATCATCGGACGGGTGTCAAAAACACATTTTCTATGGAAGGGGGTGGGGGTAGGGGTGGGGTGGTTTTATGTTGTATTGTCATCGGACCAATATGGGAATACCAAATTTCATCCAAATCGGATAATGGGAAGTGTGTCAAAAACTCATTTTTCTATAAAAGGGTGTAGGGGTAGGGGTGGGAGGATATTTTTTTCTTAAAGTTGTATTGTCATGGAACCACTATGTGTGTACCAAATTTCATCCAAATCGGATAATGGGAAGTGTGTCAAAAACGCTTCACAAGATTTGATAGATAGTTAGACAGAACATCGGAAGCTAAATAAAAGCTTGTAATAAAAAGCCGGATTTTCGATAAAAAAGCCGACAAAACAAGTCATTTTAAAAAACCATCCTTAAAAAATTTGATGACCAAAAAAAAAGTATCTTGAGACCGAAAGGCCTTAAATAATGACTCAACGCACAAGATAAAAAACTAAACCCATATAACCCCCAGCCCACTTCAAAAAATTGTTTTTTAAGGCCCTAGTAGATTTCGGGCCGCAAGCCATATTGCGACCCGCGCAGTGGCGTAGCGTGTGGGGGCGCGGGGGGTTCGTCGCCCCCCCCCCCCCCCGCCCCGAAGGTACTGGCGCCAAAGGGAAGTAAAGATATGATGACCTTTTTTTTTTTTTGGTCGCAAGAATTGATGGGCGCCCGTTTTAGCTGTCGGCCCCCCGCCCCTTCAGGCACGCTACGCCGCTGGGCCCACGTTACCATGGAAACGGGGTGGTGACCAATGGCGGCTACTACAGGGAGGGCAACGGGCAGTGCCCTCCCAAAACTAGACAACAAACAGTATTTTTATTTGATTTATTTAAGAAAAGTTAAATCTTCCCTTACGATATGATTGTCTAATTCGTTTTATTATCTGTGGTTAACAACAAACGATTAATTGGGTGAACTTTTTTAACGTCAATAATTACAAGCCGGCAGCGCCGCGCGGCGCAAGGTTTCAATTTCAACCGTTTTTCAGCGGTGTATAGTGGCTGTTCTCGCGCAGGGGCAGGAGGAAGGTTTCTTTTAATTGACGTCGGCCATCATCATTGTGCGGAAACGTCCGTTGCCCTTCCTACACGTTGCCGGTTCTATCATTAGTCAAGACGTATGAGTTTGTTTTTATTTGGGATAGGTCAGTCGTAAAAGGCCCTGCCGGTCGCGTGTCATTGTTTGTTTTTGTTATCGTTTGTTTATAAAATGGAAATAAATACGGTCGGTTACATAATTAACAGTACAAATTTAAATACGGTGACATGTGAACTTCAGTTACAAATAAAATCTTTAGGGCCACATAGACCGGACCAAAAAATTAACCAAAATTTGTAAGCAATGCCGGGTGTTCCAAAAAAACCTATAATAGAAAATTTAATAAAAAATTATACGATGCTGAAAACTGGTTGTGCGGTTGTGGAGAAAGAAATGCTTCTTTTGCTTTATTCGTCTTGTTATGGACAATCCGCGAAGTGATCCTGCGTGGGTGGCAAAGAGAATGTGTGCAATCAAGCACTTTAGTGAAAAGTTAAAAACACACAAAGTAAGTGGTATTCATTTAAATAACCACATAGACTTTTCTATGCAAGGCAAGACTGATATTAGGTGCCAATTTAATACTACCTATAGGCAAAACATTACCGAACATAATGATCTGTGGGATTTTTGAGGTTGCTCTACCCCATAGGGCCATAAAAAAGAAAGGCGAATGAACATTATCTATAAACAAATAAACTAAAAACTACACCAAGTAGCTGCTTGTCTGGAAAATACTAAAATAAAATTGTTTCGGTAAGTTTTTTTTAATCTCATTTTTCATGCAATTTAAATTGCTGCCCCCCTCCCCCAATTTATATCGTCACCAGCCCCGACTGGTGGGGACGTAGGTATATTAATAAAAAGAAAAAATCCAGAACCCCCACACTTAAGCCATTTGTACCCCCCAGCTTGACAGTTCATGGATCGTCACTGAGTTTTATTGTAACAAAGTTATTTAAAGAATACTTAATAGGGACTTATTGGAATAAAACCTGACTTTATTTTAGAGTCGACTTTATTGTGACACATTTACAAAGAAAACTAACAGCTAACCTCTTAAAATTGACATACCAAAGCCAAATTTAATAATGAAGACACTAACTTTCATTTAATAAATACCAACACTAATAAATCCGGTTTTTAAATACACAAAGGCCGAATTTTAGAGAGCAGAGAGCAGCTGCTTTTTATATGTTAATCTGTCACCATAGGGTCGAATTTAAAATAAGGTCAGGTTTTATAATAAGTGTCTAATGTCTCATATACAACTTACTTTACGGTACCAAAAAAGTTTTCAACAACTTTGATGCTCTGAGAAAACCTTAGAGTAATAATTATTACTCTGAGGAGAAAACAGAAAAGAAACGTGCTTACTTAATGGTCCAGTGAAGAAAAAGTAATAGCTATTTGACTGTGACATAGTAGTGTGGTATTACAGTTTTTTAAACGCGTTGCTAAATAGTTATAACCAAAAATTTGTTTCCCACCACGTCGTTGTATGGTAAACTGAAAAGTAACGGGAGAACGTTGCGGTTACTTTTAAGGAATTCTTACTGCTCTAGGTTTCGTTGTGACCACTTTAAATGTCCGTTGGGTTGTATCACGTCTCTATTTTAAAAACCTTTTCGGGGAGCACAAGCACGGATCACCTAACAAACAGATAAATAAGCCGGCTGGCCGTCTTTGATCTCGGAGAATTCAACGATGGCTGAGCATTGGGAATCAAACTCAGAGCCGGACTAAAATAAATTTATCATAAAATATGAATGTTTCAGATTGTTGATGCGAAAAAATATTTTTACTGCCAGAAACAATAAAAACATTAAAATAGTTTTGTTCTGCTAAAAATGGGAGCTAAAATAAATTTTTGAGTCTCGGCCGCGTAAAAATATTATATCTTGTCCTCTGTAGGGGACTATGGAAATAATGTGTTCTATTAAATGAGAGATATGGGAAGCACAAAAAGAGGTCTTCTTCTTCGTTCAGAATACGTTAGCATGTTGTCGTTTCCAGCATACAGCCAAACACAAAAAGAAAAAAATTGATTGCTTTTTTTGTTGTATTGGGATAACATTTATTAAGTTTCAAGAGGAGGTGAATTTTAAATATAAGAAGTTTGACATTGCAGAGTAATTTCTTAATTTACTGGAATCAGATATTATTTATTAGTTTTTTCGAAAAATTGAAAGTTTAAGGAGATACAGGGTGACCAAATAATCTTTACAATTAGCACAAAATTGCTCCATGGTAAATTAATATTTTAAAATTTAGTAAAATCTAATATTTATTAAATTAAAATAGTAAATAGTAGCATAATAAAAAATTATAACAAATTTGTGTTAAAAACTCTTGACCAAATAATATATAATAGTGTATTATACAGGGTTTAATTTAAATGATGTATAAAACTTTAAGGGGTTGTGGAAATGGTCAAAACAAAGATTTTTTTCGCATTACATTTAGACCTCTTTGTTTTTACAGTGTGTTAAACTTAGCATTTTTTTTCGATTTTTTGTTTGTTTCTTAAAAATTATAATAGACCATTAAAATTTTGTGGAATAATGCATTACCAAAACGGTAATAATTAAGTTCTAAAATCTGTTTTAAAAATGTTAATAAATTTAGTGCTAAAATGACTATTTTCTCTTTTTATTAAGGGCTCTTTAGATGGGTAGGGGACAATTCGCCGCGGCCAATTCGCTGTGGTCCAATTCGCCGCGGGGACAATTTACCGTGAGATTTTTTTGTTTTATGATGTTACTATTGGCAATTGTTTAAACAGTTGTATTTAGCTTGACTTCATATATATTTGTTTGATTATAACTTTTTTCAAACCTTTCCAACATTTTTTTTATTAGGAAAATAAATAAAATGCCGGAACCAAAATGGCGGATTTTTCCGTTTATGGACGGATTTGTATCTAACTCGGACTGATGAGATTTTTAAGGTCGCTGATCATTATTTTTAACTTAAATTTCAGAAGTTTTGGTGTTTCAGGTCGGTTCCCATTTTGATTTTTTTCAGTTTAAGTTAAAAATAATAATCAGCCTTGAAAGATCCTAAAGTTTCTAGTTTGATGCATATCGGTTCATAAATGGCAAAAACCGCCATTCTATATTGGTCATTTTATTTATTTTTTCCAATTAAAAAATGCTGGAATGTATAGTTACCACCAAATAAATAGTTGGAAAGTTTGAAAACATTATTTTTATAAAAAAATATTATATGAAGTCAAGGTAAATAAAACAATGGTAATATCATGAAACAAAAATCTCGCGGCGAATTGTTCCCGCGGCAAATTGTCCCCGCGGCAATTCGATTGGCGGCGAAATGTCCCCACGGCAAAACGAGCCGCGGACAATCAGCCAGCCGCGGCGAATCGGCTGCGGTTAATTGGCTGCGGCGAATTGCCCCCTACCCTTTTAATTTGTGAACCTCTGCTTAATTTAAGGATCAAAATACCAATCTACAAATTTCCCTTTTCTACAAACTAAGCTTATGCCGCTGTTTCATACAAAACACCAAAAACTTTCTAAACAAAGCATAGTTTATATCTTGTTTTTTAGGATCTAATGGCGGCGCATTTTTAAATTTGAGATAAATATAACAAATCCTGCAAAAGTATAAAAAAAAATAATAAAACAAAATCAAAGGGGTTGCAGATCTATATGTCCTTAAGAACTCTTTGTACTTAAATCATTTACAGATTCATCTCATAGGACACACCTTCTATAGGATATGGCAAAAGTTTTTAAAAAATCGAAAGATAAAATAATGTATAAGTTTGCATTATAGGATCCTGCGGAAATCGAAAATTACTTCGATTAAGGGTATACCGTCGCGTGGATTTACAGTCTCTTACGGCACAAACCGTTCCCATTGTTTAAAATCAAAAATAACATATATCAAATACAAAAATCACATCTACACACCACTAATGCTCAACACGTACTAAAGGTTTAAAAAATATTGAAATACAGAATGCGCCTCTGGAGTGGTTGACCCCAACATGGCAGGCTGCGTGAAAGATGCGCGTAGCACCCCCCCACCACCTGAGTTCCCTATCTGTTTGTTAGGTGATCCGTGGCACAAGCTTCTAATAGTACTCTAAGGGCCGGTTTATCAATGGCGGGGTATCTCGTCGTGTTAGCTAGCCCTGGGCCAACTCTAACCTTGTGGTAACCCTCGAGTTAAAGAGAAAAGTGTTTATCCACGCGATTTTAACCCAGAGCTCCGAAACTCGCATGTTGGCAATGCTGGGAACAATCGACCTTCTAAGTTTTACCTTCTTATTTAATAGTCTGTGGAATTTTTGACATTTTGTGGTTATAATCATATGTTTTTTTGTATTGTTGGTTTCGGGTGTTTTGTTAAAAAACATTATTTGGAAAAAACTTATTTAGTTTCTTCAGTTATTGTACTCTAGCCAGTAAGTAACTACTATATGTATGATGAAAATAATTTAGCTACATAAAAATTAACATGTACTTCAACTTTGTAAATTGTTTCTGTTGTACTTAACTACTAATTATTATAGTCTAAAATAAAAATGCATCTATAGGTACCTATCTACCTATTAAAGCTAGATAATTTAAGAGATGTCTTTGGTATTGGATCATAATTCTGCATTTTTTAAGTTTATTTTTAAACTACTACACCTATTTTATTTTTGTTACAGGTCATGTCTTTACAAGGAAACCAACAAACTTCTACATTTTAATAAAGAAATATCAATAAGGCACATCAACAAGAAATAATGGTACTAGTTTCTGACACATCAACCTGTTATCCCGGAATGACTGATTTATAAACACCACCCTGTGCAGAACAAGCAGAGGCTTCCTGGGTGACCAGAAAGTATTTAATAACCTTGATGTGATATATTAATTATTCTGTAGCATATTTTTTTAAATTATAAAAGTGCTCTAGCATGTTGCAATAATGTTGTTGTTGAATGTTATGATTTTGAGAAAAATCAACCAAAATAAAAAAACACTTCAAAATAATTGGAAATTTTGACGTTAACCCAGAGCTAAATACGCTACCCTGCCGTTCGAGCGCGGGTCAAGTTAGCCTAGGGTTAACCCTCGAGTTTGCATTTAACCTTGGATGGATAAACACTTTTGACAACTTTAACCCAGGGCTATCTCTAACTCGAGGGGTAACCCTTCATTGATAAACCGGCCCTTAGAGTTGAATGTACTAAGACGGCCCCTAGACCTACAATAAAATTGCACAATATATTTTTTGCGCAATTTAATTGAATGACCTCGTGCACCCAAACGATCATATTTATTGTGACAGCTCGTGTGAAGCTTCAATATTTTTGGATCCCTCATACCGTCACGGATGCTAAAACTTAAAAACGGAAACGTCAATGGTCAAAAATTGGTTTAAAAAAAGGCAAAAATGCACTCAGGAACATTACCTACCTTGGAACAAAAATGTTGCTCAATCATTGTGCGACCTACGGTCAATCATATTGCGCAATCCGTAATATTGTGCAATATTATTGACCGTCTGGGGACCGCGCTAGAAAAAAGAGCTTACCATTATTGACAGGTTTGAGGTCTAACCCATTCGATGAGTGATGACTGGATATACTGCTGGTATTCGAATTGGGTGTGGTCGAAATACTGGAATGAGGTGACCCGGGCTTAACGTCTTTGCCAATGTTGGTTTGGCCAGTTTTTGAGTTGACTTGCGAGTTACCTTCGGCTTTTATCGAGGGTGATGTTGGACTGTCGGTATTCGTATGACTACCCTGGTTTTGATTGGACGCTTTTTGTTGAGCCAATCGTTCTTGCTTCCGGAATTTCGCTCTGCGGTTTTGAAACCAAACCTGTAAAAAAAAGATTTGATTAACTTTCCGTTTAAACCGGACATGCAAAGAAGCGATCTTCTGGAAAGTCAGGTTTAAGTCTACCCGATTCGAGAAGTTACAGCCCACAGTACAGGGTGACTCAAATTGAGCACTTTAAGATGGGTTTAGGGCAGTTTATGGCCGCGCGTGGTTTAAAACTTTGGGGAAGTATACCCAAATCAAAACAATACGACTCGACCGATAACGCCAAGTTGTCTCAGTGCACCAATTTAAGGTGCACATAAGCTACCTTTAACAACCAACGGTAAACGTTGACGGGGGTGGCATCACTGGGGTGCGGGCGGCATCGATCGCCGCAATTGATTTACAAGAGCACGAACCGAAGTAACGCCCAGTCTGTTACTTTCAAGAATTTTCGCAAAAAGTTGAGCCTCTCGGCAAAATAAAGCACTTTTTAAAAAATAGACCGATAACTTTAGTAATTTATTTTAAACCGAAATGCATTTTTATTCAAAATCAGAACGAACAGTTCCAAACTAGGGGAGTATACTCAGTGGCGCACCCAGGAATGTGTCTTGGGGGGGCCCGAGGCCTCTTGGGAGGGGGGGGGGGGCGAAGCCTCATAATGTCAAATTTTAAGCTATTTTTTGTGTTTTATTATGATATATGTAGAAAATATGTAAGAAAAACTAAGGCTTGACCTCCCGCCCCCCACGCAAGGCTAAATCATCCATCTCCCCCCCCCCCATTGAGCGGTACGTAATTTAAGGTAATGAAAAGGCTCTGTTTTCGGTCTAGAAGCAAATCATATTACTTTTTGCCAACTCGAAATATTGACAGGGATGAACAAAATCCCCTCAAACCCCCAGAAACCTGTTTTTTTTTCAGTCTTATTTAAGTTTCTCGAAAACTAACCTTTTTGTCGAAAATTGCAAAGAACAGTTTTTTCTGAAGAACAAAATTCCCTTTCCAACGGTGTATTGGCCGATAAGGTTAGAAGAGGGAAGTAGATCTTCAATGGCGTCCGTAAATTGAGATAATTTCGAAAAAAGTACAGTTCTTAGGAAGAAATGTGTAGTTTATTTGGGGTTTATGTCACACATGGGTCTCCAGGGGCGTGCTTATATAAATAAATTTTCAGAAATAACCACAATAATCAATTTTTGCTACATATTTAAACAATAATCTTCTAAGGAAAAAATTGACTTTTTACGTTATTCTATTCTACTCATATTTTTTTTGGTTATTTTTGAAAGTGACCCCAATGTACAGACGGCTCTGGAGAACCATACTTTCTATCAAATTTGGTGATACACCGTTTAAAAAAAATTTAATTTTCCACTCCAAAGTACGGAACTTATATTGTCGTAAGAAGCTTAGTTCTTAAGAAAACTGGATAAAACCTGTCAAAAAAATTGATTAGTTTGGTGATTTTAAATATTTACTTTAAATACGGACACCACTGGAGCGGTAAGAATAACTTCAACTTTATTATACAGCTTTTAAAAGGAAATTTTATTGTCTATGACAAAGTATACAACACATTTTTTAATACAAAGATTTGTTTTTAAGAAAATCAAATAAAACGTGTAAAAACCATTTGTGATTTTTTTTAAATCACCCCCATTTACGGACGTCGCTGGAGAGTGTGTTATATGTCAAGCCACACCGAGTTTTACATTGTTAAAAAGGGAATTTTACTGTATACAATAAAGTATAGTATATATTTTTTCATATTAAGGTTAGTTTCTGAGAAAATTCGTTAAAACTTGTAATAAAAATGGCTTATTTTCTGTTTTTTTTTTTTAATTAATTTGAAATAAATTGACGTTTTAATTATAAAACCAATTTATAAAACCAATCTGATCATGTTAAACATCGTTTTAAAGGATTTTATACACTATAATAAAATATAACACAGGTTTTATTGTAGACATTACTTTAAAAGAAATCGAATAAATCTTTGGAAAAACACGGGTAATTTTTCAACCTTTTTAAATTACTTCAATTAACGGACGCCGCTGAAGAGTTTGTTATCAGTCTCATTTCATTGAATTATACCTTATTGAAAAGGGAATTTTCTTGTCTACAATAAAGTATAATATAAATTTTCCTCTTGAAAAGACATCAAACTATTAGATTTTTGGGGGTCTGGAGGGTTTTTAAAAGTTTCTGCAGCCATTAAAAATACTCTGCCAATATATGGGCCCCTAAGCTCACACTAGGTACTATAGTTATAGTGTATAGTGTGAGCTAATATAACTAAAAACTGAGATATATTTTATTCAACTCCAGACTAAATTACCTTTTGTTTGATACCACACAAGCCATGTTTTGACTTAAACTCAAATTTTTGAAATCTACCCCCACCCTTAAAAAAATCAAAAACTAAAATGTATTTTGTTAAACTCCGGACTCAATTACCTTTCGTTTGATATCACACACGCCATATTTTCACTTAAACTCTAATTTTTAAAATATACCCCCACCCTTTGTTTTTAAATAAATTAAAATGTATTTTATTTAACTGCAGACTCAATTACCTTTCGTTTGAAATCACACACGCCATATTTTCACATAAACTCTAATTTTTGAAATCTACCCCCACCCTTTTATTTGGTTTGTGTTCGGTGGATTTTGTTCATTTTTAAATGGGACCATCTCGACCCAAGACCCAGCCTAGGTACCAAATTTCATTAAAATCGGCCAAGCGGTTTTTGAGTTATGCGCGTTGGTCGTTACAGATAGACATACAGACACACAGACATACAAACAGACAGACATACAGACAGACAGACGCAAAGATATATAAAAATTTTTGAAATCGGAGCAACTTTTTTTTTCTCGAAAAAATTAGGATCACCATAGCTCACACTACTATAGTATAGTATATGTGTGAGCTAAATAACTAATATGATATTATTTTTTAGTTAAATAAATATATATTTTAAATATATACCTATGTCAATTTGGGCTTTAAGTACAGCGGCAATTTAAAATTTCGCCGCCATGTTGGCCGTCATCTTGAATATCTCAGCCCATGACAACATTTCTAAGTGGTATAGTTTTTGCAAAGTCTCCTGAAATGCTCCTAATACGGGGTTCTATCGATTTCGTGAAATTTTGCTTCAATCTGCCCTTCAAAAGTTATCCAAATTCATATAAAATTTTCCTGGTATAATTTCAACCCTACCGACAGAGAAAAGGCGGTCCGAGCACAAAGTATTTGTTTTCTGACCGACCCAGCACAGGTGGATAGACGGCACCTGATTGGCAGAATTTTTTGAGATGCGCTTTTAATTGCTTTCAGGTGTTCGTTTCGGGACCCCTTTAGTCGGCAGTATGCAGAGTTAGAAAATAAATCAGTGTCGTTTCTGTAGGTGTAGGAATAGAAAGTTTTATTATCTATATTTATTTCTTTCGTTTACGCCATAATTCACTTTCTTTAAAGGATATGCCGATGGTCGGCTTTAACCTTTGTTCAACTGACTTTGCAAAAACTATAACAGGGATATTCCGATTCACCAGGGTCGAAGTAGGGGGAATTGACCATTTGCCAAAAAGTTATATAAAATGCTTCTAGAAAGTGGATTTCCCAAAATCTTGCCTTAACTATTAGTTGTAAGCGACCGTGGAGAGAATCCTGGCTTTGGCGTGCCTAAACTAGTTTGATAGGTGATTTAAAAAAGTAGCATTAATTAGTTCATTTAGAATTTTGCACAATGATTTTATTTATTTTTCGTCGGTCGTATGTTTGCCTATGCGCTGCGTAAAACAGGCGAAAAAAACCACCCTCATATATAAACGAAACAGGGCAGTTTGTTTCGCGTATAGTAGGTAGGGGACATCGGGGCAGGTTGTCACACTTTCTTTTCATTTGCATTTAAACAGTGTGACCTTACTTGCGTTGGAATAACGCAGGCTACTAGTTCCTTTATTTAGAGACAGTGTTGCCGCGCATATCAGAGGGCACGGCATTGCCGCGCCAAGTTCGCGCTGCCGGCCGTACCATCTTTTCTTGAAACATTTCAGCCCATATTTGACCTATCTAAAACTCTACTTCGGAATGAGCTACGAATCTCAAACTTTGCACAGTCGTAGATCTTCATAGAGTTAACAACCCCTCCAAGTTTCATGGACTTCCATAAAGTAGTAAAGTAGTTACTAAATTTCAAAAAACGTCGAAATTGCCACTCACTGACACACTCACTCATGTATGATGTTACAGTTCCGTGTATAAAGCTCAAATTTGGCAAACTAATAGAAATTATGACCAAACCCCTGGAGAAAATCAAAAAAACCCCAAAATTCTATTTACTCCCCTCACCTATACATGTAAAGTTATGTAAAAGTAACATTGCCCACTTCCGAAAATGCTAGAGAGCTAAGCTTTTGGCAGACTGATAGGAACTATGATAAAACTATAGGAAAAACAAAACACCCCAAAATTCTAATTTACTTCCCTCCCCTATAAATGTAAAGTTATGAAAAAGTAACATTGCCCACTTCCAGAGAACTGAGCTTTGGAAGGCCGATAGTAACTATGAAAAAGCGATAGAAAAAAATTAAAAAACCCCAACATTTTCATTTACTCTCCTCCCCTATAGATGTAAAATTATATAAAAGTAACATTACCCACTTAGCTTAGAAAGCTGAGCATTGGAAGACTGATAGGAACTATGATAGAACTATAGGAAAAAATTTAAAAACACGAACATTTTAGTTTACTTCCCTCCCCTATACAAGCAAAGTTATGTAAAAGGAACATTGTCCACTTTCAGAAACGCTAGAGACCTGAGATTTGGAACGCTGATAGGAACTATGATAAGACCATGGGAAAAAATTAAAAGACCTAAAAATTTTAAGTACGGAATTGCAAAAGTTTTGAACAATATTCCGCATATTTTACAACTTTAAAAATTAAATATTATCCAATTCCTTTAAAAACGAAGTGAAATCATAACAAAAACATTTCATGTAAAAAAAGCCAAGTACGGGAAAATCGCATTACGTAAAAAGAATTGAGATAAAAGTAAACCAAGTTCTCCAATACAAATTTCAAAATGAAAGGTTCTTACTAGTTTGGAAATATTTTTCTAAATTTGGCTATTACGGCTGTAAATCTGCTACTTCCATGGAGGCATTTAGTGGAGAGTTCATTGCTGCTGAAAAATGTTAGCCTTTGGGTACACTAACACACACAGTTTTAAGTAAAACGTAGCAGGGTCTAAAAAAATTCGATTACTTTTGTAATCCACCTACCTAATGGAAGGTTAACTCTTAAATATTTCATAATGAGACGTGAAATAACCAACCCCCCTTCCCTATACAACAACACACTGGCACTTCCATATACAACAACACACTGGCAAAATGCAATGTTGATCCGGCCTGAAAAGACAAAGAGCTGTCGTAGGTCACGGACTATAGTTGTTTTCTTTTATTTGCATTCGATCTTTTCATTGATCGATATTGTATAGCAGTGTTTTTCCCTGCTTTTGGTTTTTTGTTTCTCTCGTATCTCGGTAGATGGCGCCTCTTGCTATAGTTCGCTCACTAATTACATTTAATTAGAGACAAAATCGTCTGATTAACTTCGCAAGATTTGTCACTTGACCAGCAGTGTTCTGAGGAGTCCCATAAGGACGAAACGGTTAACTGTCAACACTTATTAGGTGTCCATTAGATCTTGGACCCCCGTGAGGTTAAGCTTTCAAGCTACCCACGGAAAAATATAAGGGAAACAAAAAACTCCTTTTTGCCCGATTAGCCATGAAACTTGTTTGATTTTTAAATTCACGGGTATGAAATTTCACGTTTGTTAGTATTATTTGGCTTAAAAATTCCGTTGATTGACGCTCACTGTCTTGATGACGGGTAAAAATGCAAAATGCGTTGATCCGGCCTGAAAAGACAAAGAGCTGTCGTAGGTCATGGACTATAGTTGATTTCTTTCATTTGCATTCGATCTTTTCATTGATCGATATTGTATAGCAGTGTTTTCCCTGCTTTTGGTTTTTTGTTTCTCTCGTATCTCGGTAGATGGCGCCTCTTGCTATAGTTCGCTCACTAATTACATTTAATTAGAGACAAAACCGTCTGATTAACTTCGCAAGATATGTCACTTGACCAGCAGTGTTCTGAGGAGTCCCATAAGGACGAAACGGTTAACTGTCAACACTTATTAGGTGTCCATTAGATCTTGGACCCCCGTGAGGTTAAGCTTTCAAGCTACCCACGGAAAAATATAAGGGAAACAAAAAACTCCTTTTTGCCCGATTAGCCATGAAACTTGTTTTATTTTTAGCAATGTCGCTATATTTACAAAACCATTTACAATAATTTGTCAAATAATGTTGTGACGTAACGGAGTATGTTCCAAAACCACCAAAACTCACGCATGCGCAGTAACCGAAATCCTGTCTACCGGAAAAAGAAACATTTAGAATTAAATAGGGGTCCTGGCTTCAAGCATCGCGTGTAAAAATTCATGGGAATGCCTCGTATTAGCTCACACATATACTATACTATAGTAGTGTGAGCTATGGTGATCCTAATTTTTTCGAGAAAAAAAAAGTTGCTCCGATTTCAAAAATTTTTATATATCTTTGCGTTTCAGATGATTTTGAGACTTTTTTGTTGCGCCGTCTGTAACGACCAACGCGCATAACTCAAAAACCGCTTGGCCGATTTTAATGAAATTTGGTACCTAGGCTGGGTCTTGGGTAGGGTTACCAGACGTCCGGATTAATCCGGACATGTCCGGATTTTTACTACGTCCGGGTGGGTCCGGGCGGATTTTTCATAAACGTCCGGATTTTTAAGTAGCCGCCTTTATAAACATCAAATAATGCAAAATAAACTAGTTTCAAAAAATGTAATTAAACAAATAATCGTAGATAAATTTAGCAGTGTGAATTCACCTTTAAGCGGGGTCTTCACATAACGTTTTACCTTACATCTTGCCTGTTCAGTCAAAACGCATCCAGTAAAACTTTGTGTGTAGACGGAAAAACGGACGTTTTACTTGAACTGATTTAAGACGGAAGACCGCCTAGAGAACTGACCGGATCACGCATTGTTTTCCAATAAAACCATCGTTTTGTATCAAAAACTGATCTAAAAACGTACGTTAAAACTATCAAGTGTCTACGCTAGTCTTTCAACCGTCATACTTGACCCTTTTCACTGACAGGCAAGACGTAAGGTAAAACGTTATGTGAAGACCCCGCTTAAAGTAGTATTATTAATTTCGCCTTGTTAAGTTTACACTTCTGCCGTGTGGTCTTAAGCACACACAATTTTTTTTGATGAAGTTAGTAATCTAAAAAAGTACATATCAGACAATTCTACTTCTGATGACCACAATCTGCCTACCCACGAAAAATGGGCAAAATATGTTAATGCAAGTATTTCTACGCAGTGGACCAAAGAAAGAATTAGGCTGCTTTTATCTTCTGTAAAAGGAATACTCATGACTTCATACAGTTTAAGAAATATGAGCTGGTCAGAATTTTACGATTTTGTACTTCTGCCTAAAAATTCAACGCTATTGAATAAAATACAAAGCAGTGAAAAGTACCTATAAAATAGTAGGTATATTATGTTATTTATTAGTTATTGTTTCAATAAAAAAAAAGTTGATTTTTTGTGTGTGGCATCGAAAAAATTTTGACGTCCGGATTTTGTCCGGATTTTCTTGACGGCTAGTCCTGGTTAGAGACGTTTTCATCTGGTAACCCTAGTCTTGGGTCGAGATGGTCCCATTTAAAAATGAACAAAATCCACCGAACACAAACCAAATAAAAGGGTGGGGATAGATTTGAAAAATTAGAGTTTATGTGAAAATATGGCGTGTGTGATATCAAACGAAAGGTAATTGAGTCTGGAGTTAAACAAAATAAGAGAAAATATGGCGTGTGTGATATCAAACGAAAGGTAATTAAGTCCGGAGTTTAACAAAATACATTTTAGTTTTTGTTTTTTTAAGGGTGGGGGTGGATTTCAAAAATTTGAGTTTAAGTCAAAACATGGCTTGTGTGGTATCAAACAAAAGGTAATTTAGTGTGGACTTGAATAAAATATATTTCAGTTTTTAGTTATATTAGCTCACACGTACACTATAACTATAGTACCTAGTGTGAGCTTAGGCGCCCATATATTGGCAGAGTATTTTGTTCCCTAGCGTATTTCTTGCGTTGCGACAATCAACTCGTAAGACAACCAGCCCCAGCCTTCCCTATAAAACAACACACTGGCAAAATGCAATGTCGCTATATTTACAAAACAATTTACAATAATTGCTGTGCCCTTTCCTGGCAGCCAATAAATAAAAGGCTGCAGAATTGATTAGGCTGATTGCAGCCTCGCATTTAACATAAATATAAAAGCTTCTCGCGCGCGGGGAAAAATAATGTCAAATGCTCGTGAAATTAACGGCGCATTGCATTGCGAAAAAATTGCACTATTTAACAAATAAAAAACTACTAAAAATTATGAATTATCCTCTATAGACCAGCTCAAATACCTTTCGGAAGGGAAAAATTAGTAAAAGCACCAAATTATTGGAAATAAACGTAAAACTAGATAGTTTAAGTTGTGCTACGTATTTTTACGTAAGCATGAGATTTGACAGTTACGCAAGCGTACTTCGTCACACCGTCGTCAAGGTCACGTTAGGAGCTTACGTATTGACGTTAGCTTAAGGCAGTCTGCGGACACCTTAACGTTACCAAGGAACAGAATTGGTTGATTGACCGATCGAAAAATGAGGCCTAGACGATAATTTCCACTCTCAGTACAAACGATTCTTTGCAAATATATTCCTACTGTAGTTGAAAAGACAAAATCAAAATTGTAACATCAAAAAAACACAGTGCCGAATTCCATATTCTCTGCTATTAGTAAACTTGTTATGGTAACGTAAAAACATTCAACTTAAACTCAAATTTGGAACAAAACGTAGAGCGCTTAACGTGCAGTTTTACGTAAAAATACGTAGCACAACTTAAACTATCTACTATCGCAGCCAGTGGCGTATATAAAGGGGGGACCGCTTAGCCACAAAAAATTGTTGTTTTTTTTATTCACGGGTAATAAATTTTACGTTTGTAGTATTTTTGGCTCACACTCCGCTGACTCGACATAAAACGTCGCGCAGACGGTAAAAATGCAATATGCATTGACCCGACCTGAGGGGCAAATTATGTCACGGTCATGGGTATTGTTTTTTGTTTCATCTGTCTGTCTTTTGATTTTACGCTAGTAGTTTCTTTTGTATTTGTAGATGTCACTACTTGTGTGAAAGCATATGGTATCGCAGGCATTATTTTTTCATTTCTCTTACCAATGTCATAAAATGAGATTCATATACCGTTTCTGTAGCTGTACAAAAGTGTCACATTGACCATACAGTGTTCTGAAGAGTCCCTGAACGAAACAGTTAACTGTCAACACTTAATAGGTGTCTATTAGATCTTGGACCACCGTGGGTAACAGCTTCCGAGATGCCCATGGAAAAATACAAGAGAAACAAAATCTTTTTATGCTCGCTTTGCCACGAAAAATTGTTGTTTTTTTATTCACGTGTACTAAACTTTACCTTTGTAAAATCGTTAGTTTAGGAAGTATGGTCATTTGTATGAAGTAAACCTGACAACTGTACAGGGTGTCCCAAATTGGGCACTTTTGGGGGGTTTAAGGTACTTCTAGGGAAGACAGAGAAAAACTGACCACGCATTACGAGGCTCAAATTTCAAGAGAAGACTTATAGTGAAAACCGCATTTTGAAATATCGTCTCGTCTTTGAGCCACGGGGGCTTTTTGAAAAGTCTGCATTTTGGAGGGGGGTCTATAACTTCGTTATTATTGGAAATATTGATTTAGATTAAATTACAATTTTATAGACTTTGTCACGAGGAATTCAACCGCTAAATTAAATTTTAACTGTCGCTTTTAGTTTTTGAGATATGACATAAAGTTGCATTTTTTCTTATGGAATGGCCTATATTTTAATTAATTTTCGAATTCGTCATTGAATTCTTTTCAAAATGATGTATCATATGTCATAGTTTGATTGAGCGGTTTCGGAGATAATTAAAGTTTTTTATTTTTGTCTAGTGTGCGTTGAATGACGTCATGCGCCATTGACGTGAAAGCCTGGCGGTCAAATCCTACTTCAATGCTCCTATAGTTTTGTTGTCTTATACTATGCAAATCAAGTTGGCATTGCGTCTTGGCGTTTTGTCATTGTTTTCAATTGTTTAAACAATTCGACATTACGCTTTGATATGAAATTATTTTGCACAAAAGCGTTTTAATTTTATTTTGAAATATGTATCATTTTTTTAAACTTTTTATAACTAGGCTTTGAGGGCCGTCAGCTGAATTATAATTTTTCCAAACCAGCCTTACTATATTTGTGACTGTGTAAAATAATAAAAATACTGGAGTGCCTTAACCTGCCTCAGTAGGAAATCATAGCGCACTAGAAATAAGTGAAAAAGCTGAATATCTCCTAAACCGCTTAATCAAACTATGGCATATGATACATCATTTTAAAAAGAATTCAATGACGAATTCGAAAATAAATTAAAATATAGGCCATTCTATAAGAAAAAATGCAACTTTATGTCATATCTCAAAAACTAAAAGTGACAGTTAAAATATAATTTAGCGGGTGAATTCCTCGTGACAAAGTCTATAAAACTGCAATTTACTCTAAATCAAAATTTCCACTAATAACGAAGTTATAGACCCCCTTCAAAAATACAGACTTTTCAAAAAGCCCCCGTAGCTCAAAGACGAGACGATATTTCAAAATGCGGTTTTCACTATAAGTCTTCTCTTGAAATTTGAGCCTCGCAATGCGTGGTCAGTTTTTCTCTGTCTCCCCTAGAAGTACCTTAATACCCCTAAAAGTGCCCAATTTGGGACACCCTGTACGTCTAGTCAGGGAAGGTGAAAAAATACGAGGAACACTCATCGAGAGAACAGGATGTGATGGGATCAGACCCGGGAACGATCATATCTCTCAAGAGAACGTTCATTCCTATACAGGGTGTCCCAAATAAAAGCAACTACATGGGGATTTCGGAAACGGTAAGAGACACACACGAGTGTGTTTAAATGATAAAAAAGTGCGCTATTCTAAGCCCAATCAGATGTCGTATAAAAATTAAAAATATCTACAGGGTTTACTAGTTTTGACAGATAGTTACGTAGTTATGACAAAAACGAAACTACGGCATTTGTTTCACGGCCGGCTAAGTGAAAAACTATTTTTTTAATAAATTCACATTTTCAGTCATCCAAGGCCAACACAAAAATAGAGGCCACGACCCTGAAAAAATCAGCTGTTCTCCCGGGGCTGAATTTTACATTGGGTCTTATGGGAGGTCAGACTTTTTTTATGATATTTTCAAAATGGCACTACAGATTTCCGCAAAATTTCAGTGAAGTATTCTCAGACACCATCCCGATATTCCACCAAAGATTTGTAAGGAAGCAACATGATTAAAGGTTAAAATCTTCAAGATTTAGCATTCCTTATTTTGAATTCAAATTACCCGCCATAAACCGGATGCGAACTGTTATATTTGACATGTATTTGACTTTGTCATATGTGATTGTCACATACGCTTCTGCTTTAAACTTAATTTTTGTGTGAGCTAATGAAGCGGCTATGAAACATTAGGGCTTACTATACATTTAAAAATAATTGTTCTG
The DNA here is from genome assembly GCA_963576565.1 of Aspidapion aeneum. NCBI lineage: Eukaryota > Metazoa > Arthropoda > Insecta > Coleoptera > Brentidae > Aspidapion > Aspidapion aeneum. The sequence continues at coordinate 144,348,864 of OY755039.1, read as the reverse complement.
CCAGAAAAAAATCAAATATCCATGAACCGTCATTCCAACTTCAATATTTTAAAGACAATCAGGTGTTCCGGAACGTGACCATCAAAAAAAAAATCAGCCCCGGATGTGACGTCAACAAAGTGGAGGATCGTGGCCCGTCCATTTTGATAGCCCTGAGTCATCCAAAGATAGGCTTATTATACATGGTTGAAAACTTCTTTTAATGCTCTATTTATTGACGTATAAATTCAATATGGCGGTCATAAGAAATAACAAAGTTGGCTATGGTTTCAAAAAAACAAAAAGGCCTAGAAAAAAAATTGTCATTCAATTGGCCGCAGTTGCTTATACAAAACTACCAAAGGATCAGGCACACCACTTATGGGATTTCTGGAATCCGTCAAACTTCATGAAATTTTGGTATCTTGTAGACTGAACCTTTCTTATCAAAAGTTCTCATGGGCCCAACTCAAATTAATGTCCAGTTTTTGAAATACAGGGTGTTGAAAGTGATAATGTCCAAGAAGCATAATGGCTCTTTAGACGAGTTTTCCAAACTTAAACGCAATGTTTTTATTACATATATTTACAATTTATTTATTATTTTTAATTTGTACCTTTTAAACATTATCTACAGGGTGTTTAAGTTAATGTCAGTCGAATGTTTTATTGAGAAACAAGCTTTAATGTGCTGTAGGTTAAACCTTGCTCATCAGAAGTTCTCATGGGCCCAATTTAATTAATTTCCAGTTTTTAAAATACAGAGTGTTGAAGGTGATAATGTTCAACAATCATAATAGCTGTTTAGACGGGTTTTCCAAACATATACACAATGTTGCTGTTACATATAGAGTATTGATTAGTTTTCTAATGATTCTTTTAATGATAACGTTGAACTTACTAAGTATTTAATACAGGGTGTTTCGGCAAATATCATTTTTTAAATACTAATTAAAAATCTATGTATTGTTATATATTATTGAGCATCTTACTATTAACACAGGGCTTTTACCAAAATTGTGCTGCAAAAAAAAGTGAAAAGGGACTAATTGTAAAGGAAAAGGGACATTTTTTTAAAATCCTCTACCAAAATACCTGATGAGAAAAATTTTAAAAACGTAATACAATTACTTTTTAATAATTTCTTGTTTCGAAACCTGTCTAACAAACTATAATGCTTCTGTGACATTATCACTTTCAACACCCTGTAATTTAAAAACTGGTCATTAATTTAAATTGGGCCCATAAGAACTTTTGATAAAAAAGATTCAATCTAAAACACACTAACGCTTGTTTCTCATTAATACTTTCGGCTGATATTTACTACTACTACACCCTGTAGATAATGCTTTAAAGGTACAGATTAAAAATAATAAATAAATCGCAAATATATGTAAAAGTGGGTATTGACTTGCAACAAAACACTACAAACACTCCAAACATTTTCGCCGAAAATGTTCGCTCAGTGAGTACGTGTCTATGCAATGCTTATGTGATTTTGCAATCTGGGAACACAGCGCGCATCAAACACTACAAACAGGACAAACATTTTCGGCGAAAATGCGCGGAGTGTGTGTGAGTGAATACGTGTACTTCAAAAGCATAGACCGCGCTGCAACAAATTTTGCAAGTCAAGACGTCACGGCGAACGCGCAAAACATTTTCCGAGGCTTGTCGGTAAATCGGAATACCACAAAGAGATTTATTCCTTCTTGTTTGTTCAGTGGGTGCGGTGGTTTTTTTTTTTACTTGGCATCTCCCGCACAACGCTCAAAAAGTATTGAACCTTCTTCATATCCTTAATTTCAATACGCATCTGATTATTCAGCTGACAAAACATATGTAAACTACTACATTGAGGAAATTTTTTTAAATTAATTTATGCGGTTCGGTTCATTTAGTTTAGTTATTAAGTAAAAAAAACTTTACCTTTAGTTAATATGTTTGAATAATAATAAATAAATATTAAACTTATTTATAAAAAAAATAAATAAAAAAAACACCAAACTGCTAGTTCTACTTGTGCCTACTATAGTCGCAGTTGAGTATAAAATTGATAGGTATCACAAACTGTAATAGATATACTTATAATGTACGATATGCTTCAATATTTAGTTTTGATGCCCAAAGCGCACTTACAAAATTATACATGAATTAGGTTATGGGGTAATTTTGTACCCAACTACGACTAGTAGTTACAAGTAGATTTAGCAGTTGGGTGTTTTCTGTTAATTTATTTTTTACATCCATTTTTTAATTCTTATTCAGCCTTATAGAAAGAATGCATTTATCATTCATTTAGCGTTACTCGGAGATAGGTGCGTTTCTACAAACATTGAGTCAAGGTGGGGGAGGGAGAGGGAGAGGGAAGAAGTAAAATGCTGTTGAAAAATTCTTAAACCGTGTGCAGAAAGAAGTTTTGAAATCGCTTCATATTTGGGAAATTTATGCGAATATGGTTTTTGAAGAGGGTGAGGGGGAATGACAGGCGGCGAGATGGCTAGGACATGACATATTTTAAATAGAGACCCTGTATGTATGACATATTTAAAATATGTCATACATAGATTGTCTCTAGCTAGGACCAGGGAGGACTACAAAGTAATTACAGCAAATTTTGTATGCCTTAACGCCTACATCATGTGACAAAATACCTCGTATATATGTTGATTAATAGTACTGTTTACAAACAACCAAAAGTTTTTTTTAATTTTAGGGATTTGTGTCATATTGTTTTTGTAAGTCTAAAGTTGTAGCTATTGACAGAACAAAAAAGAAAACAATTGAATCAGCTTAATATTTTTTAGTAGCACATTTATAAAAAGTGGGCACTACCCGGTCTACCCTACCTTTGATTCTGTGTGCCATCTTGGAATTTGATAGCGGACAAAAAATATTTTTGGTCAAAACCCAGGCCACCCGGTATATTTACCTTTATTTCATGTTTCAATTTTTCAATAAGGGCATTGCAGGTCTCTATAAATATAAAACCAACTCGTTGTTTTGATACTTTAAATAGGTATTGTAGACTAGTGAAAGAGTCCACTGTTGCTAAAAAACGTAGAGTAATAGCTAAGCTATCTTGAACAGGTATAGCATGTCGAAGTTGGGTATCTTTCTTGAATATTTTAGGACCCACTAGACAAATTAAGTTTTCAAAATCATCTGCAGATATTCTGGTAAAATTTTTGAAATGGAAATAGTCCATATCTCTCAGTAAACTTAAATTTTGTCTTTGTAAATACAGACGTCTGGACCATTCTTTTCGCTGCTCTTTTTTATTTTTGAATAATCAGAAGAGCGCCGGCCGCTACTACCGGGTCGTCTTCGTCCATCACGGTTGACGGTGATACTGACTTAAAATAGCGAGAATACAGGACGCAGAGCATATGCTATATACCAATTAAAACCGTAAGTTCAGAAAAATGAGCCAATCACATTGCATCTGTACACCTGGTGCATTGCAGATTTTCACTCCACGTGGACTACGATAACCTACTATCTATTAGGGAAGTGATGAATTGATTAATAATCACTTTTTCCTACTTGCGTGCGTAAAAGTGTACTTTTACGCACGCATTTGCGTGCGGAAAGTTGAACTTTCCGCACGCCGTGAATTTTAGGCCTAATTAGACTTATTGACCCATTTATAAACTCAATTAAATTAAAAATGAAAACAGAATTTGTTTTTTGCTGTTTTAATGTAAAAAATACCAAATATATTAAAATGTAAAACCAAGCTTTTTATGCAACTAGGAAAAATTTTGTACCTAACTCCCTTGACGGCGTGCCCGAACTCCGCAAAGCGTCGTTCGGGCAACTGCCGTCGCGTGCGTAAAAGTATCACTTTCCGCACTAGTTAGGTAAATAACTATTCCTAATTTCTACTAAATTTGACTTGTGCAGCGTTAAAAATCAATCGGTGTGTGGGTAAGTTGAAATATTGTTTGCCCACAAGTTCCAAATTTTTCGACTTTTCAAAATTCAAAATGACGTCATTTAAGAAAAGTAAACTACTAATCCGATTAAAATGAGAATTTAAAAAATAGTAAATAAAGAAAAAGAATCAAAAATAAGTTGCAAATAAAATACTCTCCCAATTTTTGGGCACCTAAGCTAACACAATTAATGTATGTATAATATAATTTTAACTAATTTTGGTCCACAAAAAAAAACCTCTTTGCGATACCCGGGGACTCGACCAATGGACCAGTTTAATACCAAGTATAATGTATTAGCTCACACGTATACTATAAGTAGGGTGAGCTATGGTGTCTGTCTGTCCATCTGTCCGTCTGTCCGACTGTCCGTCTGACTGTCTGTCCGTCCGTCCGTCCGTCTGTCTGTACCTACAGTTTTATTCTAAATGACTCTAAATATTGAATAAACTTACTTCATTTAGATATACATATATTATATATATATATATATATATATATATATATATATATATATATATTATATGTATGTTCGTCTGTATGTCTGTAAGTCTGTATGTCTGTATGTCTGTATGTCTGTATGTCTGTATGTCTGTATGTCTGTATGTCTGTATGTCTGTATGTCTGTATGTCTGTATGTCTGTATGTCTGTATGTCTGTATGTCTGTATGTCTGTATGTCTGTTTGTCTGTATGTCTGTATGTCTGTATGTCTGTATGTCTGTATGTCTGTATGTCTGTATGTCTGTATGTCTGTATGTCTGTATGTCTGTATGTCTGTATGTCTGTATGTCTGTATGTCTGTATGTCTGTATGTCTGTATGTCTGTATGTCTGTATGTCTGTATGTCTGTATGTCTGTATGTCTGTATGTCTGTATGTCTGTATGTCTGTATGTCTGTATGTCTGTATGTCTGTATGTCTGTATGTCTGTATGTCTGTATGTCTGTATGTCTGTATGTCTGTATGTCTGTATGTCTGTATGTCTGTATGTCTGTATGTCTGTATGTCTGTATGTCTGTATGTCTGTATGTCTGTATGTCTGTATGTCTGTATGTCTGTATGTCTGTATGTCTGTATGTCTGTATGTCTGTATGTCTGTATGTCTGTATGTCTGTATGTCTGTATGTCTGTATGTCTGTATGTCTGTATGTCTGTATGTCTGTATGTCTGTATGTCTGTATGTCTGTATGTCTGTATGTCTGTATGTCTGTATGTCTGTATGTCTGTATGTCTGTATGTCTGTATGTCTGTATGTCTGTATGTCTGTATGTCTGTATGTCTGTATGTCTGTATGTCTGTATGTCTGTATGTCTGTATGTCTGTATGTCTGTATGTCTGTATGTCTGTATGTCTGTATGTCTGTATGTCTGTATGTCTGTATGTCTGTATGTCTGTATGTCTGTATGTCTGTATGTCTGTATGTCTGTATGTCTGTATGTCTGTATGTCTGTATGTCTGTATGTCTGTATGTCTGTATGTCTGTATGTCTGTATGTCTGTATGTCTGTATGTCTGTATGTCTGTATCCATACATGTGAGCTAAAAATTAAAAAATATCCAAGTGCGAAAAATTATTTTTTTAAATTTTACGCAATTTCAAAAATCATATCGAAAAAAGTTTATTAAAGATTAACTTTATGTAAATCATCATTTCATATTCTACAGAAGCGCACCTTTTGAGGATATGCCCACATACAAGGATCCTGGAACTTCTGTTCGATTTATATTTACCTGTAGTTTATGTGATTTCCGCGAGGGAAGTGTTGGAAATCTTGTTCTCATTTCTTTTTAGTGACGTCGCGGCCTAGAAATACTTTGGTCGGACCCGAAAAGGGCCGCGGCTGTTTTGTGTCGGTAGGGTTGAAATTATACCAGGAAGATTTTGTATGAATTTAGATAACTTTTGAAGGGCAGAATCAAGCAAAATTTCACGAAATCGATAGAACCCCGTATTAGGAGGTATTTCAAATGACTTTGAAAACACGACGATCTTTTGCGCGCGAATGTTTGTTGCATTCGGAGGAAAAAGATCGGAATGTTCGTAGTGTTTTGCGCGTTTGGAGTGATTTGTTGCAAGTCAGTACGCACCTTAATACTAACATTGCGTATATGTTTGGAAAACCCGTCTCAAGAGCTATTTTGCTTCTTGGACATTATCACTTTCAACACCCTGTACACACATTTAAGTTGGACCCATGAGAGATTTTGGTGAGCAAGGTTTCATCTACAACATACTAAAGATTGTTTCTCATTAAAAAATAATAATAAAGTAATTTCTTCTGATTGCGTTAAAATTGAGAGATTATTTTATTTTTGGTTTGGTTCAATTTTGCTTAACACGTTAATCTGAGCGCCACCTACAAATTCTCCTCTAAACCAATCCTCCGGACCCTCTTGCAGCACTGTTCGTTTCTTTTTTGGCGCAAATTGTGAACTGCCCGCCATTATGGTCATTATGACTTTTTTAGTTTTAGTTTTTTAGATTCATTTTTTAGCTTTTAAATGAGTTTATTTTGTAATTCTTTAGATGGGTCTGGCCCTTGATGGAGTACCCCTACATCAAACAAAACTTAGAACCGGGTGAAAGAGGGAGCAACTAACCAGCTGTCTATTCTGACCTTCTGTCAAAAGTGTCGAACGGCCATCTTTCCTTTTATGCACTGTCACGGTGAAGAACTGGGAAAAATTTTTTTTTAGTGAAAGTTAAACTCAAAATTTTTATCTTTTATCTGTTTCAATGAGTCTTTTAAAATTAAAATCCAATCCCTTCCGCTGGGGAAGGGTTAACACATTTTTGAACATTAGGGAGTGGTAGAAGTTTTTTTTCTTTTTTTTATTTTTTCGGTGAGTACAACCTAAAAGTCATACACATATAAAAATTAAAAAGGGGGTTTTCTTTCTTCTTTGACTTCTTGAGAAAGAAAAATTATATAATGAACTGAAAGAGAAAAAAGGGGGGGGGAATCAAACTTTCATTCAATGGGAGGAGAATGAGTTCTTTTGGAGGGATAAACCTTTGACATTTATGGACAGTTGGTTGATTGCTTTCTCTTTATTTTCAGTTCCCCACTAGCTGATCGATTACCTTACGCATGTTGCTGTAATTGGTTGTGCTGCTTCTTTGCACATGCTGCTGTAATACATTGTACTGCTTCTTTGCACATGCTGCTGTAAAACTTTTTGAGCCTACAAAATGTAGGCAATGGCGATGGGATAACTCCATCAAGGTAAGGTTCATTCTTTTAGGTCTTAAGTTTAGGTTCTTTTATTATAAATAATTGTAGGAACCGGGCATTTATTTCACCTATTTTATTTCAGTGTACAACCTGAAGATGAGAGCTTGTGCTCTCGAAACATGTAGTTGTAAAAAAAATTAAAATAGTGGAGAACGACTGAACTTGTTTGATTTTTAAAAAATAATTTGACTAATGTTTTCTTAAACACCCTGTAGAGAACGTTTTGAAGGTACAGATTGAAAATAATAAATAAATCGTAAATATATGTAATACTAACAGTGCGTATAAGTTTGGAAAACCCGTCGAAAAAGCTATTATGCTTCTTAGACATTTCACTTTCAACACCCTGTATTTCAAAAACTGGTCATTAATTTGAGTTGGGCCCATGACAACCTTTAATAAGAAAGGTTCAGTGTATAACATACCAAAATTTCATGAAGTTTGACGGATTACAAAAATCCCATAAGAGGTGTGCCCGATCCTTTCGTTAAATTTGTTTGGGACACCCTGTATAGGTCAAGAAATGGCTTCCTCAAGCCTCCAAAAACATTGAATATGAGACATCCTGTAAATCAGTCAAAATGCTCGTAAGGGTCCAGAACCAGTTAAGACTATGCACATAAACGTAGTCTTTTGTCCTAATTGCGTATCTACACAGGATCCACGAACCCATTTTGTACAATTCCGGCTTTCGGTAAGGGAAAATGATTTTCCGAAATGGGCCTTTTCTCTGTTGGCGCGCAATTAGCCGTCCGTCTTGGCTAAAGCTGTGTTTCCACTGGAACAATATACAGGGCTCGACTTCGAACGTTTAGCCTTTATGAAAGAAAGAAAGAAGTCAGTGAGGGACCAAAGACGCGTATATTCATTAATAGTTTTTTATTACTAAATAGGAGCAATCAAAGTAAGATTTCCACATAGCAAAGTTTAAAAAAACACTTCCAAACTAGTACACGGTCTGCTATACAGACGGATCAAGGCTGACAGACCGGAATTCAACCGGTGCAGGAGTGTACGTGGAAAGCAAGAGCATTGGAAAAAGCTACCCGCTGGGATCCAATGCAACAGTCTTCCAGGCAGAGGTTTACGCTATACTGGCGTTAACATGAGAGGAAGAAATTAGGAACGAAACAGGAAAACGCCTCTGCATCAGTTCAGACAGTCAAGCTGCGCTGAAAGCACTGTGTAAACCAACCATGTCCACAGATTTGGTGCAGGAGTGTGCGGATGCACTTCAGGAATTGGCCGGCGTAAGAGAGGTAGAGCTCGTATGGGTCCCAGGCCACGTGGGAGTCCCCGGAAACGAGAAAGCGGACAGACTCGCCAGTGGAGGATCCCAGCAGAAATGCGTCGGGCCAGAACCGTTCCTGGGGCTCACAAGAGGGCAAATGAAGTCGGCCCTAACAGAGTGGACCCAAAAAGCGATACAAAGGGAGTGGACCAACACAGGAAACGCCAGACAGGCGAAGGAGTATGTGACAGGCTACAGCAAATCCCATAGGGACTGGCTGCTCCGTAGAATACGAAGAGAGGTGGGAGTCCTGACCGACACTGCGTCCTACAAGGACACCTGGCAAAGATGGGAGTGAAGGAGGACGCGATGTGCGAGCGATGTTGGGCCGAGGACGAGACCTCGGCACACTTTCTCTCATCATGTGAAGCATACAAGGAAGCAAGAAGAGAGGTATTCGAAGAGGAAGCCTTTGAAACGGAGGACCTTCTAAATCTGAGGTGGCCCGATATTCTGGCCTTTGTACAGAAGACAGGCAGATTCCTTAGCGAAAGAAGGACGCAGAAGGGGGATGCCCGGGGGTTGGCGAAAAGGGCGCGTCATGTGCCTAGTCGCCAGGCCTAGAGCCTACCCCACACTACTACTACTACTACTACTTTCCGAACTAGTAAGAACCTTTCATTTTGAAATTTGTATTGGAGAACTTGGCTTTACTACTTATCTCAATTCTTTTTACGGAATGCCATTTTCGCGTTTTTTACATGAAATATTTTTGTTATGATTGCTATTTCAAATACTATGTGGAAATAATAACAATTAATTTTGAACGGGTTAATGGAAATAAAAAGTTTATAATTGTTTCTTAATGCTGCATGTTTACGGCAACAAGAAGAAACAAATCGAAAGAAAAATATGCTCAATGTTGATGCTAGAATAATAGGAAATATGAGTATTAACTAATTGCGGTTGGTTCAACGGAACCAAGAATATAAGGAATAAGGAAGGAAACATGAGTAACCAAACCAAGAAGAAACAAATCAAAACAAAAATTGCTCAATATAAGGAATAAGGAAGGAAACATGAGTAAATCACTAATTTAGCTTAGTCCATTGGAAACAAAGATTTTATTATTGTTTCTGAAAGCCTCATGTTTAAGGCAATAAGAGGAAACAAATAGAAACAAAAATTTGCTCAATGTTGATGCTTGCATAACAGGAAACATTAGTAAACACCTAATTTTGGTTTCTAAAAACTATGTTTAGGACAACCAGAAAAAACAAATCACAACAAAAAGTTGATTAATGCAAAAACTGATGAATCTTTTGTCCCTGATTAATGTTGATCCTTGAATTAAAGGAAACATGAGTAACAGTTTTTGGTTCATAAAGTTTTATAACTTGCAAAAAGGTTTTTCAATGTTGCTTTCGTGGAAACGTACCTTAAGGAAGGCCCATCGGTATGCAACCCTTGCATCCATCCACTGAGCTCTGATTGTATATATGACGGCGATTTAATAACGTACTATTCTATTGTCTCAATTAGTAGTGTAAGGTACCTGCGCCAAATAAGGCCTACCTAAGAAAAAAACTGTTTTTTACCCACATTCGGTAAATAACGCCCACATGAAAATAAAATTAAAAAAAAATTGCTTTTTAAAGAAAAATACAGTCGATATAAAGCAGAAAAAAAAGGTACCATATTGTCAGGATAGAAAATAATGTCCTATTAAGTAAATGGCACAAATTACGTTTATAAGCAAGTGCACATTAACCCTAAACAATCTAAGGAAATGAACTTCTGTATATAGTTCAAATTGTATTAAAAGTAATAAATTGAATACAGAATTATTATAAACAAAAAGCGATTAATCGGTCATCGATGATGTTTATACAGGAAACAAAACACATCTCGATATCCTATCAATGGCAAACGGTTTGTAATAAAAGCATCTCCAAAAGAGTTTAGCAGTTAGCTGTAAACTGAGAACCTAACGTCCCAGGCGTAGTAAACAGTGCAGACAAATAGTACGATAGTCAGAAGTTATAAGAAGTTGAGCATATCGAGAAGAAACACATTTGTAGACAAGATGTATTTAAGTACAATGTAAGTAGTAATTATAAGTATTATAATAAAATAGATAATAATAATAAAATAGAACCTTTTATTTTGAAATTTGTCTTGGAGAACTTGGCTTTACTTTTATCTCAATTCATTTTACGGAAAACCATTTTCACGTACTTGACTTTTCTTTATATGAAATGTTTTTGTTAAGAAAATATTTTCTTAATCTAAGTTTTCCTTGCCATTTAAATGAAAACCTATATTTCATTTCTGGCGTAAGAAATTTAATTAATCAGAAAATTTCGCTTATGTTAATTAAAATTTTCCTTGGGGCATTTCATATTTCAGACGTAGATTTCTTAAACGCTAGTACAGATTAGTAAACGCTGAATTTTACATTTTACCCCTCCACCCTGCTATCTCATTTCTCCCAGTCCCGAAGAAGGGTGTGGGAGCGTTGGAGATAATTTTATTTACGAATCTTTTTACATTATGTTTCCACTTATGCAAATTAAAAAAATTCAATAAATTTTAAGCGGCTTGTAAAGTAGTTTTTTTTCTAGCAAATGCAGAAATAGTTATTTATCTAACAAGTGGGGAAAGTGGTACTTTTCCGCACGCGAAGTTAGGTACAATGTTTTTCCTGCGAGTGTTTTTGTCCATCTTCTTTATCAAAAAAACATGTTTTAATTCGCAAAGATTTTATAATAATGCTAGAAAATGATACATAAGATAGAATAGTTACATAAATCATTTAATTAGTCCTAAATATCTTCATTTTTAACAAAACAAAAATCGTGCAGAAAAGTAACTTTTCAGTACTAGTGTGGAAAAGTTACTTTTTCGCACGATTTTTTAACTTTTCTACGCGATTTTTTTATCCATGGAAAAATAATGAAACAGGATTTATTTATCATGATATATTAATAAGAAACTTTATGTAAAGAACATTTAATTAACAATAACGAAAAAGTTAACGATGGTAAATATTGAAATTGAAAGTGCACTTTGTGTTTGTTGCATGCTGCTGTATAGCAGATGCTGCATCATCTTGAAGAACGTCGTTTCTTATTTGAATTTGATTGGTTGGTGTTTGGCCCACTACAGAAATGCCTTGATCAGTTTCTTGCTGAGAATTATTAGTGTAGTGAATGGAGGAAGGTAATTGGTTTGTACAGGCTGTAACACATTACAGGATTCTTCCTTCGGTGCTTCTGGTAGCATCGGTACAGCAGCACTTCTTGAAAATGACACTTGTGTGTAGGAGGACGGGTTTTCATATGGAAACGATTGTAAACAAGAGGATTCTTGCATTTTGAAAGTGCGGAAAAAAATCGTGCCGAAAAGTAAAAATGGTGCGGAAAAGTAAAATCGTGCGGAAAAGTACATCTTTCCAAACGAAAAGTTATTTTTCTGCACGCTTGTAGGAAAATTAGTTTTCCACACGAGAAGGCTGTTAGTGTTAGTTGCAAGAACTTTCGTCTTGTGTCACTTCTTAACTTTTTGACTTGGTAACAAATGAATTAACATTAGACACATTATTATGGTTGTCATAAGCATTGCACATGCGCACTATATTCTGCTAAATGTCAATCCGTAGTGGTAATTAACTACTATCTCTACTACTACTATGTCGGTTTAGTACGTTTTTCTACGTTGTCCGACGCCTATTCTCCACCTCCTTCGATCCTGACAGTCATCTTCCGTCAGGTTTTTTTGACTCATTGATTTTTGGATTGACTGTTGCCAGTCCAGTTTAGGACGCCCTCTTTTTCTGCGCCCTATTGGTTGCCATTCTAGGACCTGCTTTGGTAATCTTATGTCGCTCATCCGTTGTACATGGCCGTACCATATCAGTTGTCTTTTAGTGATGTCATCAGTTATGCTTTCCTCGATTCCCATTGTTTCTTTAATGATCTCATTTCTTATATGATCTGTTCTGGATATTCTCATTGATTTTCTTATTGCATCCATTTCCACACTTTCAATTTTTGCTTTGTAGTTTTCTGTTACGCGACAAGTCTCTATTCCATACAACAGCGTGCTTTTCACCATTGTTTCATATATGTTAAATTTTATATTTCTTCTCTCTGCTCCATAAAATACTGTTAAGACAACCAATAACCTTTTTTGCTTTTACTATTCTTTTTTTTCAGTTCTTTACAGTCTGTTCCTGTCTTATCAAATGTGACACCCAAGTATACATACTCATTGCTTGGAGATATTGTTTGTCCATTTTCTAGTTCTAATTCACTTGATTCGTTTCCAATACATAAGTACTGTGTCTTGTCCACGTTCACTGTTAACCCCCACTTTCGGTTTTCTTCCGTTTCTTTATCATTAGCTACAGTTAGTCGTTTTTCATTGATGGTTTGATAACGCTCTAGTAGTACGGGTAGGGAACAATTCGCCGCGGCCGATTCGCCGCAACGGATTCGCCGCGGCCGGTTCGCCGCCGGCCGATTCGCCGCAGGGACAATTCGCCGTGAGATTTTTTATTTTATGATGTTACCATTGGCAATTGTTTAAACAGTTTTATTTAGCTTGACTTCATATAATATATTTGTTTATTTGTTTGATCATAACTTTTTTGAAACTTTTCCAGCTAGGTATTTGGGGTAAGTATACAATTCAACAATTTTTTCTATTAGAAAAATAAATAAAATGGCGGATCCAAAATGGCGGATTTTCCCATTTATGAACCGATTTGCATCAAACTCGGAGCTTTAAGATCTTTCAGGTCGCTGATTATTATTTTTAACTTAATTTTAAAAAATCAAAATGGCGGTTCCACAATGGCGCACTTTCTTATTTATAAACCGATTTGCCTCAAACTTGAAGTAAGGTAACTCAATACAATTTTTAATCTAAATTTTAAAACCTGAAAATAGCGGATTCCTACGCCCCCCCCCCCCCCCCAAGCCTCAGATTTTTTTAGATATTTTTCACATATTTCATGAATAAAAAGATTAAAGAGTATAAAATTCGCCATCATGAGGCTTCGCCCCCTCCCCCAGAGAAATCAGCCCCCCCCCAATTTTGAGGCAAATCGGTTTATAAACAAGAAAGTGCGCCAATGTGGAACTGCCATTTTGATTTTTTGTAAATTTTAGTTAAAAATAATAATCAGCGAGCTGAAAGATCTCAAGGTTCCGAGTTTGATGCAAATCGGTTTATAAATGGGAAAATCCGCGATTTTGGATCCAACATTTTAATTTTTTTGAATTTAAGTCAAAAATTGTATTAAGTTAAACGCCTCGATGTTTCAAGTTTGAGGCAAATCGGTTCATGAATAGGAAAATCCGCCATTTTATTTATTTTTCTAATAAAAAAAAATGTTGGATTGTATACTAACCACCAAATAACTAGTTGGAAAAGTTTGAAAAAGTTATGATCAAACAAATAAACTGTTTAAACTATTGCCAATGGTAATAACATAAAACAAAAAATCTCGCGGCAATTTGCCCCGCGGCGAATCGGCCGGCGGCGAATTGTCCCGCGGCGAATTGGCCGCGACAAATCGGGTGCGGCGATTCGGCCGCGGCGAATTGTCCCATCCCCCGCTCTACTAGTACAGTTATATAAGTACGTGGTTTATATTCAATAATACGTGTTGCATTGAGTTTGAATAAGTTTCCAAAAAAGGAGTTTCGATTTTACGAATTAAAAACAGGATGACGTCGATTTTTAAACAAGCTGGCACATTCTGGATAGGCTTACGAAGAGCTATTTTTAACTTGGTGATTTTCACACATTTTGCGTTGCGTTAAAAGTGAAAAATTGGGTTGAAAAATATATTAATGTGTTGCACGGCATTCCAGTGTCTGGATAAAACAAAAGTAACGGCGACGGAATTAAGTCAAACTTATATATATATATATATATATATATATATATATATAAATTTATCGGTTTCACAACGTTCTACGTCTTCCGATACCCAATCTCCACTCGTTTCTGTTTGCCCATAATTCATCATCTAGGCCTCTTATTCTTATTTCACTGTCTATTCCTTCTCTCCAGCTTCTCCTTGGCCGTCCTCGTTTTCTTCGGCCAGTTGGTTTCCATTGTAGTATTTGTTTATGTAGTCTTTCATCATTCATTCTTTGTACATGTCCGTACCACCCAGTTGCTTTGTTCTTATATCATCCACTAAAGTACGTTCCCCCACTGTCATAATTTCTCTTATTCTTTGATTTGTAACTCTTTCTCTTTTGGATTTCCCTGCTGCTCTTCTCCAATAGTCCATCTCCGTAGCGGAAAGCATTTTTCTGTTCTATCCTTGATTGGCCATACTTTTGAGCCGTATGTAATAATACTTTTTACAATGGTGTTATATATAAGCTTTTTGTTATGTTTTGTTCCCAAATTATTCCATTTAATAAAGTTATTGCTTTTCTTCCTTGTACGTTTCGATCTTTTATAGCTTTGTCTAGTGTTCCGTCAGCTGTAATTTTTTGACCTAAGTATTTATACTCATCACAGGACTGAATTCGCTGCCCGGTATTTAAGATTAGATCCTGTTTCATTCCACCGATACACATATACTCTCTCTTATTGAGATTAACCTCTAGTCCCAACTTATTGTACTCTTCTATTAGTTTTCGTGTCATATATTCGACGTCGTCATAATCCTGAGCCACTACTATCTGATCATCGGCGAAACATAAAGTATACAAGGTGGTTTCGTCCAACGGAATTCCCATGTTTTGGCATTTTCTCTTCCATACTTTAAGGGCTTGTTCCAAGTATATCTTGAAGAGCGTAGGCGAGATACAGCAACCTTGTTTAAGACCTTTATTTACTTGAAAGCCTTTGGTTAGTTTTGCTTTTATTTTAACTTTTGCCTTACTATTACGGTATAACTCTTTGATGGCCTTAATCAGTTGTACGCTTATGTTTGTGTTTTCCAACGCTTTCCAAAGTAGATTTAGTGGTATACTATCATATGCCTTCTGCAAATCGACGTAAAGCAGATGCAGCTCTTGTCCGTATGGCATTTTCTTTTCAATAACTTGGGTTATACAAAAGAGATGATTTGAAGTCGATTAAGTCAAACTTGATTTTTTAATTAAAATTAATTAAATTATAATATTTTTTGCTGATTTCTTACTTTTAGTCTTCACTTGTTTTAGTTTTTTCAGAGATTCTTTTAATTCTTCTTGCCCTAATCTCTCTCTCCAGCTCAGTTTAAGCCCTCGTTTTTTTTTAGTTTCTTGCGGTCCCGGTTTTTAAGTCTTCTGTTTTTAATCAATTCCTGAGTTTACAGGGTGTCCCTAATTCGACCGTTTTGTGGGATTTTAGCAGAGGCATGCATACAATGTAGTAGGAAAGGCGTTACCTACTCTAGATAAAGCTCAAAACACTTTTTTTTCATGTCATCATATTTAAAGTAACTTACCTCATGATATATTTAACAAAAATATTCATAATAAGCATATTTTCATTTATTTTTACCCAACTACAGCACGGCGAAAGGAAGGGTAATGTTTTTCGAGTGTTGTATGTATGTAAGTAAATATGTAAGTTTGTGTCACGCTAGAGGCTAAACGGCTGAACCGATTTTTACAAAAAAATTGTCGTTGAATTGCTACTGATCCCGAAGATGCTATAGGCTATACTTTTTTAAACAGGAATCAACATGGCGGTCTTCAGACGCCATTTTGTCACATGATGTAGGCTTTAAGGCATACAAATTATCTAAATTTCAGACGATTTTAAACCTAAAAGTTGGAATTAAAAAAATAATAATAAAAAACACCCAACTGCTAAATTTACTTGTAACTACTAGTCGCAGATGGGTACAAAATTACCCAATAAACTGATTCATAAAAATACAAAACTGTATAATTCCGTAAGTGCGCTTTGGGCTTTAAAACTAAAAGTTGAACCATGTCGTACATTATATAGTACAATGAATAGAGGAGTTTTACCCTACAATTACAATATTTAAAAATACATTTAAAGAATGGCTTTTGTAGCTGATAAAATTCTCTACAAGATATGTTCTTAGAACTTTTACCCTAGAACAAAGTATTTCGGAGTTTATGCCGTCTAAAGTAGAAAAAATCTGAAAATTTGCCCAAGCACGTGATTTTAGTCATTTTTGGAAATTACCTAGCTCCGTTACCACTGCTCGCAGAACAACCATAGTACCACCCAATTGTAGATAATTATATTCTCTAAAAAATTTCCGAACCGAACCGAACCGAACCGAACCGAACCGAACTCTTTTTGCGATTTAGTATACTGAAACGAAATTAAAGGCAAAAAACTAAAAAAAGTGCCAATTTTTTATGGTTTTTTCAAGATGGCGGAGTGAGCACAGGGGTGGGGGTGACGAAAACTCAGATTTTTAACTACCCTCCTGAGCTTAACAACATATCCAAAATTCAGAACTACCGGACCTTTTGTAGGGTAACCCCCCTATTTTGGCCTCTATTCATTGAACTAATAGGCATACCTATCGATTTTATACCCAACTGCGACTAGTAGCTACAAGTAGATTTAGTAGATTTAGCAGTTGAGTGTTTTTTTTATTTATTTATTTTTTAATGACAATACCTCTGTATATTTCTGGTTTGTTTTGTTTTAATTTGTTTGTTTGGTGTCTTATGATGATAACACATAACATAGGTAATTTTATATTTATTTCACCGTCCACAATACAAATAGTTTTCATTAAAAAATTGGACAAATGCCATTTAAAACTAACAAACTCTTTACAAAAATGTAATTGTTTTGGCATAGATCGACTGCATCTGTTTAAGAAAATTTGTATTTTGAAAATATTGAAAAATGGAATGTGTCTGAAATTGTATACATACACACATAAAACAGGTAAAGTTCGAAAAAAGCTGTTAAACTAGCATAGGCGCACCCAGGGGGGGCCTCGAGGCTAGGGCCCCCCCATGCCTTAGATTCTTTTAAATAATTTCCACATATTTCATGAATAAACACAAAAAATAGCATGAAATACAACATCATGAGTTCTCGGCCCCCCCCCAGGAAATATTCCTGGGTGCGCTACTGAAACTAGCAAAAAAGAGGCGAAAATAAAGTTATTTTAGTTTTAATAGGGTAATAAGATCGTTAACAGTCGTCTCGTGTCGTAATTACCAGGAGGTGGGCATATTTTAAACATAGGCATATTTGACACGGGGGGAATACAACTTAACGACCGATTTACCATATACACACTACAGTTTGCTGACGACCAAGTAATTGTAGCTAATGATAAAGAGGACATGGAGTATATGATGAGAAAGTTAATGGAAGAATACCAAAAGTGGGGATTAACAGTGAACGTGGACAAGACACAGTACTTATGTATTGGAAACGAATCCAGTGAGTTAGAACTAGACAATGGACAAGTAATATCTCCATGCAATGAGTATCTATACTTGGGTGTCACATTTGATAAGACAGGAACAGACTGTAAAGAACTGGAAGAAGGAATAGTAAAAGCAAAAAAGGTTAGTGGATGTCTTAACAGTATTTTATGGAGCAGAGAGACAAAAAAGAATGTAAAATTTAACATATATGAAACAATGGTGAAAAGCACGCTGTTGTATGGAATAGAGACTTGTCGCGTAACAGAAAAATACAAAACAAAAATAGAAAGTGTCGAAATGGATGCAATAAGAAGATCAATGAGAATATCTAGAACAGATCACATAAGAAATGAGATCATAAAAGAAAAAATGGGAATCGAAGGGAGCATAACGGATGACATCACTAAAAGACAACTGATATGGTACGGCCATGTACAACGGATGAACGACGAAAGATTACCAAAGCAGGTCCTAGAATGGCAACCAATAGGGCGCAGAAAAAGAGGGCGTCCTAAACTAGAATGGCAACAGTCAATCCAAAGATCAATGAGTCAAAAAAATCTGACAGAAGATGATTGTCAGGATCGAAGGAGGTGGAGAATAGGCGTCGGACAACGTAGAAAAACGTTCTAAACCGACTAAATAATAAAATAATATTTGACACGGGTACTTTACATATATTTTTGTATAATGGACGTTGTTGAAAGTGAAAAACCACATAATTTTAACAAATTCCCTATGAAAAAATCAAGCCATCAGTATAATTTAATGCCGGTAGGGGTATTTTCCCTCGGAGTAGTTGTTTCTGTTGGTTTCACACAGCTTATACTCTACACGGAGCTATCGCCTGCATGCACCTGAGGATGGCCCAAGAAAGTCGAAACCGGTCTTGGATTGGCATGGATCATTGTTCCTGCATTTTTTAACAAGTTTCCAACGAAAACATCAAACCATCAGTATAATTCAATGCCGTTAGGGGTATTTTCCCTCGGAGTAGTTGTTTCTGTTTATACGCTACAAGGAGCTATCGCCTGCATTCAGCAGAAAGTGGCCCAATACATAAAAAAAGGAAACAAGCTGGATTTAAACAAATACAGAGGAATTCCAGTAACCAGTACTCTAAGTAGATTGTACGATAGGATTCTTAGAGATCGAATACAGAATGATTTTCATGAACAAGAAGAAGAAGAGCAAAGTGGGTTTCGTGCAGGCAGATCTTGTAGTGATAATGTTTTTTGTCTTAAACAAGTAATTGAGAAAAGGAGCGCCAGAAATATAGAAACTCATGTTACCTTTGTGGGCCTACAAAAAGCATATGATACCGTTCCAGTAGAAAAATTATGGACAGTGCTAGAGCAGACTAATATTAATCATACATACATAAAAGCGATAAAAGAACTATAGAAAGGGTCAAAATCTAAAATTAAAATTGGAAATCGACTCTCGTCCAACTCTTTTTAAACTATATATCGCAGTAGCTCTAAAAAACTGGAAACGCAAAGTACACGGCATGGGAATACAACTTAACGACCTATTTACCATATACACACTACAGTTTGCTGACGAGCAAGTAACTGTAGCTAATGATAAAGAAGACATGGAGTATATGATGAGAAAGTTAACGGAAGAATACCAAAAGTGGGGGTTAACAGTGAACGTGGACAAAACACAGTACTTATGTATTGGATACGAATCAAGTGAATTAGAACTAGAGAATGGACAAACAATATCTCCATGCAATGAGTATGTATACTTGGGTGCCACATTTGATAAGACAGGAACAGACTGTAAAGAACTGGAAAAAAGAATAGTAAAATCAAAAAAGGTTATTGGTTGTCTTAACAGTATTTTATGGATCAGAGAGATAAAGAAGAATGTAAAATTTAACATATATGAAACAATGGTGAAAAGCACGCTGTTGTATGGAATAGAGACTTGTCGCGTAACAAAAAAATACAAAACAAAAATGGAAAGTGTCGAAATGGATGCAATAAGAGGATCAATGAGAATATCTAGAACAGATGACATAAGAAATGAGATCATAAAAGAAAGAATGAAAATCGAGGAAAGCATAACAGATGAAATCACTACAAGACAACTGATATGGTACGGCCATGTACAACGGGTGAACGGCGAGAGATTACCAAAGCAGGTCCTAGAATGGCAACCAATTGGGCGCAGAAAAAGAGGGCGTCCTAAACTAGAATGGCAACAGTCAATCCAAAGATCTGTTGAAGTTTATATTATGGTTTACTCCAGAATTAAATAAAAAACAGTAAATTTAGGAACTTGACATGAAACTTTTTATTTAACAACTTAACTGACAATTATTCTGTTTGTGATATGACTCCTCCTCCATTATCTACAAACCAATTGCTTTCATCGCACTCACTCTCCAGAACCACACTTGTCTGAGCAACTAGAAGAATGTTTGCTTTTTCATTCTGCGGTTGTTTGGTGTTATTGGAGGTTTCTGGTTTTGGAGGTCTACCGTCATCAATCCATTTTGAACATTGTCTTACTTTATGACCTTCTCTTTTGCAATAGTTACAGATTAGTTTCTTATTACCTTTGTAGTTGCTTCTTTTCTTTTCTCTCACTAATGCCTCTTGTTGGCTTGCTGTGCCATTCTTGCAGGATAATGCTTTTTCATACGAACATAACTGGTTTGTAAAATTATCGATTGTTCTGTTGCTTTTTGACATAAGCATCCAGCTCGATTTATAAGAAAAATAGTCCTGGGGCAAAGTTTGTAAGATTTTACAATTTAGAAGCAAATCTGGTAAATCACAAGCACAGTTATTACCTGTCTTTGATTTGTCTTTCTGAAATTCTTTCTGCAACTCATTCCAAAGATTTTTTTAGTGTAGAAGTGTGTGTAGCCATGTCACCAAATTCTTCCTTTTTGTAGTTGAAAAATTGCATACATATGTCGTATGCCCACACTTCTCTGGCAGTTGTAAATCGCATAATTTTCTGCAAAGTTTCTTGCGTCATATTCATTGTTAAGGCTAGGAATGCATTACAATCGGCTGTGTTAAAACTAGCCAGGTTCTTTTCATACGTTGCTTTTTCCTCAGCTGACGCATTGTCTTTAAGAACTGGTTCAACTTGCATCTCCATGTCGTCCAATTCGCCTTCCCTTCAAGATATCCGATTTCTACCTTGCTGGAATCCATCGTAAACTTTCTAGACGCAGTCTTTCTTTTCTTTTAACTCTGGAAACCACGGTCTGCTACCATGTTGAAGTTTATATTATAGTCAGTCAAGTAGTTAAATAAAAAGTTTCATGTCAAGTTCCTAAATTTATTGTTTTTCATTTAATTCTGGAGTAAACCATAATATAAACTTCAACAAGATCAATGAGTCAAAAAAACCTGACAGAAGATGATTGTCAGAATCGAAGGAGGTGAAGAATAGGCGTCGGACAACGTAGAAAAACGTTCTAAACCGACATAGTAGTAGAAAGACATATTTCACCCAAAGTTTAGATATGACAAGTACAAATACCAAAATTCAATCGCCCGTTGTTCCCTGCTGGATCTCCGCAGAGGTTAAACAATGTGGCCAGGAAGGCGTAACTTCACACCCTTCCTTAAAAATACCCCACCATCTGTCACTGTTTAAGTTTGGGCTTTTCGCTGCTCAACTCTCTATTCTTTGCGTATTTAGAGAAGGACTTTCGGGTGTTTGTGTTATTGTGTTTGAGATAAGTGTTAACACTAACTAGGGGTTGACAGTAAGGTCACTCATCGTCAAGCAAGTTTTACAGGTAGCGAACAACGATTATAAACACACAGGATTTATTTCCATTTAACTAATGTTAGCGTCGCTCAGCGAGACGAACAGTGTCTGCTTACGTCACCAGCGGACCAGTTGCTTTGTTCGTATTAAGAGTTCGTGTGATTTCAGCGGCGAAGCGTGGGGGGGGCGCGGGGGGTTCGTCGCCCCCCCCGCCTCGAGTTTAGTGGCGCCCCATTGGTGGCCGAAGCGCCCTCAGCTTGATTAAGTCGGGCCGGCAACGGCCGATTGAGTGGGCGTCAAAGGAAACTAACGACATGAAGACCTTTTTTGTTTTTTTTTTTTTTTGGTCGCAAGATTGGTGAGAGGCGCCCTTGTGACCTGTCGGCCGCCCCCTCACACATGATGACCTTTTTTGTTCGCAAGATTTTTTTTCAGTTTTCAGAGGCGCCCTTTTTAGCTGTCGCCCCCCCCCCCCCCCCCCGCCCTTTCGGGCACGCTACGCCGCTGTGTGATTTTAAGGTGTTTTTGACGTTTTTATCTCCGTTTTTTTGCTTTTTTTTATTAATTTGACAGAAAGCACATTAATTTATTGTTGAAATAAAAGCTTTGTGTTCCCTCTTTCAGTGAAGAAATATAACCAAACTTTTAATTTTTTTTTGCATTTTTGGAAACTCCTTGCTCACTAAAGTAATCACATTGAAGAAAATTGGTAATTATGCCGCAAAAGTTCTTCTTTTATTAAACTGATTTTTGGAAAATTTATTTTGTAGACAGTTTCTCCAAGTTTAGTTTCAGTTTTTTCCTTAAGTGTTTTTAGTCTCTTTATAGAAGTTTTCTGAAACATGTTACAGAAGAAGGAGTGAAAACGGGCGCTGGGTGGGATAAAAACAACTCATAACACAAACAATGTAAATCATTTGAAAAAAAAATTATGAAATTCTATTGATTTAAAGCATAAGAAGTTGAAAAACACATCTTATTTGGCTGTTTTCTCCAAAAACTGACTGGTTTTTGATATAATAATATAATAAATATTGCAATTTTAGATCTGAAATATCAAATAAATACCTTTTTGTTACTAGATAATATAAGTGTATTTTATTATATCCGCAACAAAAAGAATACATTATACATCTAATGATTTAAATTGATTAAACTTTTAGAAAAAATCCTACTTCTATTCTAAAACTTTCAACTATTTAAAAAAGAAACTCCAACATATTGTCTGGTAGGAAAATTCAGCTCTCAGAGCAAACTCTTGATTTATCAAATCATTTGTTTTGAATAAATGAAATTATTAATTATATTTACTAACACGAATAAAAAATTTGTTTGCAAATAAGCAAGAAAAAAGCGGGAAAAACTCACGATTGCAATGTGTATTAAATGAAGCGCGCTGAGCAGAGGTCCGCTAGTGACGTAAGCAAGGCGCCGCCTACCACTAAAAGATTCGAGCAAATAGGCAATTCTGTGTGTTTATAATCGTTGGCTAGCGAAGCCTAACTCTGATTTTCTATTTTTTGGTTATAATTTTTGACATGTTTTCCTCGGTTTCGCATTGGCGGCTCGTTATTATTTTAAGAATGTGGTTTTAACACAGTCTAAAGATCTATTTAATAATGACACAGTTTCAAGATAGTTTGCAGCATAACTTTTTAATTCTAATTACATAAATATATATAGTTTAGGTACCTTCATACTGTATAAAACAACATCTTCAAAATAAAACAGAACCGCCAATGCGAAACCGAGGAAAACATGCCAAAAATAATAACCAAATAATAGAAAGCCTGACATTAGCTTCGCTTCCTATAAAGCTTGCCTTTACGATGAGTGTCCTTAGTTGACAGGGCCTAAGGGCGCTGAATTCTTTGTTAGCTGTAGGTTTGTTTGTTGAAATAAGACAGCTCCTTAGGCCTGTCGATTAAATAGGTACACAGAAAAAATATATTTTTTCTTGAAATATTAATTGAAATATTATTAAATATTAAGGGAACCATTGCGAGAAACCATGAAGGACCTTAAACAAAATTAAAGAACATATCGCACACCCGCTGAAAAGGAGTAACAACTCAAAAATCACCCTTATTGAGATAAACCTGCCGCCATCATCGAAATAACTTGTACTTTCTTCCATAAAAGCGTCACATTTATGTTTCGACAATTCACCGCGAAATGGCGATGTGACTCTTTTATTTTGTCCAGTTTAGCTGAGGATGCGTTCCTTTACAGTGTCACTTTTGACTTTATAACAGCGTGGCGTGGAGTTTCATCCTAAAAAGAGTCACATTTCGAGTTGTGAAGGTTTTCGTGTGACCTATTGGTTAAATGTGACCCATATAACAAGTAAAATACTGTTCGTTTTTGTGTTGTGACTGTTTTTTCGAATTGTTCAGGGTACTTAGAATTAAGGAGAATAAGAAAAAATCTTTTGAATTTATTAGAGAATAATAGCTGGCCATACAAACAGAGGTTGATCCGTCGGTTTGGAACGGCACAGATAAGTCTGACCGTTTTGTCCGTAACGGTTTAAAACTGCTGCAGTCCACTAACACAAAAAAAAATCTTTCAAATCGATCCTTCATATCGGTCTGTGGCAGACAGAACCGCGCGTTAGTGGTCTAAAACTCAAGATTTATCTGCCGGTTTAACCAAAACTGTGGAATTTCGTCAAGTCGAAAGTTTTATGCGGCACGGTATTTTAAGCATAGCGTATGTAAATTGTTTCGTGCTAAATAGAAGCAGACTCTGTGTATGGGAATGATTATTAATATGAAAATAATGCATAGTGGTGTAAAAGAGAGACGTTCCAAGTGGGTTAAAACATATTTGCTTAAGAGGAAACTATTTAGCCATGACCTTCTATTAAAAGAGTTACGAGAGAATGATCCAGACGATTATAAAAATTATTTAAGAATGGATATCAGAGAATTATTGAAAGACAGCCAGGCTATAATTGTGCCAGGCACTATTTTGACACATTCACATTAAAAACTGACAGTTGATCCTTCAAAATTGACATATCAAAGTCAAATTTAAAACTTTTGTCGTTTATTTTCAATTAATAAAAGAAGGCACTATTTATTCCGGTTCATATAGTAAACAAAGGCCGTGTGTTAAAAGATCACAGCTGATATTACAATGTAAAAGTGTCAAAATTGTACCTGGCACCATTATAGCCTGACTTTATTTCAATAATTCTCTATTAACACGTATGATTTTTTATTAAATTTGGTAAGAGAGGATCTTACGAAACAAGATATCCAAATGAGAGAAGCCGTTGGCCAGAACAGCGATTAAACCGACAGAGAAGTCTGCGCCGGTTAAAATATCTGTGAGCGCGGAACCCACAAGTTTCGCCCGCCGGTCTGAACTCACAGATAAATCTGTGCCGGCTATAACTGGCGCGTGGAATGTCCACTAATTGAAAGACAAATCCGCCAGTTTAAACCGCGCCGTTCCAAACCGGCGGATCAACCTCTGTGTGTATGGCCACCTAATCACATTCCCAGTTGTTATTCAGCATTTTATAACTCGTAAAAATAAATACAAAGTTTCTTCTTTATTTGTTTTCTTTTTTATATTATTTACCATCCTACGTGACATCCTGATTTATAACGTCATGATGCCTTGTTTTAAAAAAAGTCACAATATCCGGTTTTTGTCTTTTTTTTAACTAAAAACGACAAAAATAATTTTTTCTGAGAAACGTACTTCACCAATTACATTGAGTTAATAGGTTCCTGTTGATATAAAATAACATGTTAACTCGTAATTTGTCATGTAAGTGAAAAATGAATCTCTCTAATGAACTAAATTCTTTAACAGCGATTTTCTCAAAACAATGTTTTTTGAGTTGTGACTATTTTTTAGCGGGGCTGCGATATATATAGATAGATATATATCAATGATTACATAACAGAGTTGTGTAATCATTGTATATATATAGCGTAGAGTTCACTTGGAGTTTGCTAATGGGCTATAGAAAGTATCATCAGATCCGTCATGCATCCATTTATTTTATTTTTGAATTAAGAAAATATAGCTCTCTAATTGAGAAAATATTGGTTTTTATTCAAGAAAAAGAATTTCTTCCTTGAAAAAAGTACAAATAAATTGACTTCAGCCATATGTAATCTCCATTTGAAAAAAATTATGCTGCCCGTTCAAGAAAACTATAAAAAATAAAGAAGAGAAAAGCCCTTTTCTATATCCGCGATGTTTACTTTGTGACACTTGTTACAAAACGCACAATTTATAACGTCGCCCCGGGCTATCCCTCCAGTGGCGTATTTAGAAAAACATTTAGGGGGGGGCGAAACCCCATGATGCCGTATTTTATGCTGTTTTATATGGGTCGCAGAACTTTGTTCTAAAACCATTTTTTTGAAATGGAAATTTGTTCGAAAACAGTTTCTTCAAACGGAAATTTGTTCGAAAACAGTTTCTTCAAACGGAAATTTGTTCGAAAACAGTTTCTTCGAACGGAAATTGGTTCGAAAACATTTTCTTCAAACGGAAATTTCTTCGAAAACATTTTGTTCGAACGGAGATTTGTTCGAAAACATTTCGTTCGAACGGAAATTTGTTCGAAAACATTTTGTTCGAACGAAAATTTGTTCGAAAACATTTTGTTTGAACGAAAATTTGTTCGAAAGGACATTTGTTCGAAAAAATTTTGTTCGAACGGAAATTTATTCGAAAAAAAATTGTTCAAACGGAAATTTGTTCGAAAACGTTTTCTTTAAACGGAAATTCGTTCGAAAACATTTTGTTCATTAAAAACAGCAACTGTTTGACTAAGGGGTCTCTTTCTCACATATTTTTTCAAAAAAAAAACTTTCCTGACTTCTTTCGCGGGATCCTAGAGGGTGTGAAACCAAACCGAACCGAACCGAACCGGCATCCTAGAGGTTATGAAACCAAACCGAATTAAACCCATACTTCGATTCGGTTCAGGTCGGTTCGGTTCAGTTTTGTTTCACATAAACAGTTGCTGTTTTTAATGCACAAAATGTTTTTGAACGAATTTCCGTTCGAAGAAAACGTTTTCAAACAAATTTCCGTTTGAACAAAATTTTTTCGAACAAATTTCCGTTCGAACAAAATGTTTTCGAACAAATTTCCGTTTGAACAAAATGTTTTCGAACAAATTTCCGTTCGAACAAAATGTTTTCGAACAAATTTCCGTTTGAACAAAATGTTTTCGAACCAATTTCCGTTCGAAGAAACTGTTTTCGAAAAAATTTCCGTTTGAAGAAAATGTTTTTGAACAAATTTCCGTTCGAACAAAATGACTTTCGAACAAAATGTTTTCGAACAATTTTCCGTTCAAACAAAAAAATTCGAACAAAACCGAAGAAATTTCCGGGACCCGTTTTATATTTGTATTCATGAAAAATGTCAAAAATATCTAAAAAAATCTTAGCCTTGGGGGCCCGGACCCCCGCTCAACCCCCCTTAAGAACGCTACTGGCACTGATCCCTCCGTTTCTCTTCGTCCCTCGACACCGTCCCTTCTCAAACACAATTCAATTAATGTTTGCTCCCGGTCTCCCTTTTCTCTTTGTATGTGCAACTTCACAGGGATAAACCTGCAAAGGGATGCACAAAGTTTTTGTCATTCTTAAATATAGGGTTCGCCACAATCGACAAGTTTTATATATATTTATATTGTCTTTTTTTTAGTTTGTCAGTTTTGTTTTAGGATTCATAAAGTTGACTTGGCTTTTCTTATTATGTGTATCATTGAGCCCTGTAGAGGATCATGTTTGTTCCTTATTGTTGTTTTATTTACCTATATTTGTTTTTGTTTTTTATTTATTTTTTTTACTTACATTTCAGGGGCGGCTAGTGCATAAGAGCTGCAGAGCTGCAGAACCCCCAAAATTTTCACATTATTTGACTATTTTTCAGCCGCTGCTATTTTTCTAATATAATTATTTTATTTCTAAAATTATTTGAATAGCAGTATATTTTCGGCCCGGTGTTGGTATAGTAGGCCTTCAAATCGCGTACGTGTGTTGAGTATGACGCCGCGCGCCGTCGCCGAAGGCCGCATTTCACAGTCGGTCAAATGAAGTTATTGGCATTGTTGCGCTGCTAAATTGCAACACAACGTAGCTTGGCGGCTAACGAGATCTTTGCTCGGCTAGGAACCCCTTCTTTCGCCCCGCAACGCACTTGCTCATGGGTTTAGATAGCGAAATCTAGGCAAAAATAGAGCTGCAAAACTTGCAGTTCCAGTACAATTCCGGGCGGGCGGGCTCAGCGCATTTATTTATTTAGAAGACGCCAAACGCATGAGCGGGAGGTTATGGTCGTGTTTGTTGTTTGTTTTTGTATAATTGTGTCACAATGAATGGGGTGGTTTTTATAATAGACACGTGATCTGGAGATTGTAAAAAATAGCATTTTTTATACCCTATCGGCAGAACTCACAAACTTTACTGTCATGAGCCGCTACTGCTACATTTTATGCTGAACTTGTTTTATTTTCCTCTAATTGTACTTGTATATTTATTTATTATTTTTGTAAACAAAATGTTTGTATCTTTTTAAATCGTTTTTGACAATTCAGATTTTTATAACTTTTAAACTTTAGACCTTAAATTTGAAATTATTAACCTGACACCGACTGCGATAGCTTCATTTTATCCCTTTATTTCGTTTTATTACTTGTTTTTTATTTTTATTCGTATTTATCTTTATTTATTTGTTTAGGTATCTATTTATGTTAACGTCTGATTGATAATCTTAAAATTAATAGTTGAAGTACCTAGTTAGTAGAATATCTAAGATTTTTTATTTTGTATATCTGAGGGCACGGCAGTGCCTCGCCAAGTTCACGCTGCCGTACCACCTTTTCTTGAAACATTTCAGCCCATATTTGACCTATCTAAAACTCTACTTCGGAATGAGCTACGAATCTCAAACTTAGCACAGTCTTAGATCTTCACAGAGTTAACAACCCCTCCAAGTTTCATAGCCTTCCATAAACTAGTAGTTACGAAATGTCAAAACGTCGAAATTGCCACTCACTCAGTGACTCACTCACTCATGTATAGATCATCAATATTCTACTGTACTTCCAGATATGCTATAAAGCTGAAATTTGGCAGACTAATAGAAATTATGACCAAACCCCTAGAAAAAATCAAAAAACCCCAAAATTCTAATTTACTCCCATCCCCTATACATGTAAAGTTATGTAAAAGTAACATTGCCCACTTCCAGACACGCTTGAGAGCTGAGCTTTGGAAGGCTGATAGTAACTATAATAAAGCTATAGAAAAAATTTAAAAACAGCAACAATTTGCCCACTTCCAGAAACGCTAGAGAGCTGACTTTGGAAGGCTGATAGAAACTATGATAAAACCATCGGAAAAAATTTTAAAACACGAAAATTTAAATTGACTTCCCTCCCCTATACATGTAAAGTTATGTAAAAGTAACATTGTCCACTTTTAGAAACGCTAGAGAGCTCAGCTTTGGAAGGCTGATAGGAACTATGATAAAACCATGGGAAAAAATGAAAAAACCTCAAAATTTTAAGTAAGGCATTGCAAAATTTTAAACAATATTTCGCATATTTTACTACTTTAAAAATTAAATATTATCCAATTCCTTTCAAAAAGAAGTGAAATCATAACAAAAACATTTTATGTAAAAAAAAGCGAAGTACGCGAAAATGGCATTCCGTAAAAAGAATTGAGATAAAAGTAAAGCCAAGTCCTCCAACATAAATTTAAAAATGAAAGATTTTTGCTAGTTTGGAAATGTTTTTCTAAACTTGGC
This sequence comes from Aspidapion aeneum, assembly GCA_963576565.1. Classification (NCBI taxonomy): domain Eukaryota; kingdom Metazoa; phylum Arthropoda; class Insecta; order Coleoptera; family Brentidae; genus Aspidapion; species Aspidapion aeneum. Next base: position 144,319,544 of record OY755039.1, on the reverse strand, counting down.
TATTACGGCTGTAAATGACTCTTAGGCACAGTGCTAAATTGAACATAAAGAAGTTTGGCTGTAATAGTAAAGTTTGAAAAAAGTTTTCGAAACTAGTAAAATCCTTTCATTTTGAAATTTGTATTAGAAAACTTGGCTTTACATTTTACGGAATACCATTCGCCTACTTGGGTTTTTTTACATGAAATGTTTTTTATTGTGATAAAATGAGGCGTAAAAGAGATGGCTTTAATTAGCGCTATCCTTCTCTGTCCAGTGGCGTGCTATAATTTTTTAATTCATCATTATTAGGTATCAATTTTATATTTTACTCCTTCTAAGCCTTTTCTTGCTGGAAAACTTTTATACTTATTATAATATATATGGATGATTCTACAAAAATGGTGCTGTGGAGTGGGAATGCATATTTTTCAAACACAGTTTAGTTATAAGATTTAAAACGAAATGTTTTCTTTATGGAGCATTTGAGTTTAATGTATAAAAAAATTGCAAGTTTATAATTTTTTTTGTTACAAAGCAAATACCTCATTCCTCTGGTATAGTCCCAAACCAAATATTAAAAACTCAAATTGAAAAAATATCCTAATAAATAATATTTAACCAAATCTTAACTTTTTGTCAAAAAATTGATAAAACTTAAGTTTGCAGTCATATTTTTGAAAATCCGAATATGCATCTTCTCCGGAAAATTTTACAATTTTAAACGTGCTCCATTTTTAATAACACAATATTTGTGAATACCACCTGTTAATTTCTAGAGAAAGAGACGGCCCTGGATATCTAATTTACTTGTGAGGGTGACAAGTTGTGACAGATAATGTCAACTTTAGTTTGGTTTAAGTTATAGATCTTTTTATTTTCGGCAGAAAATTAGTTTTTTTGGGAGAAATCAAAAAGGAACGCTTCAATTATCATCCCTCTAGTAAGTAAATATTCGACTGATATCAATAGTATAATTTTTTTGTTGATTGTTTTAAAATTATAAGTATAGGAACTTTGTTTATATAAAACTTAAGTTAAGTAGTCTAAATAGATTTTGATTTAAATTGAAAAACCATTAAAAAACTCATTCCTCTGGTACTCACCCCTCTGGAATTTTTATGCAATAATTCCTAAAATTCGGGAAAATAAATGTTTCTTAGCTTACACCTAATTAGTTACATAAATTTTAAAAAAATATATTTACTGTGCTGTACTGTTATTTAAAGGCAATGACCAAAAATGATATCCATATAGCCCACTTTTGGTAGAATCATCCATATATAACTTAGGTGCCATAGTGCAGCAGGTGATAGAGGAGGTTATTTCTGATAAAAAAGTTTATTTAACATGGGGATCAACACACATCTGTTTTTAAGATATATGATTTTTAAACGCTGATTAATTAGCTGCCAAGCAGTTCAATTTGTCCCACTAAAATCGATTGTATAATTCAAAAATTATAATGAAAAAAAAATTGTCCGGTTTTTTTTGGCCCACCCGGTAGCGTGTTTACATTTCCATGCTCATTTCACGTCGGCGCGGTTTTGAAATAGACACGGAAATGTTACAATATATTTGGGTTCAAATACGTGTTGATTTTAAGAGTTTTGATTTCGAAATGAGCACGGATCTGTAAGAGAACATCGCTCATTAAACTATTACAAAAGCGTATTCAACTGTCAGGTAAAAGCGCTAACATAACGAAAGCTAATCAATCAAATCTAACCGAACCGAACCAAAGCAAACTGAACCAATAATTTTTTTCAAAAAAAAAAGAGGATGTGAATCCGAACCGAACCGAACCGAATTGAACCAAACCGAACCGAACCAAAGCAAACTGAACCAACAATTTAAAAAAAACTTCTTTCCCGGGATCCTAGAGGGTGTGAATAGTGTTGTAGTTTAGTTTGGTTAGGTTAGGTTTGGTTCGGTTTAGTAAGGATTGGTTCGTTTCGGATTCACATCCTCTAGGATCCCGGGTAGGAACTCAGGAAAGTTTTTTTTTGTTAATTATTGGTTCAGTTTGCTTTGGTTCGGTTCGGTTAGATTTGATTGATTAGCTTTCGTTAGGTTAGGTTTTTGAAACTTTCTATTTTTATGTGGTTAGAAATCAAGTGAAAATCATTTAAATCATTAAAATTTATTAAAAACAGAACAACAATCTGTAGTTGCCGGTGTAAGACAATGAACACTGAACTTTGCAGGTATAGTTAATGGAAGAGTGTTCTTCAAACTTCAAAGAATTTCAAAATCTTGAGTAATATTAGTACAAATACTTTTAAACTGCTCCATAATTTTCATATTAACAAACATAAAACCTCAAAATCAAACTAATAAACAACGTGAATCCAATTTAAGTTTCAAATGTGCACTAATAAGTAAACCCCTGCGCTGCGTAATTCCATACAAATCCGTGCCTTGTTCGAGCCTCGGCGCCTTAAAATCAACACGCATTTGTAACCAAATATGTTGCAACATTTCCGTGTCTATTTCAAAACAGCGCTGCCGTGAAATCAGCACGGAAACGTAAATACGCCACCCGGTATGTAGGTAGTACTAAATTTCGAATTTTGCACAGTTTTTTTAGATAGAAATAGATACAATGTAAAATTTTTGTTTAGAAATTGTGATATAAAGACATTAATTATTATTATTGAGTAACCCTGTAGAAATATATATATCTAGAGTAAACACAAACGTTGCACAGGTCACCCCCCGTGTTACTTCCTTTTGAATTGACTGGCTGCTCTTTGCCGCGAAAAGGGCTTATTTAATATTCATTAGCCGTGTCGATGCATGTATCGCACCACTGTGCGCCGACACAATCGACAAAAATAACCGGTTAAGGAGTTAAGTCACCGTTAAAATGGCGTTTCTTCGAGCATGCACGCAGCCAACGATAGAGACCGGCCATGACGCGTTATAAGCAAGTCGGCGGTCACGTGATCTTAGGAGTCCCAGGATTCTTATTGTATTGCTTAATATATTATATGTTTTTACATATTTAAATAAATTAACAAAAAAATTTTGTTTCTTTAAAGGCAAAAATTGAAAAAAATATTTTGCTGATATATGTATTTATTATGGATAAATGAAGTGAATCTATAAAATAAAAAATTATACAAAATTTGCACTCTATCTTCAGGTACATATATTAGGTACATAATATCGTTAGTAACTTCAAATCTATACAAGTCTTTCAAAATTGGACATATCAAACCAAAGCTTTTAGTTTTTTAATTTTTCTTTGACTGTCATCATCTTTGAGTTCTTATTCAAAGATTTATTAGCAGACACTAAATCATTGTGCTTTTTAATAAAATTATTTTAAAAAGCTTTACATGCCCTTAAACTCATGTTTTCAAGCTTTGACAATAGTTTTTCTCCACAAAAACACTCGCTAGTGTTATGTAAAGAAAAATTTTTAATATAAAACATTTCACAATAGTTTACTAAAAAGAAACAAGTGATTTTGTGAATAAGTGAGATGGTTTTCCCATTCAATGAACTGAATGTAGTGGTCGTCAATAATTTTGTGAAAAATTATCCAGCACAACCTTTAATATCTATTTCAATAAAGTGTAAGTTAACTACCAACTCATGTTCTTTTAAAAGCTGTATCTTACTTTTTAAATATTTCACACTACCAGAGAGATTACTATCTGTTAACAATATTTTATAAATCAGTTTTTTATTATTGCGAGTGTGCGGAAGACATATTACCTTAGAATTTTAAATTGACGTGTATGCACTGGATAACTGGATAAACAAAGATGAAGCCAACATTAAAGTGTATCCACCATATCTTCGATTCTCAGGTTACCTTTTCAAGAGACCTAATTGTTCAATAAGAAATGACAACTGAACACATTTTTCACTCTCACTATCGAAAATGTCACTAAGGATATCTATTACTTGATCAATCTTATCCAAGATCTTATCTTTTACCACTTCTTTCCCGTTTGCAACATATTAGGTTTCAGTTTTATAGTTGGACCGACAAGGAACAACACTAATTACACGTTCGCGGCATTGTTTATCTTATAGGTATTTTCTTTATAATTTACTCATCAGCCATTAATTATTTTAACTCAGCCCACTACAGTCTTTTTCGTGGGCTGCGTTATTTTAATAACTTTGATAAAATTCACATAAAATTCGTGCCCGAATTAAGAAAAAATCGACGTAAACAAACATACCAAAACTGAACACACACATGTTTTATAATGACAGCGGGCAGTGAGGCGTTTTTTGTGGGCCTCCTACAGTCACGTGATATTTCCGCGACCGGGCCGGTCTTTTTCGTGGGCTGTGTATTTTTTCGCATCTATATGGCCACGCAATACTGCAACTGCATTATTTAGTTATAGTTGTTTTTCAATTTAAAAACAAAATTCAAAAATAAATATGTCTTGAAATTTTTTTCGTAATTTCACAGGATTCATTTTAGTAATACATAGTATAGTTTTTGCAAAGTCACCTGAAATGCTCCTAATACGGGGTTCTATCGATTTCATGAAATTTTGCTTCAATCTGCCCTTCAAAAGTTATCCAAATTCATATAAAATCTTCCTGGTATAATTTCAACCCTACCGACAGAGAAAAGGCGTTGCTCTTTGCGGTCCGAGCACAAAGTATTTGTTTTCTCACCGACCCGGCACAGGTGGATAGACGGCATCTGATTGGCAGATTTTTTTGAGATGCGCTTTTCATTGCGTTCGGGTGCGCTTTTCGGGACCCTATGGTCGACAGTATGCAGAGCAATAGAAAATAAATCAGTGTCGTTTCTGTAGGTGTAGGAATAGAAAATTTTATTATCTATTTTTATTTCTTTAGTTTACGCGGTAATTAAATGAAATAATTTTCATGAGTATATCTACCGCCGCCCATGTCACTTTCTTTAAAGGATATGCCGATGGTCGGCTTTAACCTTTGTTCAACTGACTTTGCAAAAACTATACATAGTATTTCGAAAAACAAGGTCTTTACAAAAGACAAGTTATTCAAAATTTTTACCGTTGTTGCAAAATATAAATCCAGAAAGTTTGGAGTCTTTATTCTGAATATTAGAGAACTTAATTAAAATCCAAAAAAATTGATAGTAAAAATTTCCTAATAAAAATAAATGGATCCATGACGGATCTGATATCTTCCTAGCTAGCCTATTAGCACACTTTAAGTGAAGCCATGATATATCAGCCTTAAAAACAGCTTTTTGTTAATATCCCAAAAACTAAAGCTCTTACGTAATTTTTTGTTATAATATAACTTATTGAGCAAAATCTAGTCTATTATATTCCGAAAACCGCATATCGATGCGAAGCTTTATTAAAAAGTTGGCATTTAAAAAAAAATTTAATTGTTAAAAAACTGTCATTAGCATCAATGGATTTTGACCATAATCTAATCAGCTGGTTAGAGTGTTGAACACTATTTTACTAGACAATAAGGTATTTGACAAATTTTAGAAAAGTGTTTAGAATGATACATAGGTCCCTAATTTGCTACGCAAAATTATTAAAATAGTATATTTTATCATGACTACATTTAAAATCAAGTTTTCTAATTTCCGATTTGAATTTGCCGCTAAAACGCTCATTTCTAGCATGGCGTTGCAATGACGTCACAGCGCAGTAAACTCGCGGACAGATATACGGCATTCAAGTGTTTATTTGTTTTTGGTCTGTGTTTTTACTGTTTTTTATGTAAAAAATGGTCCTATTAGTGGTGTGTAGTGTCTCAGTGTTCGAATACTAGCATAACAACACCTGAAAAACTTTTTATTCATGTGCCTACAGCAGTAAAAGAACGGAAAAAGTGGCTAGAACTTGCTCGAAGAGGCCCAAGGGCCTTATCTAATACATCTTCACTTTACATTTGTGAAGATCACTTTGATGTGAGTATAACTAAATTGTTTCTATTAATTTTTCTCATGTTGTCTATAATATATATAACTATTTCGTAAATGACGATGAAATTTTTAAAGGCAGAAAGGTGTACAAACTTTTAGGCGGTGCTAGGCAGTTATTAGGCAGGACTAGGGAGTACCTCTAAATGCAGGATTAGGCAGTGCACATGCAGGCTAAATGTAGGACTGAGCAGTGCATATGCAAGACTAGGCAGTGCATAGGCAGGACTAGGCAGTACCTACGCAGGACTATGCAGTGTAACCTATGCAGTACTTTAAGTATTGCTGGTCGTTGTATACTTTTTGCCTCCTTGTCCTGCAATTTTTGATTGTTTCTTAATGCTTAAATTAATAATGATTGGGTATTTATTTGAATCTATTGTAAGTGGCATATTAAACAAAAAAGCAAAACATATAACCTAACCTCAAAATCTAAATGAGTAAAAGTAGGCGAAGAATATAATAAAAGAACGTTCAGTTATATACAAAACAACTCATCGAATACTTCCGCAGAACAAAAATCACTCTTGTTGGCAAAGAAGCCTGAACCATAAAGGAATGCAGCATTGGCAAGTTGGAGCTATCTGCTTTGGAGAGGTTTTCCATTGAAAATATTTTTTATAAGCAAAACACAAAATAAAATCTAATTTAGGACGATAATTCACACTTTAAACCACAGTAAACATTACCCTCCATAAGAAAATAACACAGAAAATAGGTTCGTTCGAGGCGTTTACTGTTTTGTGACGTTACTCGCTGATTGGTAGACCGCCTGTTTTGAATCACGTGGCTAATTGTTTTAATTCAATGAATTTATTTAATTAAAAGAACTATGAATTTGAGAAAGAATTAAACAAAAAGATTGTTTTTAGCATTACCAAGTCCTAAAGAGATATCTAAAAATAAATATATATTTATTTTTTACTACTGTCAAACACCCTATAGTCCCGATTTACAGTATCTCGTGTACTTTGGCTGTTTTCTGTTACGTATATTTTGTATACTGTGTCCCTGATTAAGCCACTTGCTTCTACGACCGGTGCAAGTAATCCACCCCAATAGGAAAAAATCAACCCCTAAAACGGGGCTAAAAAATACATGTCATGTTTAGCTAACATGTGTCGCTGATAAACGAGATTTAATACACTAGCCGAAGCTTTTTATGTCACTCGCTTGTTGTTCTCATCTGAACACTTGTTCTTTCAATCTTTTATTCGAGCTGATCCGCTAGCAAGTGTGAACATTTCCTAACAAGAGATTAATGTTTATTTTTATGTTACAAGCCATTATTTGGCGCCCTTGCTTGCTTTTTTTACATGGTCATTGCAATGGTAGAGTCTATTAAATCTTTTACAGGGAATTAGGCCCAATGTTTGCATATGGTACACATAAAACACAAACGTGTCTATCAAAAATTCATTTATTTGTATCGACTTTTCCTTGTGATAGCTACAATTCAAGAAAAAGCAATTTTGTTTTTTTTTTGGGATTATTTTTTAAAAACATGTCAAAAAAGTTGACAAATATCATGTACCGGGTGATTGACCATATTTTAAGAGTTATCTCCGTTAATAGGGACTTACTGCAATAAAGCCAGGCAATAATAGTGCCGGGACAGTTGATCTTTCAAAATTGACAAACCAAAGTCGAATTTATAAATCCAGTCATTTATTTTCCATTAATAGTGGCGGCATTATTAATTTCGGTTTTTATACTACAAAAAGGACTAATTTTGAAAGAAGACAGCTGTTCTTATAATGCGAAACTGTCAGAATAGGGCCCGGCACAATTATTGCCTGGCTTTATTGCTGTAAGTCCCTAATATTGATCTGACAGTAACGTTTAAATTAGCAAAATTGAATGATGATGAGTCATCAGAATCTGATATCAAAAATGTTTGACATATGGTTTATTTTTTTATTTAAAACACCCTGTATTTAATTTTTTTTAACAATATAACCTTTTTTTATTTCAAAAATATATGACATTTAGTCCAAATTGCATTTTTAATAATTCCCTGTATCTCGCTTATTTTGAAAGACTTTTATTCTGTAAAAACTTATTCATGTCAACTTTTTTGATATATATTTATCATAAAAAAATTAAATACGGACCTGGATCTTTTTATTACTATTTTGATTGGTTTCATGCAATTATTATCTTAAACTGAAAGGTTAAATGAAAGGTTAAAAAAAATATTTGATATTTTAAAAAAAATTGTCCGAACCTAAAAGTTTCCAACGAAAATATATATTAAAAATTGCAAGACACACTAGTTGTATAATTTTTAGTTTATCTGTTTTGAAACGTTAATTAAAAGATTTAGAAATAAAGAAAAAGACGTTAAAAAGCTACGAAATTAATATCATAGTAATTCTTTGATGGTTGTACAGCAACTCATAAAATTTACTTTAACATGGAAAAACAAAAGCGTGGAATTGACATTGTCATTTTTTTGAATAGCTCACTCAAAATTATTCTAAAATAGCTTGAAATCGACCATATACAGATTTTATTCAAACAACAAAATGCCAATATTTAAACGGCAGAAATATTTTTATGTCAAATGCGTTATGAAAAATTACTCAAAAATGCTAAGAATGTCTTACACATAATGGCAGTTTGAAAATTTATATAATTAAAGAAAAATTAGTTATTATTTTTTGTAATTCGTTATTTTTTTGTATTCGTCATGTCAAATAAATTTTAATTTGTATCAAAACAATTAAACTAAAAATTGTTCAACTTGTAATTTTTAATTTATATTTACGTTGGAAATTTCCAGGTTCGGACTAATTTTTTTTTATTTTATTAAATATGTTTTTAACCAAAACAAAACAATATTAAATTTTTATTTTTTTGTGATAATAATAGAATGAAACTAATCAAAATAGTAATAAAAAAATGCAGGTGTGTATTTATTTTTAGCTCACACTACTACTATATTATAGTAGTGTGAGCTATAGTGATCATAATTTTTTCGAGAAAAATAAGTTGCTCCGATTTCAAAATTTTTTATATATCTTTGCGTTTCAGATGATTTTAAAACTTTTTTGTTTCGCCGTCTGTCTGTCTGTCTGTCTGTCTGTCTGTCTGTCTGTCTGTCTGTCTGTCTGTCTGTCTGTCTGTCTGTCTGTCTGTCTGTCTGTCTGTCTGTCTGTCTGTCTGTCTGTCTGTCTGTCTGTCTGTATGTCTGTCTGTCTGTCTGTAACGACCAACGCGCATAACTCAAAAACCGCTTGCCCGATTTTAATGAAATTTGGTACCTACGCTGGGTTTTGGGTCGAGATGGTCCCATTTAAAAATGAACAAAATCCACCAAACACAAGCCAAATAAAAGGGTGTGGGTATATTTCAAAAATTAGAGTTTATGTAATTGCGTCTGGAGTTAAATAAAATACATTTTACTTTTTTAAAAAGGATGGGGGTAAATTAAAAAAATTAGTGTTTATGTGGAAATATGGCGTGTGTGATATCAAACAAAAGGTAATTGAGTCTGGAGTTAAACAAAATACATTTTAGTTAAAAAAAAGGTGGGGGTAGATTTGAAAAATTAAAGTTTAAGTCAAAACATGGCTTGTGTGGTATCAAACGAACGGTAATTGAGTCTGGAGTTCAATAAAATATATTTCAGTTTTTAGTTATATTAGCTCACACGTACACTACAACTATAGTACCTAGTGTGAGCTTAGGTGCCCATAGATTGGCAGAGTATTTTATATTAAATACAATATCTTAAAATGGTTTTTACAGAATAAAAATATCTTGCAAAATAAGCGAAATATAAGGAATTATAAAAATGCAATTTTTTCAAAAACTCCTTGTATTAACGAAACTACGGGGTATAGCAAAAATCTGATTACAGCATTTTTAAGGGCTCTAAAATGGATTAAGGTAAGGTGCAATCAGAAAATCGAGATCTTTCATAATAATCAAGTTTCTCATTTATCCCATCGAAAATGAGACACGCTGTACTCTTTTCCCAAAAAAATTAAAATAAAAAGCGTTAACCCAATTATATTTCTGGAAAAGCGCCGTCTTTTATTTTTCACAATTCAAACCACGGTCGGTATTTAATAGAGACAACTCAGGTCTGTCTCTGTCTCAATTATGTCACATACATTTTTGATATCAGGAGTTTTTAGAGTAAAACTAAGGTACCTGTGGGTAATAAGGCCCAACTAGCACAATTTTTGGAATAATTAGAGAAGTATTGTTGGTAAAAAAAAACAAAAATTTAGCGAATGTTAGGGTAGGGAATAAAAATAGCCAAACTTTGAAAATTCGTATTTCAAAAACTATACAGTTTGTCAACCAAAGCACCGAGTTGCAGTATGGTGGGGCCATAGAGATGCGAAAAAACCAGTTAAGATTCAAAAAAACGTTATTTAGCGAATATTGGGCTAGGTAATTCCATAAGACCAAAATGGCAAAATTTTGAAAATTCATATTTTAAAAACTATACAGTTTATCAACAAAAGCACCGATTTGCAGTATGATGGGGCCATAGAGATGCGAAAGAACCACGCCCTGAGTTAGAATTCGGAAAAACGTCATTTAGTGCATTTTAGGATAGGAAATTCCATAAAACCAAAATGGCAAAATTTTGAAAATTCATATTTTAAAAACTATACAGTTTATCAACAAAAGCACCGAGTTGCAGTATGGTGGGGCCATAGAGATGCGAAAAAACCACACCCTGAGTTAAGATTCGAAAAAACGTCAATTAGCGAATTTTAGGGTAGGGAATACCATAAGATCAAAATGGCCAAACTTTGAAAATTTATATTTCAAAAACTATACAGTTTCTCAAGAAAAGAACCGATTTGCAGTATGGTGGGGCCATAGAGATGCGAAAGAAGCACACCCTGAGTTAGGATTCGGAAAAACGTCCTTTAGTGAATTTTAGGGTAGGGAATACCATAAGACCCAAATGGTCAAACTTTGAAAATTCATATTTCAAAAACTATACAGTTTATCAAGAAAAGCACCGATTTTCATAGAGATGCGAAAGAACCACACCCTGAGTTAGGATTCGGAAAAACGTCATTTAGCGAATTTTAGGATAGGGAATTCCATAAGACCAAAATGGCCAAACTTTCAAAATTCATATTTCAAAAACTATACAGTTTATCAACAAAAGCACCGAGTTGCAGTATGATGGGGCCATAGAGATGCGAAAAAACCACACCCTGAGTTAAGATTCGAAAAAACGTCAATTAGCGAATTTTACGGTAGGGAACTGTACTGTACTGTACCTATATTCTATATTTAAACATGTTATTTTTTGCTTGTGTAGTAATATGTACAATCAAATAAATAAAAAAAACAAAACAAAAGTGAAAACACCCTTCCAACCGGTTTTGCGTTTCCAGAGATGCCAGCAAATATGAAAAGAGTATTATTAAATTTGGAGAGAAATGCAGCGGGAGATGTGGGACAGAATAAATAGAGCGATGTATAAATATGTTTACCAATACAAAACACGTACAGTCCAGGGGCGTCTAATGCATAAGAGCTGCAGAACCCCCAAAATTTTCACATTATTTGACTATGTTTCAGCCGCTGCTATTTTTCTTATATAATTATTTTATTTCTAAAATTATTGGAATAGCAGTATATTTTCGGTCCGGTGTTGGTATAGTAGGCCTTCAAGTCGCGTACGTGTATTGAGTATGAGGCCACGCCCCGTCGCCGAAGGCCGCATTTCACAGTCGGTCAAATGAAGTTATTGGCATTGGTGCGCTGCTAAATTGCAACACAACGTAGCTGGGCGGCTAACGAGATCTGTGCTCGGTTAGGATTCCCTTCCTTCGCCCCGCACCGCACTTGCTCACGGGTTTAGATAGCGAAATCTAGGCAAAAATAGAGCTGCAAAACTTGCAGTTCCAGTACACTTCCGGGCGGGCGGGCTCAGCGTTGCGTGCTTGCGGGCGCATTTATTTATTTAGAAGACGCCAAACGCATGAGCGGGAGGTATGGTCGTGTTTGTTTTTGTATAACTGTGTCACAATGAATGTGGTGGATAATTTAATTAATGTAAAAAAATTATCTCTTTTTAATTATGAAGAAAAACTGAAAGAAGGACGGCTATTGCCCGATATTTTAATAGAAAAGTGTGGTTCAAGCCAGGCAAAATCGTATAAAAGGATTTTTACAAGAAAAATTTATGCCAGAAACGACTGGATATGCGGATGCAATAAAAAAACTTGTGACTGTGAGTTAAATGTGAAGTTAAATTTAAATACATTTAAGTATACAAACTTATTTGAGTACTGCCCAAAAGTGTAGGAGTACGAGTTCTCAGATGTCTAGAAAATCCGCGCAGGCAAAACATTGGTGAGTACATATTATGCTAAGGTAGTGAATGTAAATTAAATCTTTGGTTAAAACGCTATTTTTTCCTAGGCATTGTAATTCTTGCCAAACCAAACTTGGCAATTTTTTACTTTTTATAATAGACACGTGATCTGGAAACTGTAAAAAATAGCATTTTTTATACCCTATCGGCAGAACTCACAAACTTTACTGTCACGAGCCGCCACTGATACAGTCAACTTCAAGAAGAAGAATATAGTGGTGATAAAACCACGGATCACCTAACAAAGGTGATCCGTGATAAAACTTCAATCTTTTCTTATTTTAAAAGGAATGCCTTTTTGACAAGTTTAAAAAAAAGTCACAAAAAAAGATTTTTTTTTCTGTGTAGTTTCAGACAAAGGCAACTAGCCGAGAAGAGCGATCTTCTCAGCTACTAGTACTATTCGAAAGAGGGGTAAAAGTTATATGTACAGTGCAGTGGCGTATATAGAAGGGGGGCGGGCCCCCCCCCAATGCTAAGATTTTTTTAGATATTTTCCACATATTTCATGAATACAAACATAAAATGGCATAAAATACGGCCTCATAAGGTCTTGCCCCCCCCCTCCCGAAACTCTCGGGGGCCCCCCCAAAAGTTTTTTCTATATACGCCACTGGTACAGTGTGTCACCGGATGGAGTTGACAAGAGAAAAAAATCCTTTATTTTTGATTTTAAGAAAAAAACTATCTGTTTATAAAAAATTCTGCTTGTTAAAAAATTCAGATAACTATAATAAAATATTTGATTAGATGTACAGGGTGTGATCAAATTAAGAAACATGAAATTAATAAGAGAGAAAAATCTTTATTTTTAATTTCACGAAAAACGTTACTCTTTATAAAAAATTCTGCTTGTCAAAAAACTGAGATAACGATATTAATATCTTTGATTAGAAGTATAGGGTGTTATCGATTTAAGAGGAAGAGGACCGTGTTTATTCAGTAAAGCAAAATGATATGTAAACAAAATTGTTTGACACAACATAATGGAAGCACAAAATCTAGGAAAACAAAATCTATCCAGGTTTTCATTTTCTAAAGTTAAACAATTGATAAAAAAACAAAATAACATAATATCCAACAAAATATAAAACCTATTACTTGAAAATCAAAATGACAATCAACAAAATAAATCTATCAATGTCATATTATCAAGAGTGTACATCTAATCAAAGATTTTAGTATGGTAATCTTAATTTTTCAACAAGCAGAACTTTTTATAAAGAGTGAGTTTTTTTCGTAAAATTAAAAATAAAAGATTTTTTCCTCTTGTCAACTCCATCCGGAGACACACTGTATATCTCCTGAGAATTTTGTAACGATCGAATAAGGGATAATTGAGATATACATTTTTTAATTTTTATTAAGTCGGTAACTTTTTGAAATTGGCTAAAATGATCAAAAATTGGTTGAAATCGTTAAAAATGTTTTATTTTAAGCAACCCTTTTCAAGCTTAAAAATCTATATCTTAACTATTCTTTGTTCAATGGTGATGAAATTTTAAAGAGTAGTAGTACTACTCACTTTTGAGAAAAACTATATAGAAAAAACGTTTTCATGTAGCTTCTTTTTAAACCTTCCAAAAGGCACTAGAAAATTTTATCTTAACTAAAACATTTCATGTAAAAAAAAGCCAAGTATAGTTTTTGCAAAGTCAATTGACGAACCTCCTAATACGGGGTTCTATGGATTTCATGAAATTTTGCTTGATTCTGCCGATCAAAAGTTATCCAAATTCATATAAATTCCGAGGCCAGGTGGATGGACGGCACCTGATTGGCAGATTTTTTTGAGATGCGCTTTTAATTGCTTTCGGGTGTGTCTTTTGGGACCTCTTTAGTGGGCAGTATACAGAGTTAGAATATAAATCAGTGTCGTTTCTGTAGGTGTAGGAATAGTAAGTTTTAATATCTATTTTTATTTCTTTAGTTCAGTTGCCTTTTAGTGATGTCATCCGTTATGCTTCCCTCGATTCCCATTCTTTCTTTTATAATCTCATTTCCTATGTGATCTAATCTAGATATTCTCATTGATCTTCTTATTGCATCCATTTCGACACTTTCCATTTTTGTTTTGTATTTTTCTGTTACGCGACAAGTCTCTATTCCATACAACAGCGTGCTTTTTACCATTGTTTCATATATGTTAAATTTTACATTCTTTCTTTTCTCTCTGCTCCATAAAATACTGTTAAGACATCCAATAACCTTTTTTGCTTTTACTATTCTTTTTTCCAATTCTTTACAGTCTGTACCTGTCTTATCAAATGTGACACCCAAGTATACATACTCATTGCATGGAGATATTGTTTGTCCATTTTCTAGTACTAAGTCACTGGATTCGTTTCCAATACATAAGTACTGTGTCTTGTCCACGTTCACTGTTAATCCCCACTTTTGGTATTCTTCTGTTAACTTTCTCATCATATACTCCATGTCTTCTTTATCATTAGCCACAATTACTTGGTCGTCAGCAAACTGTAGTGTGTATATGGTAAATCGGTCGTTAAGTTGTATTCCCATGCCGTGCACTTTACGTTTCCAGTTTTTTAGAGCTACTGCGATATATATTTTAAAAAGAGTTGGAGAGATACAACATCCCTGTCTTAAGCCTTGTGTTACCAGGAATTCTTTTGAAAGTCGATTTCCAATTTTAATTTTAGATTTTGACCCTTTGTATAGTTCTTTTATCGCTTTTATGTAAGTATGCTTGATATTAGTTTGCTCTAACACTATCCATAATTTTTCTACTGGAACGGTATCATATGCCTTTTGTAGGTCTACAAAGGTAACATGAGTCTCTATATTTCTGGCGCTTCTTGTCTCAATTACTTGTTTAAGACAAAAAACATTATCACTACAAGATCTGCCTGCGCGAAACCCACTTTGCTTTTCTTCTTCTTGTTCATGAAAATCATTCTCTATTAGATCTCTAAGAATCCTACCGTACAATCTATTTCGAGTACTGGTTACTGAAATTCCTCTGTAATTGTTGCAATCCAGCTTGTTTCCTTTTTTATGTATTGAGGATATGAATGCAAGTTTCCAATCATTAGGTACTGGATGTCCGTTTAAGCATTGGTTAATAATATATGTGAGATTTTCGACTAGTTTCTCTGATCCACATTTGAGCATTTCAGCATATATTGCCCCAGGTCCGCTAGCTTTTCCGGATTTAAGCTTTTTAATATTATTCTTTATCATTTCTTTTTCGATGATTATTTCCTCTCTATGTACTTCTATGACTCTTCTCGGAGAGGCTGCCAGATATTCGGGTCTCGTCTCCTGCAGCAGTCCCTTGTAGTGTTCTGTCCATTGTTCTGGTTTGATTATCTGGATGTTTACTTTTTCTTTTGTTGGGTTTTTTACTGTAGAAATGAATTTCCATACTTCAGAACTCTGCCTACCTCCTACGTGTGTATTTATGTCGTGGCACTTGCGCTCGAACATTTCATTTTTTTCTGTGCGTATCAAATTTCTTAGCTGTCTTCTGGTTTCCCTGTAGATTTCTAGGTCTCTTTGCTCCTTAGTACTGAGCCATTTCAACAGCGGCGTAGCGTGCCCGAAAGGGCGGGGGGGCCAACAGCTAAAAAGGGCGCCTCTGAAAACTGATGAAAATTCTTGTGACAAAAAAAAAAGGTCAAAAGGGCGCCTCCCACAAATCTTGCGACCAAAAAAAAAAAAAACAGGTCATCATGTGTGAGGGGGCGGCCGATAAGTCCCAAGGGCGCCTTTCACGAATCTTGCGACCAAAAAAAAAAAAAGGTCTTCATGTCGTTAGTTTCCTTTGCCACCCACTCAATTGGCCGTTACCGGCCCGACTTAATAAAGCTGAGGGCGCTTCGGCCACCTATGGGGCGCCACTACCCTTGGGGCGGGGGGGGGCGACGAACCCCCCCCCCCACGCTACGCCGCTGCATTTCAAGTATGTACGTTTTTTCTCTTTGACCATTTCCTGTATTTTGTCCGTCCACCACATTTTCCTGTTATTTCTATTATCTTGGTACCCAACAGCTTCGTTGCTTGCTTCCTTCAAGCTTTTTATTATGTTTGTATATATCTCTTCAAATAAGTGATTTGTGTTTATTAATTTTTCATCTAATCGGTTCTGATACAATCTTTGAGTACTTTCGATTTCTAGACTTCTAAAGTTGTATTTTTGATTGTTTTCGATGCTTTCTAGGTTTTCATTTTCTCCAATACTTTCGTTCTTATTTGTTTTTCTTAAAGGGAATAATATTTTTGCTCTTACCAGATGGTGGTGAGATCCACAGGTAACACCACGAAGTGCTCGCACATCATACAACTTTAATTGTGAGTGTTGTGCACCTATAGCATAATCAATGATTGATTTAAGATTTCTTGTTGGCTGAATCCCCAGGTATATCGATGAATATCCTTATGTTTAAAAAAACCATTATTTATTTTTAGGTTGTGGGTTTCACACAATTGCATCAGTCTTAAGCCATTATCATTTGTTACTTCCTCTCCAAATGGTCCTATCACTTTGCTCTGGGTTTGCCTTAAAGCCTACATCATGTGACAAAATGGCGTCTGAAGACCGCCATGTTGATTCCTGTTTAAAAAAATATAGCCTATAGCACCTTCGGGATCAGTAGCAATTCAACGACACCTTTTTTGTCAAAATCGGTTCAGCCGTTTAGCCTCTACATACATACAACAATTGGGTAAAAAGAAGAATAATTTTAAAAAATCGGGAAAATGCTGCTCTCATTTCATTAATATTCTGTGAATTCACCCTCACATTATTATTATTGCATTTTGTCTCGATTTTTGGCCAAAGTTAATTTTAATTAAAATGTTCTTGGAATGCGACAGTTATTGCTTAATGGCTGGCCATATGGCCTCAATGGTATTTATCAGAGACTCAACGATGCGTTGAAATAAATGAAGAGTTTCCCTATTAGGCAAAGTGGATTAAATGGATATTAAGAATGGTTTTATGGACCTTTGCATGTTCCGTTTTTCACTTATCCCTTATTTCAGGCATTGGCAGGTACCTGGTTTGAACTTAAGGGACCTTACTTATGTTTGAATAACGCAGGCTACTAGTTCTTTTATTTAGAGACAGTGTTGCCGGGCAGCGTATTTACGTTTCCGTGCTCATTTCACGTCGGCGCGGTTTTGAAATGGACACGGAAATTTTACAATATATTTGGGTTCAAATACGTGTTGATTTTAAGAGTTTTGATCTCGAAATGAGCACGGATCTGTAAGAGAACATCGCTCATTAAACTATTACAAAAGCGTATTCAACTGTCAGGTAAAAACGCTAACATAACGAAAGCTAATCAATCAAATCTAACCGAACCGAACCAAAGCAAACTGAACCAAAAAATATTTCCTGACTTTCTACCCGGGATCCTAGAGGATGTGAATCCGAACCGAATTGAACCAAACCGAACCGAACCAAAGCAAACTGAACCAACAATAAAAAAAAACTTTCCTGACTTCTTCCCCGGGATCCTAGAGGGTGTGAATAGTGTTGTAGTTTAGTTTGGTTAGGTTGGGTTTGGTTCGGTTTAGTTAGAATCGGTTCGGTTTGGATTCACATCCTCTAGGATCCCGGGTAGGAACTCAGGAAAGTTTTTTTTTTATTTATTGGTTCAGTTTGCTTTGGTTCGGTTCGGTTGGATTTGATTGATTAGCTTTCGTTAGGTTAGGTTTTTGAAACTTTCTATTTTCATGTGGTTAGAAATCAAGTGAAAATCATTTAAATCATTAAAATTTATTAATAACACAACAACATCTGTCGTCGTAGTTGCCGTTGTAAGACAATGAACACTGAACTTTGCAGGTATAGTTAATGGAAGAGTGTTCTTCAAACTTCAAAGAATTTCAAAATCTTGAGTAATATTAGTACAAATACTTTTAAACTGCTCCATAATTTTCATATTAACAAACATATAACCTCAAAATCAAACTAATAAACAACGTGAATCCAATTTAAGTTTCAAATGTGCACTAATAAGTAAACCCCTGCGCTGCGTAATTCAATACAAAACCGTGCCTTGTTCGAGCCTCGGCGCCTAAAAATCAACACGCATTTGTAACCAAATATGTTGCAACATTTCCGTGTCTATTTCAAAACAGCGCTGCCGTGAAATCAGCACGGAAACGTAAACACGCTGCCGGGCAACGTTATGACAAAATGTAATGTAAATTTGAAATATTTTTGATACCAGACAACTATTTCAAGAGCTACCAATGCGGGGCAATCCACAGAATTAATTTTATGCCAAGTATTTTTATGTGAAAACTATCCAAATGGTAATAGGAACAAGATTAGTTTTCAAGATATTTGCATTTAAAATCATAATTATACATTTTTTAAATTTGAACAACTCAAAAACTAATCGATAAATTTATGAAATAAGATCAATGATGTAAAGCAATTTAAAAAACGTTTCGAATAAAGTACCGTCAAAAAGGGTGGATCGGGACAGCGGGGTCAATCAGGACAAAACCTGTTTTTTACTATTTAAATGACCCCTGTAAAAACTCATAGGCGAAATCTTAGTGAAAACGTTTCTGCAAGTCGCCGGCCAGTTCGGTTTAGCTTTTTGAATGGAGCAGCACGCAAAAAAACCAACAAAATTTTCGCGGTTTTTTGAAGTCTTATGAATAAACCTTGTTTTCTAGCTTATTTTTAAAGTTTTTTTCCGGTTTCTTTTGCAAAATTATTTGTTTAACCTTCTCTGACCCGACTGACTCCACTCCAGGGGCTAATCGAGCCTTAACACTGAAAAAAATGGGATGTCCCGATTGAACCCATATGCGAGGTCAATCGGGGCACCCACTAAAAAATATATATAAAATCACCTGTCAAAGTGACAGATATGTGTGACACGTCATTTTAAAGCTCCAACGGTAAGCTATCATTTGGCGGTGAATTGAAGCGTATAGATTTTTTAGAAAAAAAGTTATTTTGAAAAATATCTGAATATCGTCCCGATCCTCCCCGCTTGACGGTATCACCTGACCCACTGTCCCTATCTAAAATCAAGGGATCAAAGCTACCTCAGCTAGGGCTTGATAGATTAAAATATCTTAAGATCACAAAAAACTGTTCCCCTTGAAAATAAAATATCTGAGGGTTTTTTCAAAACCTTACTTTACTATAAATATTCGAAATAGTTCTCGGTGGGCAGCCCTATATTTTAGACTGCAGGTTACGTTTAGTTTTATTTACGAAAGATTGAATTAAAATAATCTTGGGTTTTATATATTGTTTTTTGCCTTTTTTTGAAAAAAAAAACAGTATTTCTTTTTCCAAGGCCAACACAAAAATAGAGGCCACGACCCTGAAAAAATCAGCTGTTCTCCCGGGGCTGAATTTTACATTGGGTCTTATGGGAGGTCAGACGTTTTTTTATGATATTTTCAAAATGGCACTACAGATTTCCGCAAAATTTCAGTGAAATATTCTCAGACACCATCCTGATATTCTACCAAAGGTTTGTAAGGAAGCAATATGATTAAAAGGTTAAAATCTTCAAGATTTAGCATTCCTTATTTTGAATTCAAATTACCCGCCATGTACCACATGCCAACTGTTATATTTGACATGTATTTGACTTTGTCATATGTGATTGTCACATTCGCTTCTGCTTTAAACTTAATTTTTGTGTGAGCTAATGAAGCGGCTATGAAAAATTAGGGCTTACTATACATTTAAAAAAAATTGTTCTGCCAGAATAAAGTAAAAACAATCTCAAAAACGGCTTTATTTAACAAAAAATCAAATATCCATGAACCGTCATTCCAACTTCAAAATTTTAAAGACAATCAGCTGTGTCGTAACGTGACCATCAAAAAAAAATCAGCCCCGGATGTGACGTCAACAAAGTGGAGGATCGTGGCCCGTCCATTTTGATAGCCTTGCTTTTTCAAGTGGGCCTTATCAGTGTCAGAAATAACTTGGTGAAAAACGTTCTCATGTTTTTCCCAAGAACCTCATGGGACACGCATTTCTATTCTCATACACTTGACTTTTAAAAAGAGGGTTGTGATTTTTAATCTTCCCACATTAGCCCTGATCCCCAGACAGTGATTTCGTATATGCATGTATATATGTACATCTCTAGGGGTGGCAAAATTGGGGGGTGGTTTTTCGTCAAATGAAAATTTTATGGTGTGAATTTTTTCGCACAAACCTCTTGAGAGATATTAAATTTATATTCGTGAGAACCAGTATAGTTAAGACGCCTATTTTAAGTCCAATTTGAGTAGGAGGGCCGGTATCAAGGTATATACATTTTTTAAAAAATACTACAAATTATTAACTTTTTTTTATTCAAAAAAATCACTTAGAATGGAATTTTAGACTACCCCAAATCGATTAGTTATGAATCACTTAATTTTAAGTCGCCGGGTGTTTGCTTCAAATATGAGTAAGAGCGCCTGTGTGACGTCATAAATATAAGATTGCAATTTTTGTATATTTTTTCACAAACTTTTGTTTTTAACTTTTGCAACATGATTTGTTGGCAATGGAACAACAATTTAATTGTCGCTTAAATGAGCTTTTATTTGTATCTCAAAATTAAATAACATTGTTATTTTTTTAAATATTTTAAAAATTCAAGATTGATCAAAAAAGTGTAAGACTACCAGTGGCGGCGCGTGGGAAAAAGCTTTCGGAGTGCACACCAAAAACAAATTAAAAATTGCGGCACAGGCGGATTTTTTTTTGCAAATAATTAAAAAATTAGATATTTAGTTAGATATTAGTTACCTTTCTATTATTATTGAAATTATAAATAAATAATAAATGTATCATACCTAGTTTACATATTTTCTCTTCTAATGGCAAAGATGAAAATTTAATTGTTTTTAAATATTGCACGCTAATGCTATCAGAATTAGAAACTTCCGCCATTGTCGTAAATACCAAATCGTTGAAATCAAAATAAACCGCCAGCGCCCGACCGATAATACCAAATTAGTGGTGAGCAAATACTATCTACTCGATACTTTAATATCTGATACATGGGCGGATTCGAAGTAATCGAATATCCTTCGACGCCAAATACTCGTTACTCGAATCCCGAATGGGACCGAAGCCGACGTGTTACTTTCGTATCAATTGTATCGGCATCGGCCGTATGAGTAACGAGTTTGGAGTACTTGTAATCATTTGGACCGATATTTATATATTGGATTTACTGATAATATAATATAAATAATAATAAAATCTAATACTCGAATAGGAAGTATCAGTATCTACTCAATACTTGGAAAAATGGTTGCACATTACTATGCCAAGTGCACTAATTAAAAGTGCCTTTGAGCTCCTCTAACATGCAACGCAAACCATGGGTGCGGGGGGCGTCACGGGGGTGCGGGCGGCATCGAGGTTAGTTTTTGAATAGATTTTGTCCTAGGCACTGCCGCAGGAAGGTTCTCTCTTTCTATATTTCGTAATTAGAATGCGACACAACATCTACGGAGCAAATAAAAGTGAATAATTAGATTCGAACTAACTATATAGCGCATCCGCCAGCATTCACCGCAGGTGGTTTGAATACGAATACAAACACATACATACCGGGTATTAATTTGTAGGTAATATTCCAGTCTTTAGTGAATTCCGTTTTGGGTAATTATTAATTAAATTTTAGTATTTTTTTAAGTAAAATTTGGGAGTGCACGTGCACATGTACACTTATAGAGAAACCGCCACTGAGGACTACCCTCGGTCGATTGGTGATGGATCACTCAATTTTAAGCGAGATTTTAAGTCATCGGGTGTTTGCGTCAAATTTAAATACCGACATTTAATTTGACTTATAACTTTTGCAAATAAGTTTTACAGAAAAACTTTTAATACGTTTTTTGCTTGCAAGAAAACAGCAATTAATCATAAAAGAAAAATAAAAAATTGGCTTTATATCTTAAAAACTGACAAAGATCTAAATTGGTTATAAAATACAAAAAAAATAGTAACTTTTTTGAACCAATCCTTTGTGTTATTTTTTACGATATAAATATGTATAAATATATAAATTTAGCGAAAGTTATAAGCCAAAGTTTGTGAGAAAAACATGAAAAAAATCGCAATCTTGGATTTATGACGTTACACAGGCGCTCTTACTCAAATTTGAGGCAAAAAACCGGCGACTTAAAATTGAGCGATCCATAAATAATCGATCAAGGGTAGTCTAGAACTATTATTATTTTCTTATCACTAAAGCTTTTTATTCAATTAACGAATCTCGTGATCAGAGATACAATTAAGGAATAATTTTAAACTTAAAATTCTCAATTGTTATAAAAAAAAACAAGTGAATTAAAAATATATATATACATATATATATATATATATATATATATATATATATATATATATATATATTTGTATAACCAAACAACATAATTAAACCACTTATTGGATGGATTTATATATTTTATATTTTTTAAATGATTTTTTCTATTATTATTATTAGTTATGTATTTGCTTTGTCTATAAAGTTTTATACTTTATATAAGACAATAAAGCTTAATTTGATTTGATTTGATTTGATTTGAAAAACATTCATTACATTTCTTTGTCTAAATCTGGAATTTGTATAATTTTTTTAATAATTAAAAAATTACAATGCTCTACATGTTTATATATATTAGGATTATTTAAACGGCAGTTAAATTGCTGAGTTCTATTTCGAACAAATCATAACATATTTTTTTCTGTAAAGTTGATGTAGTAAAAGTTAAAAACAAAAGTTTGTGAAAAACATGGAAAAAACCGAAATTTTGGATTATTGACGTCACACAGACGCTCTTAATCAAATTTGAGGCAAACACCTGCCAACTTAAAATTAAGTGATCCATAACCAGTCGATTTTGGAGTAGTGTATTTACTCATTTGTTTTCGGTCCTCGTCAAGCATTGTTAAGCTGGGTTTATACAGAAACATAGCATGACATAAATAGACATAGCATTACAGAAGGAAAATGGGTGTTTATACAAAAAATATACCATGACGTAACATAAAGGCCTGATCCAATCACAGTTTGACTTTTGTGTACGAGATTTTGGAACATTCAGCTGAATTGAATGAACAGGTGCAGGGCTATCCTGCTCTGTACAAAAAAAAGACAAGGATTCTTCATCCATCTAAAATAAATAAATAACACCACCTAAGATAAAAACCAAATGGTCATCACCGCATCTATTAGGGCTGAGCGTTAGCCCACGAGAAAGACCGGCCCGGGCGCGGAAATATCACGTGACCGTAAGAGGCTCACAAAAAAACGCCTCACGGCCCGCTGTGATTATAAAACATATGTGTTTTCAGTTTTGGTATGTTTGTTTACGTCGATTTTTTTTTAATTCGGGCACGAATTTTATGTGAATTTTATCAAAGTTATTAAAATAACCCAGCCCACGAAAAAGACTGTAGTGGGCTGCGTTAAAATAATTAATGGCTAATGAGGAAATTATAAAGAAATTACCTATAAGATAAACAGTACCGCGAACGTGTAATTAGTGTTGTTCCTTGTCAGGCCAACTATAAAACTGAAACCTAATATGTTGCAAACGGGAAAGAAGTGGTAAAAGATAAGATCTTGGATAAGATTGATCAAGTGATAGACATCCTTAGTGACATTTTCGATAGTGAGAGAGAAAAATGTGTTCAGTTGTCATTTCTTATTGAACAATTAGGTCTCTTGAAAAGGTAACCTGAGAATCGAAGATATGGTGGATACACTTTAATGTTGACTTCATCTTCATCTTCAATTTACAATTCTAAGGTAATATGTCTTCCGCACCCTCGCAATATTAAAAAACTGATTTGTAAAATATTGTTAACAGATAGTAATCTCTCTGGTAGTGTGAAATATTTAAAAAGTAAAATACAGCTTTTAAAAGAACATGAGTTGGTAGTTAACTTTCACTTTAATGAAATATATATTAAACTTTGTGCTAGGTAATTTTTCAAAAAATTATTGACGACCACTACATTCAGTTCATTGAATGTGCAAACCATCTCACTTATTCACAAAATCACTTGTTTCTTTTTAATAAATTATTGTGAAATGTTTTATATTGAAAATTTGTCTTCAGATAACTCCAGCGAGTGTTTTTGTGGAGAAATACTATTGTCAAAGCTTGAAAAAATTAGTTTAAGGGCATGTAAAGTTCTTTAAAATAATTTTATTAAAAAGCACAATGATTTAGTGTCTGCTAATAAATTTTTGAATAAGAACTCAGACAAAATTTTTAAAGAAAAATTAAAAAACTAAAAGCTTAGGTTTGATATGTCCAATTTTGAGAGACTTGTATAGATTTGAAGTTACTAATGATATTATGTACCTAATATATGTAGGTACCTGAAGATATTAGAGTGCAAATTTTGTATAATTTTTTATTTTATAGATTTAGTTCTTTTATCCATAATAAACACATATATCAGCAAAATATTTTTTTTAAGTTTTGCCTATAAAAGAACAAAAATTTTTTGTTAATTTATTTAAATTGTGTAAAAACATATAATATATTAAGCAATACAATAAGAATCCTGGGACTCCTAAGATCACGTGACCGCCGACTTGCTTATAACGCGCCATGGCCGGTCTTTATCGTTGGCTGCGGGCTGAGCCGCAATTAACTGCAATTTTAACAAACAGCTAATTTTCTATATGTACCTAAATATGCCTAAGTAGTTAAAAAAAATATATCAAAACCATCCAAACACAATAAAAAGGTAGGGTTATGGTGAAAAATTGTAAATAATGACATCGCGGTCTTGCGCGTAATGTGATTTCACAGAAGACATGACATAAAAGATAAAGGTTGGGCATCTTTTTATGTCTTATATTATGTCATGTTATGTTATGCCATGCTATTTCTCTGTATAAACACCAACAGCGTTTGTCATAAGCTCAACTGTGTTATGTTGTGTCATGCTATGTTTCTGTATAAGCCCTACTTTACAGTTTCGGTCAAAGATCCATATTCTTTATCATAATACGAATAAGGTAACTACTATGGATACCAAATATCATCTGCGTAGTTAGCTTCTGCGTTGGTTTGGTGCTAATTTATCTTATCCTAGTATTTTTGAATTTACAAATTTCTTTTTTTAATTGCACAGAGTGAAATTTGAGAGGTTCGGAAAGCCATCCTTCATTATGATATGTTGGTTTAATTTGAGTGTATCCGGGAAACAAAAAGTAACGGCCATCCAGGCCAATGAAAAGGGATTAAAATTGTGCTTCCAGTGCCATACAATCACAGAATTAGTTTATTACGTACAGAAAAAAATCATTGACCGAAGAATTAATAAAACGCGTTTTTATTTGGCGCGGTCAACTTGCTACTGCAACTGAATACAAAAATAAATTTATCCTACGAGCGTGCACTTTTTTTTCATTTGGAAAGATGTACTTTTCCGCACGATTTAACTTCTCCGAATTATTTTTACTTTACTTCGCGATTTTTTTCCGCACGTCCCAAATACTAGAATCCTCCTGTTCACAATCGTTTCCAAATGAAAACCCGTCCTCCTACATACAAGTTTCATTTTGAAGAAGTGCTGCTGTACCGATGCTACCAGATGCACCGAAGGATGAATCCTGTAATGTGTTACAGTCTGTATAGACCAATATACCTTCCTCCATTCACTACATTAGTAATTCTCATCAGCAAACTGATCAAGGCATTTCTGTAGTGGCCCAAACACCTATGTTGCACTGGATGGTCAGAACTCCAACTTTTACCAAATAAATGCTGGTGTGCCACAGGGAGCAATCCTTTCGCCAACACTTTTTCTGATTTACATAAATGACCTCATAGATAAAACAGTAAATTCACTTTATTGCTTTGCAGATGATGGCAATGTAGTCTCCTCAATCATACCACCCACATGTCTCTCCGCACGTGAATTCGATCATCTTAGACTAACTCAAATATCGCAGATAAATAGCGATCTGGAGATAATAGAGGACTGGGGTAACAAAAACCTTGTACAGTTTAACGCGCAGAAAACCCAAGCAGCCCTGTTTTCAAAAAAGACCAGCACCGGTGAGCCAAACATCATGCTATCTGGAAGTGCTGTGACATTGCAGAGCCAGTCAAACATCTTAAGAGTCACTGCAGAGACCAACATGTCTTGGCACAGTCACGTGGCAGATATAGCTAAAAGGGCGTCCCAAAAGCTTGGGGTACTATTTCGTACCAGACATCTGTATACACCAAGCCAACTGCTGACACTCTACAAAGCCCAGATTCGACCAACTATGGAGTACTGCTCACATATATGGAGTGTGGCACCCAAACATACCTTAATGCTTTTGAACACCGTGCAAAAACGAGCTATCAAGCTGATCAATGACCCCGCACTTACCCGTAGCTTGGATAGTCTCGAACATCGAAGAACTGTGGGTGATCTATCTCTCTTCTACAGGTATTATCACAGAAAATGCTCTGAAGAGCTGGCACGAATGATTCCCGCGGGAGTAGCACCTACTAGGCGAACATGTCAAACAGACGGTAACCATCAATTTACTGTCAAAATAGAGGCACCAAGAACCTCATTATATCAGAATTCATATCTCTGGAGAACAACATCGCTGTGGAATGGACTACCTGCGACAGTTTTCCCTGCAGATTACAACCTGAACCGTTTAAAAACCAGCATACACCAACATTTCCGCGCACTTGCCGCTTCTCGAGCGTGATAAGGATCTCCTTGCGAGTGCACATAACCGTAAAAAAAAACCAATCGAATTCAAATAAGAAATGACGTTCTTCAAGATGTTGTGGCATTTACTATATTGCAGTAACAAACTAAATCAAAATGGATTCAATAGGTATTTTTTTTTATATTGACACCCCCCCCCCCAAGGAAAAAATCGTATCTAAGCTCTTGCAACAAGCTGTGACGCTTTTAGCTTCTACAGATCCGGCATAATTTTTTTTTTTCAGAAAACTTTTTTTAAAACTTTTTTGTGGATACTATTGTAACTTCCGTCACGGCAGTATTTTGGGGGAGCCACAGTGATGCGGTTTCTATGGCCCATATGCGAGCTTGGTTTAATTCAGATGAATGTTTTTGATTTTCTTTCGCAGCTAGCCGTTGGCCGCGCGGACCGTGCACACACACACTCTTTATTAATATTTACTCGCTGGCTAATTGGCCAGGATTCGGGACAGATATATGCGCTCATTCCAGGTGCTGGATGGTAATGTTCTGTATTTGTCTGCTTTTTTAGCATTTTATTGGTCAACACTGCACGCAGAGGATATAAATTTTTACCTATACTTTATAAGACAGGTTTGACATGCATTTATTTTATTAATATTTACTCACTGGCTAATTGGCCAAGACTTAGGACAGATATAAATATTTACTTAAACTCTATCAGACAAGATTAAAATACTTTTTAATAATATTTACTTGCTGGCTAAATAGTCAGGCTTTAGGAAAGATACATGCGCTAATTTAAGGTGCTGGATTGAAATGTTTTATTTTTCTACCCTTTAGGATTTTAGGGGCCTTCACTGAGCGCAATAGTTATTTACCTAACTAGTGCGGGAAGTGATACATTTACGCACGCGACGGCAGCGCAAAGCGTCGTTCGGGCACGCCGTCAAGGGCGGAAAAGGCACTTTCCGCAAAAGTTAGGTACAAAATTTTTCCTAGTTGCATAAAAAGCTTGGTTTTACATTTTAATATATTTGGTATTTTTTACATTAAAACAGCAAAAAACAAATTCTGTTTTCATTTTTAATTTAATCGAGTTTATAAATGGGTCAATAAGTCTAATTAGGCCTAAAACTCAATTTGAAATTTAGCGTGCGTAAAAGTATTTTTCACGCACGGCGTGCGTAAAAGTAATTACTTTTACGTACGCTAATTTATATTTAAAGTTTTATATAAATTGCAGTCACTCTATATATTGCTTTTATGTCACTTGATATACTAGATGACACTGACAAGTTTATTTGTTATTTACCGTCAGGCGTCAGTTCTTTAGTTTGATTTGTCTTGGCGGCGTCAAAATGGATTTTGGAAATTGTGCTAAAATTGAAGATTTTGAACTGCCAACGTTAATATTTGTTATTTTTACTAAATAAAATTATAATTATATACTGTTATAAAACCAAAAAATTTGGCTCGAATTTATACCGATTACAAAAATGTAATATTTTATTGTTATTATAATTTCTATTTAGTCCAAAATTTTTACAAAAAAACAGCGTGCGTAAAAAAAATTTTCACGCACGCCAAACCAGTTTTTTACGCACGCCGTGCGTGAAAAAAAAAAATTTACGTACGGCATGCGGGAAGTTGAACTTTCCACATGAAAATTGGTGCGGAAAAACGCGTTTTAGGCTCGCAAGTAGGAAAAATATATAAAACTTTACCAAAACTCTATAACACAGGACTGACACACTCTTTATTAATATTTACTCGCTGGCTAATTGGCCAGGATTCGCAACAGATATATGCGCTCATTCCAGGTGCTGGATGGTAACTTTCTTTATTTGTCTGCTTTTTTTTGGATTTTCTGGGATCTCACTGTGTACAGATTTTATGAGCCGTTATCTATAGTCTATAAGACACGAGTGACACTGGACTGACACACACAATCTTTATTAATATGTACACTCTGGCTGATTGGCTAGGATTCAGGACAGAAGTATGCGATCACTGCAGGTGCTGGATGATAATGTTCTGTCTTTGTCTGCTTTTTTTGGATTTTATAGGCCTGCAGCAGAAGATTAAAATTTTTACCTAAACTCTACAAGACAGGCCTGACACACATGATTTTGATTAATATTTAATTTTATTTGGTGGCCAATTTGCCAGGTGCCATTTTTTATATTTAATAACGACCTGAGGGATAAATAATGCCACGGTCATGGGTACTGTTTTTCGTTTCATCTGACTGCCTTTTGTTTTTAATCTGGTAGTTTGTTTTGTATTTGGTAGATATAGAAGGCCATTTGTGTAAGAAGCATAGGCTATCACAGGCATTATTTTTCATTTCCCTTACCAATAGAGAATTATTGAAATACAGCCAGGCTATAATTGTGCCAGGTACTATTTTGACACATTCACATTGAAAACTGACAGTTGATCCTTCAAAATTGACATACCAAAGTCGAATTTCGTCGTTTATTTTCAATTAATAAAAGAAGGCAAGAAGGCACTATTTATTCCGGTTCATATAGTAAACAAAGGCCGTGTGTTGAAAGATCACAGTTGATATTACAATGTGAAGGTGTCAAAATTGTGCCTGGCATTATTATAGTCTGGCTTTATTTCAATAATTCTCTAATATCGTAAGATGAGATTTATATACCGTCTCTGTAGCTTTACAAGAGTGTCACATTGACCATGCAGTTTTCTGAGGAGTCCCTTAAGGACGAAACAGTCAACTGTCAACATTTAATAAGTGTGCATTAGAACTTGGACCCCCGTGGGTGTACAGCTTTCGAGCTGCTCACGAAAAAATACAAGAGAAACTTTCTTTCTATGCTCGCTTAGCAAGAAAAAATTCTTTTTTTTTTAATAATAAAGTTTTAAAATATTGTAGGAAGCAATAGGGGCTCCAAAATTGGGTCTGACTCCAAACTAAAACTTGCCCAGTTGTGGCTTAATATACTAAATGAAAAAGCTATGAAATTTGGAATAAAAGATTTTTATTTTACAATCAATCTTTTTAAAGTTTCCGAAAAGTGTCACAAGGTAAAACAGAAGACATCCTATCCTACTATAGCGTACGACAGGACTAGGCTGCTACTAGGGCCGACAAAGAGTTTTACTAACCCGGGCATAAACATTATAAATTTAGAAAAAAAAACTTTTTGAAAACAAGCTTTTATAAAATGGACTAAAAAGCATAAAATAATTTTTTGAGTGTTCTGATATCATAATAATAAAAGCGATGGGCGTATTAAAGGAAATTTACCCATTTGTGTTTTAGCCTTTAAGTCGAAGTTTAGTGAAAATCCAGATTCATTATATTATTGCAGAAAAATGTAAAGACAATTTAACCCAACCCAACCCTACTCAAGCTACCCTTACATTTTTCTGATATGGATAGACATAATTACGCCTGCTTCATATTAGGCAGATCATTCGCGACCGGCAGTGTATCGATTTATTTTGTCACATTGAAAAAGAAGAGTCGGCCCATCATCGGTTGTGAACGACCAAATGCGCATGGAAAAGCATTTACCTAATATTAAATACGCCCATCGCTTTTATTATTATGATATCAGAACACTCAAAAAATTATTTTATGCTTTTTAGTCCATTTTATAAAAGCTTGTTTTCAAAAAGTTTTTTTTTCTAAATTTATTGTTTAATTTTTAGATTTATCTAAGTCTATGCATTTCAGCTAGCGCATCGATATTGCAGGGAGTCTTTCCTGTCAATTTTGAAATATCTAAGTCTTCGATGAGAAGGCCGTCCAACGATTTGATACGGCTCAAGGCGAAGCGACATAAGCTTGACCAGGAGCAAAAAGCTTAGGTCTCAAGTAAATCACAGCATAGTCAACAGTACTACCCTGCATTTTATGAACAGTTGTAATCTGATCAAAAATTCGTAATCCCCATCCTCAAAAACTCCCAGATACCAATTTTGGTGGAAA
Source organism: Aspidapion aeneum (assembly GCA_963576565.1). Lineage (NCBI taxonomy): Eukaryota > Metazoa > Arthropoda > Insecta > Coleoptera > Brentidae > Aspidapion > Aspidapion aeneum. Next base: position 144,288,661 of record OY755039.1, on the reverse strand, counting down.
TCCGACAAACTAAAATTTTACCCCCTCTCCGCCCTCCACGTTAGTGGGGAGGTAGGCAGTCAGTGATACCACATTATTTGATTGTCATCGGAACTATAACGGTATGCGAAATTTGAAGTCAATTGGATACGTGGAAGTCAGTTGAAAGTAATCAGAAAAACTTGACATTTAATCGCCCATTTTGAATCCGCCATATTGAATTTTTATAATCTGATCAAAAATTCGTAATTCTCATCCTCAAAAACCCCCAGATACCAATTTTGGTTGAAATCGGACAAACTAAAGTTTTACCCCCTCTCCACCCCCCACGTTAGGGGGGAGGTAGGTACCCGATGAAAACATATTATTGTATTGTCATCGGAACTAAGACGCTATGCGAAATTTGAAGTCAATCGGATGTTTGGAAGTTCTTCAAAAATGAGTTGCAAGATTTGATTACATACATACATACATACAGGTGAAGTTAAATAAAAGCTTGTAATAAAAACCGAACTGCCTCTCAATATTATACGCATTCTTTAGATTTCTCTCTCTTGAGATACATTTTATTATTTTTCATATTCTTAATGGTATTAAAAGTTTCCTTGTGAAGTTTATGGTCTTAAGGTATGCAAGCTTGTAGATCAGTAAAAAAACAAATAAAATTTAACCATTGACACAGATGCAGGAGTGACAAAAACCAACAGGAAGAAAATAAATCATCTTGCTATAATGCGCAATAGTCTAGTGGCCTATGGTATCCCTGGGGATAGTTGTGGGACTACCCTAAATCAATTGGTAAAGATCATATACATAATATTCCAATACCCACGGTAACTGCCCATTCATGATGCATACATGAGGGCCTTGGGGCCTTTAAGCAAAAAAGACCTGATTGGTTGCTTTCAAAGACATATGCATATTATTTCGATATAGTACGTATTATTGCAATACCTACGGTACCTTACGATGCAGAATGCAAACATATTTGAAATAGCAATATCAATGGACACTAAGTCTATCCTTTTTGCGATCATTAAGTTAAAATGTCCCGATTGTTTATACTTTACACATGCATATTATTTTATTCGTGTATTCGTCATGTCAAATCATCGGCTCACAGTTGACAAAAACTCTATCTATGAAAATTTGGTATCTGTGCATTTTTTGTACCTTTATTTCTGAATGTTTGCATCAAACGCCAACCATTGTGTAAATAGGTAACAGGGAGTATTGGAATATTACGTTATGGTAAAGCAGGGCTATCAAAACGAACGGGCCACGATCCTCCACTTTGTTGACGTCACATCCGGGGCTGATTTTTTTTTGATGGCCACGTCACGACACAGCTGATTGTCATTGAAATATTGAAGTTGGAATGACGGTTCATGAATATTTGGTTTTTTTTAAATAAAGCCGGTTTTGAGATTGTTTTTACTATATTCTTTTAGAACAATTTTTTTAAATCTATAGTAATCCTTAATTTTTCAGAGCCGCTTCACTAGCTCACACAAAAATTAAGTTTAAAGCAGAAGCGAATGTGACAATCACAGATGACAAAGTCAAATACATGTCAAATATAACAGTTGGCATGTGGTAAATGGCGGGTAATTTGAATTCAAAATAAAGAATGCTAAATCTTGAAGATTTTAACCTTTTAATCATGTTGATTCCTTACAAAACTTTTGTGGAACATCGGAATGGTGTCTGAGAATATTTTACTGAAATTTCGCGGAAATCTGTAGTGCCATTTTGAAACTATCTTAAAAAAACGTCTGACCTCCTATAAGATCCAATGTAAAATTCAGCCCCCGGAGAACAGCTGATTTTTTCAGGGTCGTGGCCTCTATTTTTGTGTTGGCCTTGGGTAAAGATCACACAATTTTAAGTCACCGGGTTTTTGCCTCCAATGAGTAGGAGGGCCGATGAGACTTCATAAATCCAAGATGGCGGCTTTTTTCATGTTTTTTCACAAAATTTGGCTTACAACTTTGCAAAATTAGCTTTACAGAAAACGCCAATTAAGATTGGTTGATATCTTAAAAACTAACAAAGATACTAGTTTTTAAAAACAAACTCAAAAGAGTTTTTGAGTTTCTAAGATATTAAACTCTGAATCATAGAAATAAGTCAAACAAGTTTTCGTGATTAATCAAGTAAAAAGAAGTTTTTGTTTCTCTCATATTTATCCGTGGGTAACTCTAATGCTTAACCTAACCGGGGTCCAAGATCTACATATAATAATTGTTGATCAATAAATGGAAAAGTTTTCAAAGGTAGTTACGTAGGTATGACAACAAACACAACTACGGCATTTGTTTCACAGCCAACTCAGTGAAAAACTATTTTTTTAATAAATTCACATTTTCCGTCATGCAAAGATGCTTATTATACACGGTTAAAAAGCTCCTTTTATGCTCTATTTATTGAAGTATAAATCCAATATGGCGGTCATAAGATATAACAAAGTTGGCTATGGTTTCAAAAAAACTAGAAGGCCTAGAAAAAAATTGTTAACGTCATTCAATTGGCCGTAGTTGCTTATTAAAAAAACTATTAAATTTCATTAAATTTGTTTGCAAGATGGCGGCAATATTTCAATTTTTCAAAAAACATAATTTTTAGTTTTTGCTTGATATTTTAAAAACCCCTGTAGATATTTTTAATTTTGATACGGCATCTCATTTGGTTTAAAATAGCGCAACTTTTTTCTTATTTAAACAAACTCGTATCTCTTATCGTTTCCGAAATCCCCATGTAGTTGCTTTTATTTGGGACACCCTGTATAGTATAGTTTCATTGTTTACTGCTGTACAGTATAACTGAGCTTCCTGTACCACAGTAAAGAATGGATTCACGCACACCGGTAGGATGAAAAAAAATTATGAGTGCTTAAGAAAACACGGCAGAAGTGTAAACTTCAACAAGGCGAAATTAATAATACCAAATACAAGATTTTTGCGTTGTATATTGACAAAGAAATATACAAAGTAATAACATTTACATAATTATAATTGAATATAAATTACTCTGGCAAATTTTGCTCTGAGTGGCCTTCATCTGCATCATCATATCGCTCTGCTGACTGTTCCTCTCACAGTTAGTCGACTCGAGCCGACTTCACCCGAATGAGCGTTACATAGCCGAGCGTGACGGCTCAGTTCAAGTCAGTACCCACAAAAAGTGCTAAAGGCGCCTAAAGAAGTTTACACTTCAAAAAATAGGTAGTTGTCCGAGTTGAGGAAAACGAGACCTGGCCCTGCTGGCGTGTTGGTAACATGATAAAATATTCAGCAGGAACGGAGCAGGACCCAGGTGCGCTAGCTTCTGCTGCCGTCTCACTAATACGACTTCCAACAAATTGAATTTAACGCTCGTATCAATATCTATAAAAATATCACTTTCGTTTTCCATCATGGAACATACTTAAGTGATTATGTATGTGTTTATGCATTAAACCTTAAACAGCTATTGGTCAAAATCGTGGTGGTGGGGAGTGGGGAGGATTTTCTTAGTTAAAGCTGTAGTAAAGTACAGTTTTCTCATTATTTTTAAATTGTTATTCTTAAAACGGGTAGGGGCAATTCGCCGCGGCCGATTCGCCGCAGCCGATTTGCCGCGGGACAATTTGCCGAGGCACAATTCGCCGCCGGCCGATTCGCCGCGGGGACAATTCGTCGCGAGATTTTTTATTTTATGCCATTCGCAATTGTTTAAACAGTTTTATTTAGCTTGACTTCATATAATATATTTGTGTATTTGTTTGATCATAACTTTTTTGAAACTTTTCCAACTAGGTATTTGGGGTTAGTATACAATTCAACAATTTATTCTATTAGAAAAATATATAAAATGGCGGATCCAAAATGGCGGATTTTCCCATTTATGAACCGATTTGCATCAAACTCGCAACTTTGAGATCTTTCAGGTCGCTAATTATTATTTTTAACTTAATTTTAAAAAATCAAAATGGCGGTTCCACAATGGCGCACTTTCTTATTTATAAACCGATTTGCCTCTAACTTGAAGCACCTGTAACCTGAAATGGCGGGTTTCACGGGGCCTAGGCCCCCAAGCCTAAGATTTTTTTAGATATTTTTCACATATTGCATGATTAAAAAGATTAAAGAGTATAAAATTCGCTATCATGAAACTTCCCCCCCCCCCAATTTTGAGGCAAATAAACAAGAAAGTTCGCCATTGTGGAACTACCATTTAGATTTTTTAAAATTTTAGTTAAAAATAATAATCAGCGACCTAAAAGATCTCAAAGTTCCGAGTTTGATGCAAATCGGTTCATAAATGGGAAAATACGCCATTTTCATTTTTTAAAATTTAAATCAAAAATTGTATTAAGTTACCCTAAGCGCCGTGATGTTTCAAGTTTGAGGCAAATCATTTCATAAATAGGAAAATTCGAGATTTTATTTATTTTTCTAATAAAAAAAATTTTAAATTGTATTATACTAACCCCCAAATAACAAGGAAAAGTTTGAAAAAGTTATGATCAAACAAATAAACAAATATATTATATGAAGTCAAGCTAAATAAAACTGTTTAAACAATTGCCAATGGTAATATCATAAAACAAAAAATCTCGCGACGAATTGTTCCCGCGGCGAATCGGCCGGCGGCAAAATGTCCCGCAGCGAATTGGCCGCGGCAAATCGGCTGCGGCGAATTGGCCGCGGCGAATTGTCCCATCCCCACCAAAAACTCATCTCCACACTTCACAATCATTTTAATTATTATACGTCACTGAGTTTTTTTTATACTCAATGGCGGCTGCTACCCACTAAGCACAAAATCGTAAAAAACGTTAAATAAATGTTGAAAAAAAAATATATTTTTTTCTAACACAAATTTGTGTTAAAATTAAGTCAACTTTTGACATTAAAAAACATGCAGAAAATCCTAACAAAAATTTCATGTAAAAGCATTACCAAAAATATATTTCTTAATAACGTTAGGAAAACAGCATTAAAAAAACCATAATTTCATTAACATTAAAAATAATACCATCAATATATGGTTATTTTTATAATGTTTTTCCTAGATCTCACTTCTAACGTTGAATTTAAGATATATGAAGCCAATAAATGTTTTGTTTTTTAAACATTAAAAAGATATATACTATAGAGGGCGCGATGGCAGCGCCCTCTATAGTATAGCAGTCCCACTACCTGAACATCGCCAATTGTTGCGTTTCGCTGCGAGTTGATACGAGTCGGTAGCAAAGACGCTTTTTGAAATTTTGGTTAAAATATTTGCATTTTGCAGAAACAAACATGGCAAATTTAAAGCACATTTATTAATATTGATAGTGAATACATACTTGGATCGGAATATTACTCCAGTTGTGTGGGAAAGATGCTATAGTTAAAGAACAAAAAATGTATGTGCAGTGATCTAAATGAAGCATCACAAAATCAGATAAGAAAAAGTAAACAAAAGAAAAAAAATGGTTTTGTATGAAATATCGCATACCTAACGTTATAGGTAATCAGACAGGGAATGCGACAATTCACCGCGGACGATTAGCCGCCTGACCTTAAGCCGCGTATTCATTTGAGGCAGAATTATATAATAATAATAAATCGTCTTTATTGATAAATAAATGGACATAGGCGAGGTTTAGCAAACTGCTACTTCGCAAGCCTCGCAGCGGGACCAAACGAATGCTTCGTTTGCATTCATGCTAAAGTGAATTGTTTGCCTTGTATTCACTTGACCATCAATTGTTTGGCATCGTAGCGAGGCACTAACTACAAAATTATTGTATACATAGAATTTTAAATTTTATTTTCAGAAGCTACGAGCCGAATTGCCTTTACTGAGTGTCGAGTTCACGAAAACCTCAACGAACTGTTGCTGCCCTGCGTTTTCAAAATAGAATAATTTTATTTACATTATTTATGTTAATTTATCTTTAGAGATATTTGAAAAAAATATATTTTTTCATTGTTGAAAAACATTTATTTTTTAATGATAGAAAAACATTTATTTTTCACTGTTAAAAATCAATATTTTTTTAACGTTCGAAAAACACTTTAAAAAAACGTTATAAAAACATAAGCTTATTTTTCTAACGTCAGAAAACGGGTTATTAAACTTCTTTTTCACTATGAATATGACGTTAGAACTAACATCCAACCTAACGTTATGTTTTTAACTTATACATTATTTTGACGTTATTAAAATGTTTTTGTGTTTAGTGGGTACAGGGAGGGTGCCCTCCCAAAACTAGACAAAACAATATTTTTAATTGACTTATTTAAAAAAAGTTAAATCATCCCTTACGACATGATTGTCTAGTTCTTTTTATTATCTGTGGTTAACATCAAGCGATTAATTGGGTGAACTTTTTAGCGTAAATAATTACAAGCCGGCAGCGCCGCGCGGGGAATGGTTTCAATTTTGCCCGTTTTTCAGCGGGTTATGGGTGGATGTTCTCGAACGAGGGCGAGAGGAATGTTTGTTTTATGTGAAGTCACCCATGTTCATCGTGCGAAAACGTTCGTTGCCCTTCTTCCGCGTTGCCGGTTCTATCCTTAGTGAAGACGTATGAGTTTGTTTTAATTTGGGCTATGTCAGTAGTAAAAAGCATTATCGGTCGCGTGTCAGCGTTTGTTTATAAAATGTAAATAAATACCGTCGATTACATAATTAACTGTACAAATTTAAATATGTTGACATATGAACTTCGATTACAAATAAAATCTTTAGACCGGACCTAAAAATCCTAAAAATTAACCAAAATTTTAATGAAAGTAATAAAAAATTATACGATGCTGAAAACTGGCTGTGCGGTTGTGAAAAACGAAATGCTTTTTTTTTGCTTTATTTGTCTTATTATGAACAATCCACAAAGTGATCCTGCGTGGGTGGTAAAAGAAATGTGTGATCTCTAGCACTTTAGTAAAAAGTTAAAGACACAAAGTAAGTGCTGCTTATTTAAATAACCACATAGAATTTTCTATGCTAGGCAAAACTGATATTAGTTGCCAATTGAATAGTGCCTATAGGCAAAACATTACCGAACATAATGAAAATATGGCAAAAAATAGACATATACTTAGTAGGTTAATAGACTGTTTAAAATTCTGTGGGATTTTTGAGGTTGCTCTACGGGGCCATGATGAGTCTGAAACTGGTGCTAATCCAAGCACTTTGCGCATGTAAAAGAAGGGCAAATAGACTTTATCTATAAACAAATAAACTAAAAACTAAACCAAGTAGCTGCTTGTTTGTAAAATGCTAAAATAAAATTGTTTAGGTAAGTTTTTTTATCTCCTTTTCCATGCAATATAAATTTATGACCACCCCCCCCCAATTTATAACGTCACCAGCCGCCACTGTCTCCCGTTTTTTGACAAATACTCCTCCTAGGGTTACCAGATGAAAACGTCTCTAACCAGGACCAGCCGTCAAGAAAATCCGGACAAAACCCGGACGTCAAAATTTTTTCGATGCCACACACAAAAAATCAACTTTTTTTTATTGAAACAATAACTAATAAATAACATAATATACCTACTATTTTATAGGTACTTTTCACTGCTTTGGATTTTATTCAACAGCGTTGAATTTTTAGGCAGAAGTACAAAATCGTAAAATTCTCAGCAGCTCATATTTCTTAAATTGTATGAAGTCATGAGTATTCCTTTTACAGAAGATAAAAGCAGCCTATTTCTTTCTTTGGTCCACTGGGTAGAAATACTTGCATTAACATATTTTGCCCATTTTTCGTGGGTAGGCAGATTGTGGTCATCAGAAGTAAAATTGTCTGATATGTACTTTTTTAGATTACAAACTTCATCAAAAAAATTGTGTGTGCTTAAGACCACACGGCAGAAGTGTAAACTTCAACAAGGCGAAATTAATAATACTACTTTAAGCGGGGTTCTTTACATAACGTTTTACCTTACGTCTTGCCTGTCAGTCAAAAGGGTCAAGTATGACGGTTGAAATACTAGCGTAGACACTTGATAGTTTTAACGTACGTTTTTAGATCAGTTTTTGATACAAATCGATGGTTTTATTGGAAAACAATGCGTGATCCGGTCAGTTCTCTAGGCGGTCTTCCGTCTTAAATCAGTTCAAGTAAAACGTCCGTTTTCCCGCCTACACACAAAGTTTTACTTGATGCGTTTTGATTGAACAGGCAAGATGTAAGGTAAAACGTTATGTGAAGACCCCGCTTAAAGGTGAATTCACACTGCTAAATTTATCGACGATTATTGTTTAATTACATTTTTTGAAACTAGTTTATTTTGCATTATTTAATGTTTATAAAGGCGGCTACTTTAAAATCCGGACGTTTATGAAAAATCCGCCCGGACCCACCCGGACGTAGTAAAAATCCGGAAATGTCCGGATTAATCCGGACGTCTGGTAACCCTAACTCCTCCTATGTGCAGCGTCACGCGTTCGTGTCGCTCTTGCTCTATCAATAAACATATCATTGAGCAAAACAACCGTATCGAATTTCGGTTTTTGAGATATGTACGCAAGCAAAAAGATACCAACGGTCTGTGTAAAGAGTAAAGTGCGGTCACGTGGCTCGACTGGCGTAGAAACCTGATCAGTATGCATGGATGTTCAATTGTTTAATTTGTCTTTTGATGTCATCATTAGGGCATTTACGGCACGCTTTGATAGTGTTGTTCAAAACGCCCTCGATAGACGATGTTTTCACATGTCATTTAAATAGTATTTTGCTTGTACACGCCGATTCCTATCAGATCTACTTACACTGAAAAAAACTGGCGTTTAAATCGAACTGTAGACAGACTCAGGGTCTGTTCCATCAGACCATTCGACATAAGGACACTCATCGTAAAGGCAAGCTTTATAGGAAGCGAAGCTAACGTCAAGCTTTCTATTTTTTTGTTATTATTTTTTACATGTTTTCCTCGGTTTCGCATTGGCGGTCTGTTTTATTTTGAAGATGTTGTTTTGCTCAGTATATGAAGGTACCTAAACTATATATATTTATGTAATTAGAATTAAAAAGTTGTCCTGCAAACTATCTTGAAACTGTATCATTATTAAATAGATCTTTAGACTGTGTCAAAACCACATTTTTAAAATAACAACTAGCCGCCAATGCGAAACCGAGGAAAACATGTCAAAAATTATAACCAAAAAATAGAAAATCAGAGTTAGGCTTCGCTACCGTAAAGCTTGCTTGACGATGAGTGACCTTAATTCGACAGCCTTTATAAACCGTCCGAAAAATTCCAAAGCGCGCGTAATGCAGTACGAGAACTGTTTTAAAATGGTTTTGGTTAGATGGAACGACCAAATAACTGTCCAAAAACCGAATGCTGTTGGGGTAGTGATCGATTTACTGCAGGCATGTGATCATATGCGAGAGAGTTAAATTCAAAGTCACGTGACTAAAAGAAAGGGTAGGTTTGAGCGTCTCGCGTAACGATAGATCGAAGGCAACGTATGAATTCGAGAGCACGAAATCAAAGTTGCACACAGAAAGGATTACACAATTACATAGGATTATTATAATATATTAGCTCACACTACTACTATATAAATAGTGTGAGCTATGGTGATCCTAATTTTTTCGAGAAAAAAAAAGTTGCTCCGATTTCAAAAATTTTTATATATCTTTGCGTTTCAGATGATTTTGAAACTTTTTTGTTTTGCTGTCTGTCTGTCTGTCTGTATGTCTGTCTGTCTGTCTGTATGTCTGTCTGTAACGACCAACCCGCATAACTCAAAAACCGCTTGTTCGATTTTAATAAAATTTGGTACCTAAGTTGGGTCTTGGGCCGTGATGGTCCCATTTATAAATGAACAAAATCCACCGAACGCAAGCCAAATAAAATGGTGGGGGTAGATTCCAAAAATTAGAGTTTATGTGAAAATATGGCGTGTGTGATATCAAACGAAAGGTAATTAAGTCTGGAGTTAAACAAAATGAATTTTAGTTTATTTAAAAAAAAAGGTGGGGGTAGATGTCAAAAATTAGAGTTTAAGTAAAAATATGGCGTGTGTGATATCAAACGAAAGGTAATTGAGTCTGGAGTTAAACAAAATACATTTTAGTTTTTTTTTAAAAGGGTGGGGGTAGATTTTGAAAAAATTGAGTTTAAGTCAAAATATGGCTTGTGTGGTATCAAACGAAAGGTAATTGAGTCTGGAGTTGAATAAAACAGTAGCGCACCCAGGAATATGTCTTAGGGGGGGCCCGAGGCCTTATGATGTCGTATTTCATGCTATTTTTTATGTGTATTCACGAAATATGTGGAAAAAATATACAAAAATCTTAGGCTTGGGGGGGGCCGGGCCCCGCCCCCCCCCCTGGGTGCGCCCATGAATAAAATATTCAGTTTTTGATGATATTAGCTCACACTATAACTATAGTACCTAGTGTGAGCTTAGGTGCCCATAGATTGGCAGAGTATTTTTTATTGTAGTTCTTTAAAATGCAGATAAAATTACATTAATTTAATTTATATTCACAAACTATAAAGCACTACAGACTGCCTAATAAACTAAATATACCAATGCAGGCACATATTTTTGGGCGAAACTTGTAAAAAAATATTTATTTTTTCTAATATCACAAGTTTTATGTGAAATTTATAAAATTTATTTGTATTTTGTAATTTGATTTTTACAAAATATTTGTGAAATTACCCACATATTATAGAAAGTCTAAATATTCACAAGGTTTTTGTAATTTTATTCATTTTTACGAAATAGAGATTGTGATACTTCTAAGAAGTTAGGAAAATCACATTTTGTAGCTTGTACTTTGGTAGGTATATATAGTTAATGACCTTAATGTC